>OY804599.1:57949962-58549962 GCA_963680895.1 Fragum sueziense | reverse complement strand
GGCCAACGAAGAAAATGCTGATAATCAGCATCTTTTCCCTTTACCTCAATATTTTCTTGACTATTTTCATACGCAAACCCAATCTGTATCAAGTAAATTAATTCTTACTCTTCTAGACAAATCCATGCTATAGCATTAAAAGCTTGAAAAAGAGGATACAATGCTGGTCACGTTTGCATTTTCCTAGAATTGGCGGATGTGTAAAAGGGGCTATTTGCCTTGGAAAAGCTGGTGACACGCAGTTATCATAATGTCATAGGGTAGAATACCCGTAATGTTCCACCGCCGAATGTTTTCGACGTCGCCCGAATAATTCCGACGTCGCGCGAATCTCATTAGGGATAGCCTAACTTTAAAAGGGTTGTATTGTCCAGATCTCGACTCATTTTGCTGATTTTTCATATTTTTTTCTGACTTTGAAAAGGGATCTGGGCCCCGCTTTATCAACGAATTTACGTCAATTTCAGTAAAACGGGCCCCTGATCCATTTCCTGTGTAAAGATAAACGTTCCGTACTTTTAATTTCTCCCCTAATCATTGAAGAAATTGACTAGACTAGAACTTTTACTTAACAGCCTAATTAAACCCCATTAACGAGATGCAATTTAACGAAATAGTTGAAATATTTGATAGGCGTGTTTAACCCTTACCCAAACAAGACCTGTTTTTCACTTCCCTAATAAAAATGGCTTTGGAAAACATTGAGACAAAAGAAGAAACTGCTGATGACCAGCAGTTTCTCCTTTTGTCTCAATATTTTCTGTGCTATAATAAATACAAATTCCATCTTAAAATAGGTCCATTTGTCGTCTGCAGCAGCTTTTGAAATGGAAATTTTAAAAATTTGCCTTTTGGGAAAGGGTTAACAGTAACGGGATTGTAGTGGTGAAGCTGCTTTATAGTGAATTAACCCTTTTCCAGACAATTCCTTGCTTTGACGCCACTTGCATAGAATGTATTTTGGAAACACTGTGGGAAAAAACGAAAATGTTGCACAAATGTGCATCTGTTTTCTGTTATTTCATCCATTATGTTAAGGTAGAATACCCGTAATGTGGCCATTTTGAGATTCATAAAACATCGGCTTTTTTCGAGCGGCATCGTTACGTATCCAAATCTATTTGGGCGCGGTCGTAAACATTCGGCGGTGGAAAGTTCCATCGCCGAATGTTTTCGACGTCGCCCGAATAATTTTGACGACGTGCGAATCTCATTAGGGCCAGACTACCTTAAAGTCTCTAATAGATAACAATTTCCACATGTAGAAAATATTGCACAATTTTTGTCCTGCAAAAAAGCCATAGTTTTGGTGTTTCTAATAAGGACGATTTTGTAAAACCGTTAGGTTGATCCCTTACAAGAAAGACATGTGAAAACATTGAGACAAAAGAAGGAAATGCATGTAACCAGCATTTTCTCCTCTTGTCTCAATATTAATTTTCTGAGATATATTCTTACACAGAATTGTATCTTTATTTTTATTCACGTTTCATCTGCAAAAACTTTCTAATTTGAGCATCCCGAAATTGTACCGTTTTAGAGAAAGTTTAGATTTGTCCAGTTTCGAAACATTCTGTAGACAACACGTCGATATGAGGTATATGTTTATGAAAGAGTCAACTAAGTTCTTCAATTAAGATCGGTCTTATTATAATTTTCTGTGAAGGAATTGGTTAACACAATCTCTGAATGAATGAACAAGAATGTTCAAATAATTCCTAGAAGAAGCACGCGCTAGGTGCTCTTAAATACTGATAATCATCAGTAACACACCTGTTGGGATATTTTTTTTTTTACTTTGAAACGAAATTTTAGTGTCTACCTGTAAAACTGTAAACGCGTCTTTTGAAAAAAAGAGGTCTTTTTCGAAGCCCGCTATTTGTGCCAATGAATTTAATACGGGGTCTGAAAATGGCACTTTAAGAGTTACACTGGTGGTGAACTAAAACGATTTTCGCTACAACAAGGTATAGATATTTTGCGTTTAAATGTGAGTTTATATATTTTCTTTCTAATGACAATGAACTTGTTCTAAAAACAGACCGGCTTTACCGTTTTGTATTGATAAACTGTCGGTGTTGTTATAAAATCTCGTAACTACGGCTTCGATAAAGCCGTAGTTACGATGTTTTATAACAACACCGACGGAATACATTGATCGCGAAAAAACGTCCCTCGCTGTTGCCGAGTTCACCACCAGTGAGTTATTACCAACACCGGTCTTGACCAAATTTTGTTTACATGCAGCCTGATCGTAACCTTCTTCTGTGTCCCCCTCCCCCAATCCTGCCCAGCTATCCCCCCCCCCCCCCGTGTTGGCCGGGTCCTTTTTACGACAGGTGGTCAGGCGGGGGAGGGGTCCTGGTTTACCCTCGACGTTCGGACTGCTCCATATGCTGAGCAGCCTGATCGTAACCATGTCCATGCTGTTCTTTTATACCTTCTTCATGTTAGCCACATACGGTAAATCCTTGCCATTTTCAAATCGGAGAAGAGCTTATATACAGTTTTAAAGAATTTTTGAAGATTTTCTGATTTTGTTTTGTCACGTGATCTCCCGTCGTGGTAGTGTAGAAGACAATTATATATCGTCGCATTTCTGCAAAAAACTCGTATCTGCAGCTTGTTTTAAGGTTTTTGAAGAAAAGCGACGATATATAGTTACCTATATTTCAAAATGAGGTCCCTTATAAAAAAAGATGTTTCAGTTGGAAAATGAGAGAAAATTAGAAGATTATTAGAATCAGCATTTCCTTCCTTTCGGTCAAATTTGTCCACGGTGTAGGCCTAGTATACAAATATTTTTTTTAATTTGGTAGTTATTATATAATATTATTATCCTTTTACGTATTTTAAAATTTGGGATGGTCTAAAACTATAGTTGGCGCCATATCGTATGGTTAGGTTCAGATGTAGCCTAATTGAATATTGAACAAAATATAAACACGTGCCATACGATGTTGCGCCAACTGTATACCTCACGATAATTGAACTGGCAGAGCAGCCCATGCTAATCGAATGGAATGCTCTGCCAGTTCAATTATCGTCCACTATACATGCATGTTGTTTCAGAAAGGGTAAAGAGAACGATATTGATCTGTTGTGGTGACAAATGTTTGACCTATATTCAGCCTTTATCCTTGTCACATCTTACATGTAGAAATAAAAAATGCAACAGAATTTTTGAAAAAAAATATGAGTACGTATAGATCAATCAATACATGCAAATATTTCTATTATTCAAACTCAGCCTGGCAAGACATTCGGCCCCAATATATATCGTAATCCAAAATGTTTCTCAGGAATTTTGACTCGAGTCCAAACTATGTTTGCATGAAATTGTTATACCACATTATATTCTTTTTTTTTCTCCCCAAAACATCGTAACTAAACCTTGAAGAAAGCTGTAGTTACGGCGTTTTTTGAAGAAAATAGTCACTTTATTCTTTCACATGTCGGAATTTTCCCTCGCCCTTTATCTTCAGAGTGACCTTCAAAGTCGTCGCTTTTCAACAAAAACCGCGTAACTACAGCTTGTTTTAAGCTGCAGTTACGATGTTTTTGTTGAAAAGCAGTGATATTCACATTTTCCTGGAATCTAGCCTTTTCTTTTTCTTTTGATATGTGTTGTATGCTATTAGATTCGACCTTAGATTATCGAGGGGATAAGATAGAGATTTTTCTTGGTTTATCTGAATTTTATTTATCGTAAAAATGATAACAAATGTTACAGATTTTGGCAGAAATTGCTTGTCACAATCAATTTCTCCAATTTACACGATGTTTTCAAAAGGCTTCACATTTCAGGCTTGTAGGAAAGCAATTTGATATCGAGGTGGCTAAAGCCCCGTTGTCTGAATATTTTGAGGGGGGGGCTAAATTGAATTTCCACTGAATTTTCAGTGTAAAATATGAACAATTTGGCATTTTTGGCCAACTTAAGGGAGGATGAGCCCTCCCCCAGCCCCTGTTCATACGGGCCTGTATTTTCGGCGTCAAAGGGCGTCACTGTGTGGTATTGGGTTAAAGCTTTTTTTTTCACGGCCAATTTCAAAGGCATCATTAAGTTTTATAATAGCCAATCACGACCGGATTCTAGATTTGCCATAAATAAAACCTGATATAGCGAAGACAAATAATGGCAATAAATCTTGTGCTAAAAATAGACTGGGTTGACTGTTATGTTTTGATAAACCGTCGGTGTTGTTGTAAAATCTCGTAACTACGGCTTGAGTCAAGCCGTAGTTACGAGATTTTATAACAACACCCACGAAATGACATGTGTTTGTCCGAAATACGTCATGGTTTACTTGATAAAATCGTTCCCTTTTCTGTCCACAGTACTCGCCTATTTTCCAATAACGTTATGTGTGCCATTTACGTGAACGTGTTGATGTCAGGGTATTGATCAAGCTATGCAGTCAGAGTCTGATGTTTTCCATGACTTGATGATAACGCTTTCACAAACAATATTTGATTCTAAATACTCCGAACGGAAGGTTTTCGCATTTCCCTATTCACTATCATTTTGCAATGATTTTCATTTATTTGCTCCCCCCAACGCTTTTCAATGGCAATGAATTGTGTGCTAAAATAAGACCGGGTTAACCGTTATGTTTTCATAAACCGTCGGTGTTGTTATAGAATCTTGTAACTACGGCTTGATCCAAGCCGTAGTTACGAGATTTTATAACAACGCCTACGATATAGTATTTGTTTGTCCGAAATTACGTCACGGTTAACTTGATAAAAACCTTCCCTATTTGAATTTGTCCAAAATATTGTCATTTACATAGAGTTAGCCTTAGGGTAAGGCTTCGAAGTATGTTTCCAATTATTTGAAGTTCTGACCTCGTTCCATTATATCACAATTTTGTTCCGTCACGGTAAATTGTATTTCTTTCTTTCGATAAGATAATAAAAACATGTCATTGAGGTTGAGGTTGTGGGGTATTAGCTTTACCCCCCACTCCCAACCCAAAACAAAAAAAAAAAAATGAAATAACCCTATCCCAAACGACAAAATTTTTGGGTGACCCACTTCAAAAACTGACACAAATGACAAATTGGATGGTATTTAAGATAGAATTTGTGTAAAATATGGCATAGAAAATATTGAGATAAAAGGAGAAACTGCTGGTTATCAGTAGTTTCTTCTTTTGTTTCAATGTTTTCCCAAGCCCTTTCTATTAGGGACGTCAAAACAAGGCCCCGGTTTCTCGAAAAAACTTAATTATGTTCTCATGCTCAAATCTGAGCATCGTGCTCAAATCGCACGAAATCCACGTGAACTTCAATTGAATACCAATCAACGTTGATTGGTATTGAATAGAAGTTGAGCATGAACTCATGAGAATATACTTAAGTTTTTTCGAGAAACCGGGGCCAGGTCTTATTTGGGAAAGGGATAAAGAAACTGTTCATACTTACAAAGGCAAAATGCACAAAAATAACTCTTAGAGAAGGGTAAGATAAGGGTAAGATAAGTATAAACATGATCCGAAAAAAACCAGTAGCAGCGTACGTTACTGTCTGCCGCGCTAATTTGTAACCAGGTATATAAATGCGGAACGCTTATCAGTAGTCTATACCCAATCATGCGTTTTTTTACCCCTTTACTCTAGGTACATAGTAGCGTGGGCGGACTGTGTTGTTTCGTGAAAAATGAATTGTGGCATATTTGAATCAGCATTTTCTTCTTTTTCCATGATGTCTTTCAAATACTGCGTCCATTAACATATCAAGTTTCTAGCATTGACATATTTTACTCACTTAAAAAAGCCAGTAAGATGAGTAAGAGTAAATTTTCATTCATAAAAAATGAACCAAAATTGGTCTAAGATTTCGCCGTTTGGGAAAAGGTTTTGTCTGTATCCTTCCATTTTTCAGAGAGTAAAATCAGCATTCAGTATAGCTCCAGATAAATGACCTGGCAGAGCATCTCTGGCTATTAGAGATGCTCTGCCAGGTCATATATCGGGAACTATAAGCAATGTTTGTATGTTTCTTCAATCATGTTTAATGAGTAAATTGGTGTTTAAACCGCAGGTAAAATGCCCAGGTGTTAAAATCATTCATAGACTGTGTCTGCTGCAACACTTGACCCCAGAACTGACTCGAATCTGCGATAGAAAATAAGCCATTAACCCCTTGCCAACGAAAATTAATACTGATTCAAATGCAGGAGGGTTATTGAAAACAGAAATCATGTCAAAGCATTCGAATAGGGAAAGCAAGAGCAGGTCTTAACCCTTTCCAAATCGACAAAATTTTTAGGGTGGTCAAATCTGAAAGCCGATGCAGACATCAAAAGGCATCAAAAGGGATGCTGATTGAGACAGGATTTGTGTAGAAAAAAGTGCTGAAAATATTAAGGCAAAATGAAAAACTGCTGGTTTTCAGCAGTTTCTTCTTTTGTCTAAATATTTTCCCAAACCCATTCTCTTAGGGACGTCAAAACCAGGTCTTGTTTGGGAAACGGTTAAAAGAACATGAAAAATATGAGCATTTTGTCTGTTTCTATCAACATTCCTTAGTCAGTCCGCTGCAAGTTTAACCCTTTCCTACACAATGGCTTTTTTGACTCCCCACAAGAAAAAGGGTTCAGAAAACATTGTGGAAAATGAAGAAATTGCTTGTGATAAGCAATTTCTGCATTCCCCGCCATGTTTTCTACCCAAAAACGTCCAAAATATATATTTTATTCACTTGAAATTGTCGTCTACAACATCTTTGAATTTGGATCAACCCTAAATATTGTTGTTTGGTAATGGGTTAAAAAAAATGCTCTAATAACATAAAGACGTCCTTGTTTTGGGAATGGTTAAATCCTAATTTACAACCATCAAAGCTTACGATACGGTGTTGCAAGGTTCAATGACAGAGAAACAATTTCGGGACAACCATTTTACGATGTTTGGTAGGAATGATAAGAATATATCGCTGATTTTCGCACAAAAACATCGTAACTACAGCTTGATTCAAGCTGTAGTTACGCGCTTTTTGAAGAAAAGTGGCGATATTCCGCTAGAAAAGAACAATTGGTACTGGTGATAAAAGGCAGACATTATAGAAGACAATAAATGTGAGATACAGTAGTTACTTTGTACAAACAAACATGGACTATATCTCACGTTAAATGACCTGGCAGAGCAGCCCATGCTAATCGAATGGAATGCTCTGCCAGGTCAATTCTCGACCGCTATACCATCCATGTATAATAGTGGAAACAAAGACTCTGTCATAAACATCTGAACGACAATATCTCGTCTAGATATATGTATATGCCGCCTGTTTCACCAGTATGATGGCACGCCGACAGGGATGTGAACGTGGAATTGTGTATGTGACCGGGGCTTAAAGCCTCGGTCACATACACAATTTCCGCGCCCACATCACGGTCGGAGCATGTCCAAAAAATGTCAGTCGACTCGTACAGCATATTAGGGCACAATGACAAGGGAACTATTTCGGGGCATCAATTTTACCATGTTTGGTACGAGTGATAAGAAAATATCTCGCTAGAAAAGAACAATTTGGTACTGATGATAAAAGGCAGACATTATACAAGACAATAAATGTGAGATACAGTTCTTGATTTGTATAAATTGACATGGATTATTACGCGGTCACAAACATCTGCGTGGATCAATCTGATTAAGATCCGGTATTCATTCTGACAGGCACCGGGTATAGCCATCTTTAATGACCCTCTCTTTCTTCTTGCCAATCAAATTTACACTTGCAAGATTCTGAAAGCGGTTGAACCCGAATACTGGGTCATGAGGTCACCACATTTAGTGCAGAATAATATGTTTGTTATTGAAAGTGGCACATAATGATATAACAAGTGATTTGATTAGTTAGTTATAAGACAACGATATTTGATTTTGGGGGTCATTAAAGATTACCTCTTATTGGTGCCTTTCAGACATTACTCTCTTTTACGCCGCTCAAACGTTTATAGTACACATGTACAAATGATAGCGAATCATGACCTCTGCTCGGAGGGTATTCAGACATGTAAATATATGTATACAGTAAAACATCGGATTTTTTTCAGATTGGAAACGTTTTACGGAATTTACGAATTAGCACGCGCCATTTCTCAGCACTGTATAATAATTCCCTTTATCATTTTCGTTTGTGTTATTCTTCATGATACCCCGTATAAACAATTCTATTGCCATAGCAACGCTTTACACTTAAATACAAAACACCCACATTTCTTTTGTTATAATTATGATGCTATGAACGAATGTTATAGAGAAAAAATACCTTACCATCAATAAAATGACGGAGAAAAATGTCATTGAATTCCATTTACCTTTTCATAAACTGCTCTAGTTAAGTGCTTTAAAACATCGTGGCAAAAAAGTAGAATATTCTTTAAGAAATATTAAGTTTTATTGAAACATATATGTAAAAGCTAGATCATGAAACTATTTTTGTAGAAAATGTGCTCTTTCAAAATCGATCAACGTTTACTAGTAAACGTTTAACCCTTTCCCAAACATGTCCTCCATTTGAGGCCCCTTATTGTAAAAGCTTGAGAAAATATCCAGAAAAAAATGCGAACAGTTTGGTAAAACTCAGCAATTGTTTTATTTGCCACATTATGCTTTGTTCTTTCAATGTTGCCTTTTGTTTACTTTTTTTCTGCATCAAATATTTTTCGTCTGCAAATCCTTACAATTTTGGCAAGTCTAACAAATTGCCGCCTGGAAAAGTGTAAAACACGACTATCAGTGTCTGTTTGTCGGGTATTTAATCCGTTACCAAACGACAAAATTTCGACTTGTCCAAATTCAAAGATGTTGCAGAAAACAACTAAAAACGAACGAAAAGGTACATTTTTTTAATCATTTTGTATGGAAAATATTGTGGGAAATGAAGAAATTGCTTGTGACAAGCAATTTCTTCATTTTCCACAATGTTTTCCATAGACAGTTTCTTGTTGGGAGTCAAAAAAGAAGTTACTGTGTGGTAATGGTTTAAGCTATCAGCCAGTGCAGTTTGTTAAAGTCTCATTAACGTGCAGACATGCAGACACTTGCAGTATGTTGTTTGGAATCTTACAGACATGCAGAACATTGGTCTCGTAGGCAGACACTTTTCAAAATCTCAAGTCATGTGAAAATATACCCTTCTAAAGGAAGAGAGAACAAAATTATTGTAAGAAGCACTAATGCTTCCGTGCTAAGTTAAGTTCTTCACAGAAGGGACGAGGGACAGACAGACGGACGGACATGCAACGGTAAAACAGAATGCTCCCGATACACGGGTGGTAAACAGAGAAACTAGCTCCAAAAAGAGTCAACGGTATTTCGTTTCCTCGTGGCATCCGGCCTCTACTGAGGTAGTTGCATAGAGCGAAAATCTGTATACAAAGGTAGGTCACGAACACATTTTTCTACATTTTTTTCCTTTTACAACAAGTTTTTGAAAAATCCGGCGATGCTGTAATATGAAGAAATGGTCGAAGTTTGTTGTGCACGAGAATATACGATATTAGTAAGCAGAGTTTGAATATAATCGTTGAAAAACATTTCAAAATCGAAAGTAAAAACTTTTTTACTTTCGATTTTGAAATGTTTTTCAACGATTGTATTCAAACCCTGCTACTAATACCGTATACTCTTGTGCACAACAAACTTCGACCATTTCTTCATATTACAGCATCGCCAGATTTCTCAAAAACTCGCTTTAAAAGAAATAATTTTAGAAAATATGTTCGTGACCTACAAATTTTCGCTCTATGCAACTACCTCTTTTTGGGGCTAGTTTCTCTGTTTACCACCCGTGCGATAACTCGATACTATAATCAATCCCCAGTTAACCCTCTCTATTACAATGACCCTGTTACACTCATCCTAAATGGGTAGTTTTGGGAAAAATCGAGACGAAAGAAGAAAAAGATGAAAATCAGCATCGTCTCATTCTGTCTGAAGTTATCCTTTGTTTTATGGTACAACACACGTCTTCTATTTATTGATGTTATTATTGTTTCCTTTTCTACAGTGATCTTCCAAATTGCATCAGTCAAAAATGTTGCTTGGTTAGAATGGATACTCTTTTAACCTAGCCTACAGTAATATCATTGAAAATAAATTCAGAATTATAGAGAAAACAGATTGATCTATGACATTTAACGTCAAAATCACATCACTCGATCAATCTGTCAACAGTCTTATGAAATGATCAAACACCCAATAGTTCAATCTCACGGAGTCTGCTTTGTTTCACGATAAAATTGGACAAAATATTCCCGACATAATTTGGTCGATTTTGTTAATGTTAATCGAAAGGAATAATGTAGGAGAAGAAGGAATTGCTGATAACTCACTCAACAACTCTATGATCGGAAATTTGAAATGATCATAAATATTTCAATCTCACGAAGTCTGGTTTGCGAGATGTCAAAATTAACCTATTCTAGACTTAACAATAACAATATTGTAACAATATTCCTTGCTGTTAAAGTTCTAGGAAATTCTATGGAAAAAAGTAGAAAATGATTATCACTGGTACAAATATAAACATTCTTGACAATTTTTGCTTTGAACTTAGCAGCACGACAAAATTGGGTCGTCTTTTTTACCGATTATTGTATCGCTGTCAATAATTTTTATTCTGTCATGACTCGGTATTTGTCACAAGTAATAATTCACGCGAGGTCATACGAAACCACGTGAGACTACTCGTGATTAGAAACTCTCGACTTTTACCAACTCTCGCGAGATGTTGGTTGGATCGTGGACTAATTAACCCTTTCCCGAACAAGACATGAATTTTGACCTTCCCAAAATCGAAGGATTGCGAAAAGATTATTTTCCCCGGTATTTCAGGAATTGATTTGTCACGAATTGTTACCATGTAAATGTACTATGCAATATCTCCAAACATGGATGCAATAAAGAATAATATTTTATTATTGTATTGTATGCTATATAATGTACAACAATTCCACTTTAAACCATTTTCCAAAGAAGACCTCGTTTTGACGTCCCTAATAGAAAAGGCTTGAGAAAAAATTGAGACAAAAGAAGAAACTGCTGATAACCAGCAGTTTCTCCTTTTGTCTTAACATTTTCCATGCCATTTTTTACACAAATTCTATCTTTAATAACAACCATTTCGTCATTTGTGACAGTTTTCGAAGTGGGTCACCCTAAAAAAAAATTCGTTTTGGAAAAAGGTTAATTTTAGTCATTTTTTCGGTTAAAGTAGCTGTCCAGTTGGCATGGTTAAACTATTTTCGCTTGGAAAAGGATTAATGTTTTACTGTTGCATAAGAGTTAGCGCCAATTTCTACTGTCAGATATTTGTCCGAATTGACAGCTATCGCAGACGACAGCGTAACCCTTTCCCAAAGACTGAGAATTATGTCCGTACCATTTTGAGAACTGCTGCAAATCGACAAAATATAGGATTTATGTAACGTAGAGCAGACATACTGAGAAAGAAGGAGAAAAATGCTGGACATTTGTCTGTGGAGGACTTTACCTTTGGTCAATCGAGCTGGGAAATTCACTGAGCATCAAGTTGCATGGATTGACATTAATTTTGTACGAAATAGATAAGTATATATTATCATAAGACAAGTTCTTATTACAATTCTTAATAAAAAAAATGAAAAATTATTCTGTATTTTAACGTCTTTCAAGAAGAGATTTTTTTTCCTCTGAATCTGTACCTTAATCGGGGTACGGACAAAACCCCACCAGGACAAAACCCCACCAGGACAAAACCCCCACGGACAAAACCCCCTCGGACAAAACCCCACCACTAAAATTGGCAAGGCGGACAAAACCCCACCAGTCTTATTATACCCCCCAAATTCAATTTGGGGGGTATATAGGAGTCAGCTTGTCCGTTGGTCTGTCTGTCTGTCTGTCGGTCTGTCTGTTGGTCCGTCTGTTGGTTTTTTGTCCGCTCTATTTCTCCTAAACTATTGGACCAATTTTGTTCAAACTTCACATGTGAACTCATTACCAAGTGCAGATGTGCATATTAAATTTTTGTCACGGTCCATTGATTTTTGACGGAGTTACAGCCCTTGAGTGAATTTTCTTGTCCGCTCAATTTCTCGGAAACTAATGGACGGATTTCAAAAAAACTTTACAGTTATGCTTAGTAGCTCTCAAATATGTGCATATCAAATTTTGGTAAGGATTCATTGATTTTTGACTGAGTTATGACCCTTTGCTGAAAATTGCCATTTAACGCAAAATCAATGTGTGTTGATCGGTTTTTCAATTTTTTGTCCACTCTATTTCTCATAAACTATTGGACCAATTTTGTTCAAACTTCACATGTGAACTCATTACTAAGTTGAGATGTGCATACTAAAAATTTTTTCACTGTCCATTGATTTTTGACGGAGTTACGGCCCTTGAGTAAATTTTCTTGTCCGCTCAATTTCTCGGAAACTAAAGGACGGATTTCAAAAAAAAAAACTTTACAGTTATGCTTAGTAGCTCTCAAATATGTGCATATCAAATTTTGGTGATGATTCATTGTTTTTTGACTGAGTTATGGCCCTTTGCTGAAAATTGCCATTTTACGCAAAATCAATGTGTGTTGATCGGTTTTTCAATTTTTTGTCCACTCTATTTCTCATAAACTATTGGACCAATTTCGTTCAAACATCACATGTGAACTCATTATTAAGTTGAGATGTGCATACTAATTTTTTTACACGGTCCATTGATTTTTGACGGAGTTACGGCCCTTGAGTGAATTTTCTTGTCCGCTCAATTTCTCGGAAACTAATGGACGGATTTCAAAAAAACTTTACAGTTATGCTTAGTAGCTCTCAAATATGTGCATATCAAATTTTGGTGATGATTCATTGTTTTTTGACTGAGTTATGGCCCTTTGCTGAAAATTGCCATTTTACGCAAAATCAATGTGTGTTGATCGGTTTTTCAATTTTTTGTCCACTCTATTTCTCATAAACTATTAGACCAATTTTGTTCAAACATCACATGTGAACTCATTACTAAGTTGAAATGTGCATATTAAATTTTTTTCACGGTCCATTGATTTTTGACGGAGTTACGGCCCTTGAGTGAATTTTCTTGTCCGCTCAATTTCTCGGAAACTAAAGGACGGATTTCAAAAAAAAAACTTTACAGTTATGCTTAGTAGCTCTCAAATATGTGCATATCAAATTTTGGTGATGATTCATTGATTTGTGACTGAGTTATGGCCCTTTGCTGAAAATTGCCATTTTACGCAAAATCAATGTGTGTTGATCGGTTTTTCAATTTTTTGTCCACTCTATTTCTCATAAACTATTAGACCAATTTTGTTCAAACATCACATGTGAACTCATTACTAAGTTGAGATGTGCATATTAAAAAAAAATTTACGGTCCATTGATTTTTGACGGAGTTACGGCCCTTGAGTGAATTTTCTTGTCCACTCAATTTCTTGCAAACTAAAGGACGGATTTCAAAGAAACTTTACAGTTATGCTTAGTAGCTCTCAAATATGTGCATATCAAATTTTGGTGATGATTCATTGTTTTTTGACTGAGTTATGGCCCTTTGCTGAAAATTGCCATTTTACGCAAAATCAATGTGTGTTGATCGGTTTTTCAATTTTTTGTCCACTCTATTTCTCATAAACTATTGGACCAATTTCGTTCAAACATCACATGTGAACTCATTATTAAGTTGAGATGTGCATACTAATTTTTTTACACGGTCCATTGATTTTTGACGGAGTTACGGCCCTTGAGTGAATTTTCTTGTCCGCTCAATTTCTCGGAAACTAATGGACGGATTTCAAAAAAACTTTACAGTTATGCTTAGTAGCTCTCAAATATGTGCATATCAAATTTTGGTGATGATTCATTGTTTTTTGACTGAGTTATGGCCCTTTGCTGAAAATTGCCATTTTACGCAAAATCAATGTGTGTTGATCGGTTTTTCAATTTTTTGTCCACTCTATTTCTCATAAACTATCAGACCAATTTTGTTCAAACATCACATGTGAACTCATTACTAAGTTGAAATGTGCATATTAAATTTTTTTCACGGTCCATTGATTTTTGACGGAGTTACGGCCCTTGAGTGAATTTTCTTGTCCGCTCAATTTCTCGGAAACTAAAGGACGGATTTCAAAAAAAAAAACTTTACAGTTATGCTTAGTAGCTCTCAAATATGTGCATATCAAATTTTGGTGATGATTCATTGATTTGTGACTGAGTTATGGCCCTTTGCTGAAAATTGCCATTTTACGCAAAATCAATGTGTGTTGATCGGTTTTTCAATTTTTTGTCCACTCTATTTCTCATAAACTATTAGACCAATTTTGTTCAAACATCACATGTGAACTCATTACTAAGTTGAGATGTGCATATTAAAAAAAAATTTACGGTCCATTGATTTTTGACGGAGTTACGGCCCTTGAGTGAATTTTCTTGTCCACTCAATTTCTTGCAAACTAAAGGACGGATTTCAAAGAAACTTTACAGTTATGCTTAGTAGCTCTCACATATGTGCATATCAAATTTTGGTGATGATTCATTGATTTTTGACTGAGTTATGACCCTTTGCTGAAAATTGCCATTTAACGCAAAATCAATGTGTGTTGATCGGTTTTTCAATTTTTTGTCCACTCTATTTCTCATAAACTATTGGACCAATTTTGTTCAAACTTCACATGTGAGCTCATTACTAAGTTGAAATGTGCATACTAAAAATTTTTACACGGTCCATTGATTTTTGACGGAGTTACGGCCCTTGAGTAAATTTTCTTGTCCGCTCAATTTCTCGGAAACTAAAGGACGGATTTCAAAAAAACTTTACAGTTATGCTTAGTAGCTCTCAAGTATATGCATATAACATTTTGGTGATGATTCATTGATTTTTGACTGAGTTATGGCCCTTTGCTGAAAATTGCCATTTTACGCAAAATCAATGTGTGTTGATCGGTTTTTCAATTTTTTGTCCACTCTATTTCTCATAAACTATTGGATCAATTTTGTTCAAACATCACATGTCAACTCATTACTAAGTTGAAATGTGCATACTAAATTATTTTTCACGGTCCATTGATTTTTGACGGAGTTACGGCCCTTGAGTGAATTTTCTTGTCCACTCAATTTCTTGGAAACTAATGGACGGATTCTAAAAAAAACTTTACAGTTATGCTTAGTAGCTCTCAAATATGTGCATATCAAATTTTGGTGATGATTCATTGTTTTTTGACTGAGTTATGGCCCTTTGCTGAAAATTGTCATTTAACGCAAAATCAATGTGTGTTGATCGGTTTCTCAATTTTTTGTCCACTCTATTTCTCATAAACTATTAGACCAATTTTGTTCAAACATCACTTGTGAACTCATTACTAAGTTGAGATGTGCATACTAAATTTTTGTTACGGTCCATTGATTTTTGACGGAGTTACGGCCCTTGAGTGAATTTTCTTGTCCGCTCAATTTCTCGGTAACTAATGGATGGATTTCATAAAAACTTTACAAGTATGCTTCCTGCCTCTCATATATGTGCATATCAAAATTTGATTATGGTTCATTGATTTTTGACTGAATTATGGTCCTATGTTGAAAATAAGCAATGTTTACAACATTACCATGTGTTGGTCAGTCTTTTTTTTTTGTTTGCTCTTTTTCTCACTTGTTTCACAGTTCATAGGAAATGTACATCTCAAAATGCACAAACACAGCGCTTTTGGGGGGTATGATCACTTTCAGTGATATTCTAGTATTTTATTTATTTTCAAATCATTCAACAATAAATCAATATTGAAACAAATAAATTTGCATTTGATCAAGTATTGTAATAGTTATGCTTTGATAATTTATTTTCTATTTTTCTCTTTTTTGATGTTTGATGAATAAAAATTACAGGAAAGAAATAACACTCATAATATAGCTATTATAATGTAGGACTAATGTTATTTTTTCCATGGTATATATTATCATTGATTTATTTTTATAATATTCTTAGATTTATGATTTTTTGAAGTTTTTGTATGAAGCCTAAAAGTTTGTTTCTGGAGCAAAAAAAGTATTTATTGCTAAAACATAAATTGATTATGAAAGAAGAAGTTATCCCTGAATATCATGAATATGAAATGATTTTTTTCCCAAAAAGTTTCAATTTGAATAATGCCTTTGATAGATATTTAATGTATGATTCATGGGAATAAACTTATTTGAAATTAGATTGACGTATTACTTTCTTCTAAGGTGTAAGTCTTCTGATGTCATCTATTGTCCTGATTATGACAGGTGATAATTGATTTCGTTGATAAGGGAATGATATGCATGCCAAATGACTTATTTAGGTGACAAAAATTTGATGTCAAGATAATATTTGGCTTCATCTTATTCCCAGTAACCTCTCCTTTTCCCACAATTGTCTACATTTTAAAAGCAAAATGGCCTTATTTGGATATTTTAATAAACACAGAATGGGAAATAAGTATGAAAAAAAAACAATGCTTTTAAAATACAATAAATACACAAATACAATACAGATCTAGATCATTTTTTTTTGAAGTTTCAAATAAATAATTAATTCATAAAGTAATAAATTGTGAAATTTAATCAAATTTCTTATATTTAAAAATATTTTCCTTACCAAATATTTTTTTCTATGTTATAAATTTGTTATATACTATATTTTATATATTGGTGGGGTTTTGTCCTGGTGGGGTTTTGTCCTGATGGGGTTTTGTCCTGGTGGGGTTTTGTCCGAGGGGTTTTGTCCTGATGGGGTTTTGTCCTGGTGGGGTTTTGTCCTACACTCGTACCTTAATCAAATCAGGATACTTTCACCTTTTACCAAACGACAAAATTTTAAGCTTGTCCAAATTGAAAGAAGTTGCTGACGACAATATGCAATGTGATGGAATTTCAAAAGTTTTACCACTTTTGAAGTAGAAAACATTGTGGGAAATGAAGAAATTGCTTGTCATAAGCAATTTCTTAATTTTTCTACGATGTTTTCCAGATCCTTTATCTTGTTGGGCGTCAAAAGGCGTCACTGTTTGGTAATGGATTAAAGAATGTTGATTAGCATAACACAAGACTACTATCTCATAAATAGGGTAGTTAAGATAAGATCTAAGATTTGTTCAATGGTTCACGAGCTTTATGATTATTTACATTCCACTGGTCAAAGGTTCGGAACTTGTTCTGTCATCCTGAAACTTGCAATTCATTAAACGAGCCAGGATCTGGAAAAACGCCCCTTAAGGCTTTTGAGCGCAATATAGATCCAGGTCAGCCTGTACATACGCACAGTGTGATTAGGATCCATGTTGTTCTCTAATTGCTTCTTCGTGACCTGTAGTAACTTAAAGAGAACAACATGGATGCATATTAGACTGTATTTGACGACAGGCTGATCTTGAAACTCAAATTTTAAAAATGCTATAAGGGACATTTTTCTAGATCCCGGCTCATTTGTATTGTCTGTACGGATGTCTGTCCTATAAATATACACTGAACACAAAAAAGAACTTTCACCAAGTTTGAATGAAGATATCCCTTACGCACACGTGAAAATCGAAATTTTCATTGAATATTGGAATCTTATACGGGGAGTACATTGGTTCAGTATAGCTGATGTTAGTAGCATAATAATAAGCCATAATTATTCTTTCAACCGTATATCCATGATATCCACAGGACTGGTGACTTCTGCAGCGCTATATTTTTGGACTTATGTGGGTACTATAAGGTCTTCTTCCAAAAGAATGTTCTGATAAGGACGTCAAAACTATGTGTTGTTCCTGAAAGGGTTATAATTCATAATAGATTTTATACTTCCATACTGTTGTAAAAATGCTACAAGGTCCCTTTATCCGAATCCCTATTCATTTTCGTATTATTTGAATATTAAGCGACTCGTTTATGGGTTCTTAATGACCACGGGGTGGTTAAATCTCGATGAGAAAATCAATGGTAGTGAGTTATTAGCATCCGCCATTTACACGATGTGATATTTTAGAACGTTCAATATTCAAAATTGGCACACAGTAAACTGTTAATATATTGTATGATACGAAAACAGGATATCTTAACATCATAAAATGGAGAGCATTGAGGGAAAAGAAGAAAATGCCGGTCACCAGCATTTACTTCTTTTCTCTCAATGCTTCCAATGTCTTCTGTTTTTGGAGACGTCAAAACTATGCCTTGCATGGGAAAGGGTTAAATCTGCACTTTTTACGTTGAAGTAATGAACATGGCTGGAAACAAGGGTACTTATCGCTGCTTTTCTTCAAAAACCACGTATCTGCAGCTTAATACAAGTTGCAGATACGAGGTTTTCGTAAAAAAAAGACATTATCTAGAATATGTTGGATACGGATGAGTAAAGACCTCATAGTATTTCTTGTAAATATACTGACTCGCAAAAGAAAGTATGTCACCGAGAAATGTAGAGTCCTATGAATAATCACCTATGAATAATCACAACCATGTTTTAAACTCATTTCGTTTGAAACATTAGAAAACATACGCCAATGGCACCTATTAAATCCCACTTTTTGTTTAAAAAAATAAAGTATTCCTATGGTTACAAGAATATACTGGATAATCTCTTTTGCATGTCAGTATACATTGTATATTGCCTTTGTGCTTTAAACGAAATATTTGTCTGGACTCTGAATTGTCATGACAACATACCCTAAATCAGAAATACATACAGTGAAAATTCGTTCAAAATATTCACCCATTGTCTGACATTTTGTCCTGCAAGTCTATGAATAATGGGTCTAAGTCACGCGAATTGTAACCATAGAGATTGATTGATGTTTAACACCATTTTTAACTGTTATGCTCAGATTGCGACAAGCCGTTGCAACTAACCATGGATTCTTGTCGTTTCTCTAGCTATTACTACCACGATATCCCTAAAGAGCCTCGAGCTGCTTGCCTGTATAGGTTAACCCATTACCAAACGACAAAATTTTAGGGTGGTCCAAATTGAAAGATCATGCAGAAGACAATTTCAAGTGAATGAAATTTTTAATTTTCATATCTTTTTGTATGGAAAATATTGTGGGAAATGAAGAAATTGCTTGTGACAAGCAATTTCTTCATTTTCCACGATGTTTTCCATGGCCAATATCTTTGGAGGTGTCAAAAAGGGACATTGTGTGGTAATGGGTTAAAGAGCCTCCAGCTGCTCACCTGTATAGGTTAACGAGTAGCCATATCGAAACGAATATTAAAAAGTTATCAGCCGCATATGGAATCGAACCCGGCACTCTATACCTGAAAGTACGGCGCGCTAAAAATTTGCAACGCACACGGCTCGAATCAAAAATACATATTGCGAAAACAATTGATAATAATTCGTTCAAACTATTCACCCATTGTCTGACATTTTTCCTGAAAGTCTGTGGCTTATTGTTTTTCATCACGCGAGTTTGGGTCACGTGAATCAATTACTGACCCGTCAAGGAAATAGACATTATTGAAACCGCCAAAATGTTTAACACTTTCTCGGCCGACAGAATTTAACAAACAATTCCTGATTTGGGGAACATCATTTGTCTGCGTTTCTATACTTTGGCGTACGAAGAGGGGAGCCAGGGAGACAATGCCCAAAATAATTTAGAATGGGGGCAAACATATCATTTGCCCCCCCCCCCTGATTAATCCATAAATCATTTTCCTTCAAGAAAGGTCCAGGTTATAAAATGCTCTCTGAACGTGCCCAGATTGCAGGAAATCGCTTCTTATAGGCCCCTAATTCAATATTTTCAGGAGGGGGCATGCCCCAAGACCCCGCTAGCAACGCTACGCTCGGTCGGATTCCATTCACTTACATATTTGGCCCCCAAATATTATTAACCTTCCTACGCCTATGCTTTAAACGCTGTAAATGCTAATAGATGCGATGTAATACACGGCCACCAATTCCTCTCATTCATTGCAAAATGCTATGAGCGAAATCTCAGAAGAGGGACTTCCGGCTATGAAGAAACGGGACCCATTTTGAGTAAGTAAACACACGTTGTTACTTTAAATCGGTTATTTTGCTAGTTATGGGTTGTATCTCAAAAATTGCGGAATGCTATTCGATGGGGTAATGAATGATGTGTTATATTGCCAAAGCCCTTTGTTCTAGCTTACAGAGTAAACTTGCAATTACTTTCGAAGTGAGTGCACACACTTATGTTTACAAACCAAACGACACATAAACGACACATAAACGAATCCTACGGCGCTATCATATGCATTTTTCGAATGAGACATGTTCAGTTTACTATTTTATGGTCTCTTTTAGTATTCCGCACGTACGATTTTGAAAACCTTTGTTTATTTATGAGAAAAACAAGTATGCAATGAAGAAGAGCAGTAAGCTATGAAGAAGCGAGAGTAGCTATGAATAAGAGGGAGCAAGCTATGAAGAAGCGCGGACTTCATAATTCTTTATTGGCACTCACATATACTGAATGGTTATGCGTTTAGGAAGAATTGAAGACAGAAATTCCAATATTTTTTACAAATTTCCATTTGAAAAATCAAATTCTAGACGATATAACGATATTTATTGCTATGCAGCTTAAACATGTATTTAATGCCGACGGGCAACTTACAGGCGCGTAGGACTGGAAACATTTTTAATGGGGGGAGGGGGCCAAAGCCCCTGTTCTGGCTATTGTCGGAATTTTGGAGGAACTGAATTGGATTTCCCCAAAAATTTTCAGTGCAAAATAATGTCAATTCAGCATTTTGGGCAGACCTTTTTGGGGGTGGGGGTCTTAGCCCCTCAATGCCCCACTTGTTACTACGGGCCTGACTTATCATCACGTGGAAATGCATTTTTAGAACATACATGAGAATTGTTACCAAAAAGTAGTAACAAATCGACATTATCAAAACGAGGCTCCCAAAACATGCGGAGAAAACAATGACGTCGCACGTGCATTCAATCCATATACAGCGATAAAGCGCACGTGCATTTAATATACAGTAATAAAGCGAAGTTTTAAGTGGAACAAAAATAATAAAATTGAATGAATTCGTTAATAGTCGGTAAGATGGTTATTTTGTTGGATTTACGGTCAACCGTTCCCCGTTTTAAAATTTCGACTTTTGCCTCTAAGGACGACTTCCGGAGGCTGTCGTGTGTGTGTGGGGGGGGATCTTAGAAGAGAAAATAACATAATTCTGACCAACTTTCAGATTGATCGGACAAAAATGTGGCCTCTAGAGTGCATACAAGAAAAAAAACCGACGGGCGCATGACGGACACATCGCAATGACAAAAGCTCGACTGGCCGCTAAAAACATATAAATAAGACCTGTTTTCATTCAAAATACATGCAATGTATCTTGCGTAGGCTTAGAATTATTAAAATGTTAGGGTTCTTATACGGTTTGCCAAGTATTGCCTAAATAGTTTACAATGACATTGGCGTCCGCATGTGCAGGCCTATGTTATTTACGTAATTATATCATCATTCAAAATATAACCACATTGTATACTGAAAAGTCTTGAAGTAGGCTAATTTGGAAATTAGATTGATCTTACAATCCAAAATGTGAAATAGTATTAACAATAAATTCGTATCACTTTCCGAGCGAAAATTATAGCGAAAAGGCAAAATTAAGTCAAAACCAGACGCTTAGAAATCCGAGCTCTTATTCATAGCGTATAATATCTTCTTCATATCTAGTCCCCTTTATTCATAGCTGATTTCTCTTCTTCATAGCGTATTACTTTTTTTTAGCTTTTTCTCTCTATCAGAAAATCAGTCACTGGATTTTAATGGATATATATATAAGATAAAGCATTCGAATCTTATGGGACCTGTATAGAAGGGAATTATAGTAGTATTTAAACCATAATTTTTCGGTCAATTTTGACATGCAAAACACAGCACTGTGATCGCATGACAAAGCAGTTTGAAGCAAACACGGTGAGACCATGCCGAGGAGACATACTCCAAAAGAAGTTTTAATATACTCACCATCGAATAGCATTCCCCGATTTTTGAGAATCAGCCAAAAACTGGCAAAATCACCGATTTAAAGTAACAACGTGTGTTTACATTCACAAAATGGGTCCCGTTTCTTCATAGCCGGAAGTCCCTCTTCTGAGATTTCGCTCATAGCATTTTGCAATGAATGAGAGGGATTGGTGGCCGTGTAATATATACATTCAGTTACCTTTTATTTTGTCTTCAGCAGTTTCTTTAAATTCAGATTAACTTATTAGTTCGACAAAGAAGTAGTAGTGTCCACAGATAAACTTTGGGTGGTGTTTGTGTATGTGTGTGTGTGGGGGGGGGGGGGGTAATTGCTTTTCAAAATTCCTCATTTCATTTCTTGTTCATCGACACCAAACCTTATGTTGTGGGTACTCATTCGAATCGGTGAGACGATTCGAATGAGTAACCACAACATAGGGTTTGGATTTCAAAAATCAAATTTAGAATTTCGTCCCGTCTATCTGTTGGCAATTTCTCCTGTTGTCTCAATATTATATTCTGATCTATTCTGTAAACCAATAAATACACGTCTCTTTTCTGCAGGGGCTCTCATTTCGAAACAATCTTCATATTTGCCGTTTGGGAAAGGGTTCAATAGCGCCGATAATTTTCACACTTTTAAAAATAGGACACAATTCGAGAGAACCCGACAAATCTATGACATATCATTGAAGTTTTAATTGTCTACTAGTGACTTTTATAAGCACTGGAAACGCGAGTTTTTTCCTGGCGACACGCAACCAAATTATCGTAAACATATCACATTCAAGCAGTAGATACGACGTTTTTGTGGAAAAAATGACGAAATACGTTTTATCGCCGATACGCGGATATTTTGTCTCGGAACGTCCTCGAATCAATACCATCTGCTGTTTCCAATATAGATTCGGTTACTATGGTAACGGAATGAAGACTGCTTAGTTTTTTGTACTTTTTCGCTACTGAAAAATACTATACAATGGTTTAACCGTTTAGTTTTTATATCATTGCTTTAAATTCATGATGTCTTACTTATTCAAAAATAATGTCACTTTATTAAACCTTTCCCAAACCAATCCTAAATTGTTTCGTATTACAGTCAACTTTTGACGAACGACCCCCGCCCCCCCCCCCCCCCCCCCCCCCCCCAAAAAAAAAAACCCCTAAATTTGACGCCCCTTTAAGAAAATCCGGAATCAGTGGTGAAAAAGAATGTTCACAAGTAGTATTTTCTCCATTTAACACAATATTTCTATGCTGCATTGTTCTCTCCTAAATTATTTACGAAATTACAAATCGTCGCTTTTCTACGAAAACCTCGTATCTGCAGCTTGTTTTAAGCTGCAGATACTTGGTTTTGGCAGAAAAGCAGCGAAATATTCATCTGCAGCGTTTTTTTTTTTTGATTATCCAGGTAATAAAATTTTGGCGTATGCGATAGAAAACGGATTTTAATTCTTTAGAGTGATGTTAAACTTCTGCATTATAATCTTAAAGTGACATTTCACAATTATTTTTACAGAAATTTTACTTTTATTCTATCTGAAAGAGCATGTTTGCTTATGAAAATTCTGAAAATTTCAAGTCAAAATATTGAACCGTTTACGAGAAATATTTATTTTTGTGCTAAAATTAAACAAATTGTTGTGGACAACAGTTCAGATTTATATCCATTGTAGAATTTGCCATTTCTGTCTCAACTTTAAAGGCATAATATTCGCTTATAAATAACAACTTTAAAAAAACTGATAGCATTTCTACGCATTAGAATAAACAATCTTTACATCAAGATATACTTTTAAAAAATGAAATAAATGTGAAATGTCACTTTAAACATTCCAAAAACTAAATCACAATGTTCTATCGGTGAAAGTATCGTATATGTCTCTATAAATGACCTGACAGAGTATCTCTAGCTAATAGCTAGAGAAACTCTGTCAGGTCATTAATTGTTAGCTATACCTACTCATTAAATAAACAGTCGATTAAAAAGCACCCAATTTTCTAATGGTCGGACATTGAGACCTCAATATTGAATCCATTAGTGGGTATTTAGTGTTAATTATTTAGACACTTTGGTTGCGGGGTCACTTTAGTGTTAAATATTCGATTTTTAATGCAGCTTATTTGAACTATTTTGTATATGGCTTCACGTTTGTTTCACAATCCTAGTCAATTATGTTTGTTTCAAAAGTATTTTAGTACCAGAATTTCATACATGTATTTCAATATGACGATAATTGAAAGGCGAGATAAATTTTGGTTTAACACATCTTGCGACTACTATGGTCATATCGCTGTGACTGTAGTACCTAACCATGGTTTCCGGGTATATTTCTGGTAACAGTACTACCACATTTTTAAACGAAGCCTCAAGATATGAGAGCAACATGGATTTTAATCATGACTGACGTGCAGTGGCGGATCTAGAGGGGGGTCCATGATTCAAACGAATCCCACTCTATAGCCTGATTAATTCAATTTTGATATTGAAATTCAGTCAAATATGTGTGATACTAGCAAAACGAGCACAAATTTGTATGTTTGAACCCCTTCACAGGAGTCCTAGATCTACCAAAATCTTGTTAAAAATATAAACACTCACGACTGCGTATATCCCAATTTTCATTACGTTAAGGGTTTCTAATTTTCTACTAATTATCGCGAAATAGGTTTTGTTTAACAATTAGTGAGAACATGTCTACTACATATTTTGGGCCTTTTTTCTGGAAACTTTTTTGTTGTACAATGTTGTTACTTTTCATTCGAAAAATGGCACAGAAAAGAATTTTCTTATGTCCCAAACGGTAATGTTTTTTAATGTAGTACTTTTAAATTTGCAGCTGACAACAAAATGGGTGTTGATTAAGAAAGGAATGTGTACAATAATAGCAAACGAAACATTCAAGCGAAAAGAGAAACTGAGCAACTGATGATGTTTATTTTCTTCTTTTGTCCCGAGATTTTCTCAAACCTTTTCCATTATGGACACAAAAAAGCAGACGTTGTTGAAAAAAGATTAAAAATCGCCCAGAAAAGAATGACGTCGCTTTTCAACGGAAATATCGTAACTGCAGCTTATTTTAAGCTGCAGTTACGAGGTTTTCGTTGAAAAGCAGTGATAGTTTACTAGAAGAAAGTCTAAGGTTTTTTTTCCGTCAGGTAAATGCCCTCTGTAAAAGAAACGTGAGATTTGCTTACCGTGCAATAATATCACGTCGTTAGAACTTTGTAACCTCGGCCTAATAAATAACTTCAATAGAATCTTCTCTAAAACAGAAAAATGTCGATGGTTTCCAACAAAACGTCGCTTTTCATTAAAAACCTCGTAACTACAGCTTTGAACAGGCTGTAGTTACGATTTGATTTTATCGCGGCGACTGGAGCACCTAACCATGTATTCCTGGCGTTTCTTATACCAGTACTACCACAACACCCTTACCGAGCCTCCAGCTGCTCCCCCACATAGGTTCACGATATCAAACCATTGATGGGTGACATTTTTGTCAGTAAGGGTATTTGCCGCGGCCGATTGTAATTACGAGGTTTTTGTTGAAAAGCAGCGAAAGGTAAATGATAATCGTAATGGAGCAATTTGAATTTCCTGAGTCAGATAAAAACGTATTGGGAAGCACATTAAGCAAAAAAAAAAGAGAGAGAAAGAGAAAAAAAACATGCTGAACATAAATTCTTTTTTTTTTTTTTCAAAAAAAAAGGAAGATAAAAGATATTTTCTGAGCTATCAAAAACTAGTTTTGCCCATTTTCGCCGTCGTCATTCTTTTGAAATAACGCCCTTTTATTCATGGCGTGCCAAATATTATTTAGCATTATTCCAACACGTTCTTATAATAAATATTTGTCATCTCGCATTCATCTTACTTACAAGATAAAACATGTAGTAATTAAGGCCATATGTGACTATGTAACAACTATGTTTCTTAGAGCTTCAGATAAAATATGTCAGAAAAATGATATTCTAACTTCGTTATTACTCATGCAAACCCTATATTGTGGGTACTCGTTAGAATCGTCTCGACGAGACGATTCTAATGAGTACCAACAAAATAGGTTTTGATGAAATTTTGCATTTTCTGATTATTTTGGATTTTCCAGGATCAATTATCAAATGATATCTGTAGCTTCAGCATTCTTGAGGTACTTAAGGCTTGGCTGGAAAGATCGCCGAGATGTGAATGACCTGTGTTACGTGAACATTTGTAATAAATACATTCGTATATCGTAATGCATCAATGTGTGGCATTAGGTAGATAAATCATTTGGTCGTAATGAAAACTCTTGCGGACTCAGAAATATCACTGAAATAAATCTGGGGATTTTTATACAAGCAGTATGATTAAATATTTGACAATCTACATCTGACAGGCAGCAGAATGTAAAATACAAGGGCGGATCTAGAGGGGGTCGGAGGGGGGGGGGGGGTCCGGACCACCCTGGCCTTGTCCAAAAATCAAAATTTTGATAACGTTATATATTTAACAAATTTAAAGCCATTATTTGGGCTTAGACCCCCCCCCCTCCCTGGAATTAATTGGGCTTGGACCCCCCCCCTTTGAAAGAAATCCTGTATCCTGTATTAAAATATTTGACAATTTACTTCTAACAGGCACCAGAATGTAAATACAAAGACGGATCTAGAGGGGGGTCGGAGGGGTCAGGACACCCCCCCCCCTGGCTTTGGCAAAAAATCAATTTTTTGACTATATATAGCGTTATATATTTAACATATTTAAAGCCATTATTTGGGTTTAGACCCGGCCCCCTTGAAAAAAATCTTTGGGCTTGGACCCCCCTGGAAAAAACCTTGATCCGCCCTTGAAATACCATAATCGGACAATAGGTCATTCAATTTGCCTTACATCTATACACAGATAGTTGTAATCAGCGTATTGCTCACGATAACTGACCTGGCAGAGCATAGCTAGATATGCTCTGCCAGGTCATTTATCGTGAGCTATACAACACATCACATGTAGAATTGACATCTTACCGACCTTTTATAACATTTTATATCACGGAATATATCAGAAATCTGTGTAATCAAAATTTAAGAGGATCTCTTGAAACGTAAGCCGATTCTGTGATCTATGTGAAATAAATTGGTTGATGAATTTCTCTGAATTTACCCTTTTTCAAACCAAAAATCTTGGCAGTTGTACTAGTTTTCATTTTCGTTGATAATGCGCGTTAACCCCTTCATTTCTGTCAATGATTTCTAATTATGAAGTAGTATAAATATAATATAATCATGTTATTATGAAGCACGACTTATTTGGGAAAGGGTTAAGATGTAATTTTCATTACTAGTTACAGTAAATGATGAAATGTACCATTTTCAAATATATGCGCATTCAAAGTATATGCACCTTTACCATATGGTTTTTCTCTATTAACATCATGATAGATATGCAGTCTATATTTGTGCATGGATCTTCATTAGTGTTCAACCTACTTTTTAGACCAATGAAATTGCAATGTATTTTAAAATTTCGCCGCTTTATTTCGCATAAACGGACTGCCGGCTAGTTTATGTGACGTCTTTAGATAGTCACGCCCAGTCTGCAATGAACCGCTAGCGAACATTAAGTCAGATAGAGTCAGTATAGTAGTTTCTACGCGATATAAACATTCAATGCGCTGCGCGCATTTGAATGTTTATTTCGCGTAGAATCTACTATGCAGCCTCTATCTAATACAAAGGGCCCGTAAAGCCGGTGATACCCAAATGAGAACAATGAACAATGTCCATGTTGTTCTATGTAACCACATGAAGCAGTTATTAACGAATATCATGAGTCTTGCCAAGACTGAAAATTCATGATGTCCTTGAAATACGCTAAATGCCACTTTCCCGCATTCTGGCTCTTTTATTCCTCTTTTATATCTACGAAAATCAAAATTTCCCTGTATAATATATACAAGTGTTTCTGGAAACATAAGTTCTTGAATAAGATATAAACTTGATGATTTATGGATGTTTAATTGTCAGATGGATTGCTAAAGTTTCTATCAAATTTACGGAGATATCTGCTTTGAAACCTGGTCTGGAAAATGTTATTCTTTTATATACATGGTTTACGTATGAGTTTTGTTTCTTCGTCTAAGAGACGCGCAATGGAACTTAAACTTCATTTCAATAATCCGTTTACCTTTCCCAAACGACAAAAATTAAGGTGGTTCCATTTGAGAGCTGATTCAGACGACAACATGTTTGTTGATAAAGATATGGTTTTCGTATAAAATAGCAGAGGGAATATTGATCAAATACCAGTAGTTTCTTCTTTTGCCTACGTTCTTGTCCAAGTAATTTATGATAGGGTCGTCAATACCAAGGCTTGGTCGTATGAACATTGGTAAGCGCTAACCAATTGGCCACTTTTGGCTAAATGCCTGTTTTGGTTAAAATTGCCTATGTTGTTACAGAGAATTCTAACCGAAACACTTATTAAAACTTATTGGTTAGCGCTAACCAGAGTTTATAAATACAATCGGGCGCAGATACAACCTAACCTGAAAAGGTTAGATATAGCCCGTTGAAGCATATTTTCTCACGTCTCATCCACGTGCCTTGGTCCCAAGGTAATAGCGAACAGTTTTCCCGCGTTCGTGTGCTAAAAATAGATTTCCGATGGGAATACCCCAACAACGTTTGCCGGGTACCAGTCTAATATTTTGTTTATCGGTCAATGAATCGGACAATTTTTCGTAACCGTGTTAGCAAAAAAATATTATTTTCAAGCGCGGTATTAGTCGATCATAGATAATGCAGGCGGGAACTAAAACTACGAAACATTGCGCATATGCAACATGCAACATTGCTTCCAGATACGGAGACAGACCAGAAATGACAAACGTTTTTTCTTGAGATTCCTCAGCAGCTTAACCAGAAAAAACATCGAAAAGTCTGAAAGTAAAGTAGCTATGATCATGAAACTTCTCTGGTAGATAGATCTCACCAAGGAGAAGTGCAACGTACAAGGAACATAACTCTATCTTGCTTATTTTGTGAGTTATTGCCCATTGTTGTAGTGAAAGCCTATGGGGTATCAAATCACATTCAGCGACAAATTCTAGTTTTTTTCTATATTAACCCTTTCCCAAACAAGACCGGTTTTGACGTCCCCAACAGAAAATTCTTGGGAAAACATTGAGGCAAAAGAAGAAAATGATGATCGACAAAATCGAAAAGGCATGCACAGCAGACAAAATGGGTGTGAATAACTTCTTTGGATATTGATGATCATCCTTCTTTTGCCTCAATATTTTCTCCGAGATAAAACACTTAAGATATTCACATCCGTTTTGTCGTCTGCAGACTTTTTTTCAATTTAGCCCAACATGACATTATGTCGTTTTGGAAAGGGTGAGCGAGCACGCACGAGCGGCACGATGAAGTCAGGACATGTCCGTATGTGTAAACATTACTTGTCAACTGCTTATTTCATAGTTACCGAACTTAAAAAGTACACGACAGTGCAGCAACCTTCTCAACTCGGAATTAGAATGTTTCTCGACAAATGATTACAGCAATCAAGCTCTTAGAATATTATCTCCGGTAAGTTGAACGTGGAAAATCTTCGCGAGATTCACAGGCTCCATATTTGTACGATAAGGGATTCCCAATCTATTTTTAGACCAGTGAGGCGTGACGATGACGTATTTGTTCACACGGAAAATCGAAGCCTATTGGGTGAAAAATACAATTATGTATGCGTTAACACTTTCCTCGAAACAATTGCTACTTTACAATCAGGTCATATTGAAATCAGGAAAACATTGACGGAAAGGAATACAAAATATCCGTTTCTGTTAAGGTTTTCATTTCTATGATGTTGAAATGTGGGGTTAAGTTAGTCCTTTCTTTTAACCGACAGTTTTTAAAGTTTCTGCAGACGAAAATCTAGACATACATGAATGCCAAAAGTGCATAGATATTCAATATAGCTATGACAATCACGAGAGAAATTGAGAAAATGCTGAATATCAATATTCAGCCTACATCTTTTTTTCTTTATCAAAGCTGTCTGTGTTATTGTTCTCAAAGCAAGGTTTGTTTGGGAAAGGGCTAAAACAAATGCAGAAATTGACGTGTCATCTATCGTCGATGGGTGGTCAAAACATCGTAACTGAGCCTTTTCAAGCCGTAGTTACGAGGTTATGACATTCTACTATTTGATCGTCGTTTTTCAACAAAAATCTCGTAACTGCAGCTTGACACAAGCTGCAGTTACGTGTTTTTTATTGAAAAGCATAGTAACGCTGTTTTTCCTGGTTATCAAGATTGGATGTATGTTGACCTTGTATTATCTTAATGACCTTGACAAACTTCACCGGTGATTGAGAAAGCGCTTTAAATTGGCTATTAAATTTAAGTAGCGGAAAATGCATTCAATCCTTTTTCTATCTATTTGTACATACTGTTTCTGAAAATGGCGTTCTTCTATATCGTATACAGGCCCGTAGGAAGCAATTTAATATTGGGTGGGCTCAAGCCCCAGTGTCTGAATATTGGGTGGGGGCTAAATTGGATTTTCACTGAATATTCAGTGTAAAATAAGGAAAATTTGTCATTTTTGGCCACCCCTAGCCCCCGTTCCTACGGGCCTGCTATATCATGTCTTAAGCCTGGAAGTTTTGGTAAGCATGTACATATACTTAACTCTTTCTACACAATATCTGGCCAATTAGATGTTAACTATATTTGGTAAGGAATTTTCGAGACAGGTGAATAACATGTTGGCTGTCAGTAACTTCTTCTTTTGCTTCTTCAAATTTATTTCTGTTAAGGACTGAAATAATAAAGTATATTTGGGGAAGTGTTATCCAGCAAAAACTTCCTGTATATAGTCACTTTTCAACGGAAATCTCGTAACTGTAGCTTGTTTTAAGTATGTCTGTCGTGTATTTAGATATATTCAATAAAACTGGTCAAACTTGTTGTAATTTGATAAATAAGTGTCATAAGCACAATAATATTCTAATGTCTAGTTTATATGTTTGTCTTCGTTATTGAATGGATGTACTCATTCATTTCCAAACGACAAACTTAAAAGGCGGTCTAAAGTTGAATATGTCGTAGACAAGAAAGTTAGTGCTACTGCGTGTATGAAATTTGTATCAAAAGGCATAAGACGAATTTACAGGAAAAGAGTTCACGCTTGCTATCATAATGTTCTTCCTTTTCTAAATATCGTCGCTTTTCAACAGAAAACTTCGTAACTGTAGCTTGTTTTAAGCTGCAGTTACGACGTTTTCTTTGAAAAGCAACGAAATATTGTTCAATGCTAGATTGATTAGGGACGATTTCGTTGATGGAGGAAATATTATGTGAAAAAAAAAAAAAAAAAAAACCATCTACGTTGCTTCATTAAACCCAGGTGTGAAAGTGGGTACACGCGAACGCAGAAAATCAACATGGTGTTGAAACGGCAAAAACGACAAAAATCGGTCATCCCAATTTGAAAGCTGCTATAGGCGGTGCTGGATGTTTGAAAAGACTTGTGTATAATATATCTTAGAAAATTTTGAGGTGAACTTTCGAAACCGAAAGTCTTGTAAATATACTATATTAGTTGAAATTTAGTGGAAATAAGGAGAGAAAGAGCTCGAAACGAAACATTTCAGTCCGTTGACAGCAATATTTCTATGGCTATCAAGATTTCCATGCGCCCGTATCGAAAGATCGGGGAAATATTGTTTAATCAGTTGTCCGTCTTTCCGTCCGTCTGTCATTCCGAAAACTTAACGTGAAAACTTAAATCGTCAGTATTTTCGGGGGCATGAGCGTTTCACAAACACATCTTGTTTAAGCATGTTATCGTGTTTTATTGCAATCAATGAGTTCTACAATCGACTTTGAAAATTGGACATATTAACGAAATTCAAGTTAACCAGGTGTAAATTGTATCATCTTTTCATGGCTTGTTCTATATACATGAAACTCGTAAAGAAGTCAGGTATGCCATTTTTGATGGATAACTCATAAAGCATATGTAGCGCATCTGATAAGCATTTTGGGCTTTTTGCCATTATTCATCCCTTTCCCAAAATATGATATATAAAAATATAAGACTTGCGTTTGATGTCCCATAGAAAAGGCTTGGGAAAGGCTTGGGAAAATATTGAGACAAAAGAAGAAAATGCTGATGATCAGCATTTTCTTCTTTTGTCTCAATATTTTCTGTGCTACTTTTGTACACGAACCCCATCTTTGTCAATTTCCATTTGATCGTTTGCAGCAGCCTCGATATTGGACTTCTACATTTTTTGCTGTTTAGGAAGGGTTACCTTGGTTTTTATCATGTTTACATAAAGATAAGGCAGACTGCCTTATTATCTTATTTCTTATTTATCAAACAGTTTTTATACATGTTATTAATTTTATGGCGTGACCAAAATTCAAGGTTTGTTTTTATGGAAATTTGGAAGGTATTTTCGCATTTCAAGGTCATACGTTCACCCTAGCTGCGATATCGTAGCCACAAACTTGATGATGGGTATTGGTTTGAAACCCAGATCAAAATTAAAAAAGGTTTCGGTTACATTATTGCAACTAACGTTTACCCCATTCCCAAACAAGACATGGATTTGACATCCTAAATTGAAAAGACTTGGTAAAGCATTGACAAACGAGAAAAATTTCTTTATTCTCAGTAATTTCTTATTGTCAGCAGTATCTTCTTTTCTCTCAATGTTTTCTAGACTAAAACATATATCGTTGGTGAGGTATCAAAACCTCGTAACTACAGCTTGAAAAAGCTGGAGTTACGAGGTTTTGACTCCCCACCGACGATATACATATTCTACTTTTCACACCAATCATTTAGTTGTCTGAATTTTCTTATACATGGACCCTGTTTAAAATCTCATTCATTTACTCCTTTACATTTAATATTCTTCTTGATTTTTCGTACATACTTAATGTTTGTAGTAACATTTGATTTGTTAAGTCCAATGTACTTGAGTTTTGACTATTGTGAAAGTTTATTGTCAATTAATCCGAGTTTTCTCTAATGAAATTCGCTCTTTGATATGTTGATGTCGCTCATTTAACGACATCAACATGATATCAAAGAGCGAATTTCATAAGAGAAAACTCGGATTAATTGCCAATGACCATGATGACAATGAGTTAATGCCATTAGCCCTTCATTACTTGTAGTTTCAATCTGTACTTCCTTATGAAAGACAACAACAACATTGTTTATTGTCTAAAACTTGTACATGCGATATAGACAATATGCAAAATTAATTACCTGTATCCCATTTTATCCCCGTATCTATCTGAAACTCTTTCCCAAACAATACTTGGTTTTTATGTCAATATAGAAAACAAGAGTTCGGACAGCGCGCTTGACTTTTTAAGTTGCTTAGTATAAAGGGGGCATAACTCCAAATATAGTAGAGCCAGAGTCATGGGCCCTGGTAGTAAGGTAGAGGGTGTGATGGTGAATAAGTATTCCAAGTTTGGGTTGAATACCTTTGATAGTATGGAAGTTATTGATGTTTGAAAAAACTTAAACCTTAGTTGCAACGCCAACGCCGACACCGACGCCAACGCCGACGCCCGGGTGACAGTATAAGCTCTCATTTTCTTCGACAAGTCGAGCTAAAAATGATCATAAAAAGATATTGGGACAAAAGAAGATAAGGCTGATTATCAACATTTTCTGCTTTTGTCCCAATATTTTCTATGCTATAATGCACACAAATCCTTCTTTATCATACCAAAATCTATTCTGTGGTTTGCTGCGTCTTTTACATTCGACCAGCATAAACAATTTCCTGTTTGGTAAAGGGTTAACAATACTGGTTCCCGCGTTGAGTTGATTGGCGTATCATTACTAGCCGGGAACCATTAACGCTCACTGGATAATATCTACAATCATTAACGCTTGTCCTGATCACTTTTGATTTCTTTCAAAACAACTGGCGAATTTAAGTTACGATTCAATAAATTCATCTTGTGCTTTTGTCAAAATAACTGAAAGGAAGCAGGCAGTGTACGTCTAAGATCAGACTGCATGTATGTGCAGGCTGATCTTAGTCTATAATGTCTGCAAAATATTAACCACAATAGGTATATGACGCGAAAGTCATGAGAAGGGCGAGACTTTGGATTCTTCCAATATGAAAGATGCTGCAGACGTCATAATTGATGTTGATAAAGACAAGATTTGTGTAAATTGAAGTACATAAAACATTGAGACAAAAAGGCGAAAATGCTGATCATCAGCATGTTCGTTTTTTTCCTCAATATTTTACCAAGCCTCTTCTTCAAATGACGTGAAAATCAATTATTGTTGGGAAAGGGTTTAAGAAGTCATGCGGGATTTGGTTGAACGTTCTACTGACAACGTGCTAAGATGAAACGTCATTCATCGAATATGAAATAAAACGCGAGCTCCTTTCTAAGACTATATTCGGGAAATTTTCTCTCTCCGATATATCGCTCGGCGGCTACTTTAATGAATATATTATATGTATCAATTAATGTTTCGTCCAATACGGTGTCAATTTGTTAACCCATTTGAACCATGAATATGTTCTTCTATTGAATGTCATAATTTTCTGAGCCGGACTCTGGGAAAGGGTCCCATATGGAATTTGTGACAAGAATAAGTCCCAGTTCGACATTTTTGGCCAACATTCGGGGGCAGGGGGGTGGTGGGGGGGGGGTATAAACTCCCCCAGCGCCCACACTGTTCCTTTGGACCTGACCGATTGCGTGCAGTTCTTGATTAGTCTGCACATACCCAAAGGCAGATCTAGATCCACATTGGTTACAAATGCCATTAGATTACATCAATTTGTCCGTCCGTCAGTTAGTTCGCAAAATTTTTATGCATGTGCTCTCATACAGGTACTCTCTAACACTGAGGTCTATTGATTAAATAATCAAAATTATTTCATCGTAGTTTGAACGAAGAGGATAATGTACTATGTTTTAAGAGAGTATCACACAGTTGGTTTGACTATGAATCGCAAATCAAATTTCTGAACGTTGAATGAATTTCAAAGCCCCAGTTACATAGAAATGAAAGTACATGAAATATATAAATAAAGGTTACACATACATGTATTGTCTTTTCTCTTATTCTAGAATTTGGCGAGGTGAAAGATTTGGGTAAGAAGTGTTTGAACACTATTTTATTTGATATACAGAATTTATTCACTTTTATGTGTGATTTTATTATAGCTCATGATAAACGACCTGGCAGGGCATCTCTAGCTTTAAGCTAGAAATGCACTACCAGGACGTTTATCGTGAGCTATTTGTTAGATGAATACGTAGATGGACTTATAAACGGACAAAAGTAGTTGTTAGAATTTGTCTAAACACCAAAAGGTAGATTTAATATCTTTACAATTTTAAATTTTGAATTTGAAAGAAATGAAAACGTGAAGTAAGTGAAGGTTGTGGTAGATTGGAATTTTTATAGCTCACGATAATTGATCTGGCAGAGCATCTCTAGCTAATCGATAGAAATGTTCTGCCAGGTGATTTATTTTGAGATACAACTTACGTTTAAAATTTACAATAGCATCATTTGTAAGAGCCTTAGAAAAATGTAGCCACAGTGAATTACCGAATGTTTATTTTCTCGAAAGAAAATCTACTTTCGATGGTCAGAAATTACTAGTATGTATAGTTGGGTCAGGATAATATTGCACATATTTACAAAATTTACCAATATAAACAACACAATACAGAACTTCAAACTATTGCTGTTTTGCATGTGATTGTTCAAATCTTGCAGGTGTCTCACACCTGCAAGATTCGAACCAACACATGCAAAATCATATTGAAAATTAGGAAAATACTTCCCCTGTTTACGCAATTTAAATTTGTAAACATGTGCCATAATAGCGAGACAGAACTATACATATTATAGTTTATATTAGATATATTGAAGTAGATTGTACCATAATCAGACATAATCGTATTTTCTAGATCTATCTATCCGCACACTCAACATATTTCTGTACACTTAATCATAGTTAGAATTGGATACAAGTAGATTTCTCTTTATCTGTAATTTTATTCTCTTTTCACGCTATTTCCATCAGGAGATAACCCGTTTGGTCGAAGGGGTGTTGGTGGTGAGTTAGAGTCCCTGTTTCTCTCTTTTTTACTATTTTTCAAACTTTTACTCAAGCCTAGCAAACTACTTTTATTCATATCGTTCCATAACATGTGCATGATTTGCCTTATTTCTGTACATTGATTTTATTCTGCTAAATATTGGAAAATATACCACTGCTTTTCAACGAAAACCTCGTAACTGCAGCTTTAAACAAGCTGCAGTTACGAGGTTTTCACTGAAAAGCGACGATACCTTTTTGGGGTTTATAGACCTTAAAAGTAAACTACAGAAACTGGTATTAGATGCAACAAAAACATTAGAAAGTCGGCCATTTATGAGCCATTTGTTTACCTTTTAGAGGTTTTAGTCATTGTACATGTAAACAGGCTTGACTAGAAGTATTTGCTTATCACCCGCCGCAAAAGTTGCTTAAAATCCATCGCTTTTTGTATCTTTTGCACTTTTTAGTTAACGGCAAAGTTTTACAAACAAAAATGTCTCCCTTTCTGAATTTGTCCATTTGAAATTGGTATCGAGTTAAAATATGAGGAAAATTTACATTAACTTATCAACAAGTAAATTAATCAAAGGATTAGAGCATTTTAGATTGAGAAAGGATGAAAATATCTACCATTATTGTAGAGAAGTTATCTGAAAAGCTAAACTATAATAATCATTGCCCACAGAGTATCGATGACTCTCGGGAATTGCATTTAGTCCAAACATTTCAGGAGTAATGGTTAATACGCTTAAAGCCATTGTCATCTTTGAGTTAGGCCCTTTTCGCTATTTTGCTTCATTCCTGCTTTTTGCACCACCTTTTTATCACTTTCTTGTATCGTGTATTGTCTAGTGATTATTTGTCATATAAATGTATCAATATTCACTCACCTTTTATATATTCCATCACCATTTTTCACATCATCAAAAAATTCAAAATGTGTTCATTTCTTTTCTTTTCAATATTTCTTACATCTGACGGATCGCCAGCTATTTCGGATAAAGAATGAAACAAAAACAAGTCTAAATTAAAGACCTGCCACGTTTGATTCGATAGATATTTTATTAAAAATCTTTGACAGCAGCGGAAGTTTTATTTGTTTTGTCAAAAAATATTCGAAATTGGCAAGAATGTGTATCAGCTCCGGGCTGAATAAAATTTTTGATTGACCAATCCATGTTTTGATGACATCGGCGATTGGTCAATTGTCAGATCACGTGCCTTCATATTTTCTCCAGCACACAGCACAATCACACAACACATGTCACCTTTATCATGCCAATGTCTATATTCGGCACGTTTAACCCATTTCCAAACATTGACGCTTTTTGACACCCTTCAAGATAAAATACTTTCGAAAACATTGTGGGAAATGAAGAAATTGCTTGTGACAAGCAATTTCTTCATTTTCCACAGTTCTTTCTACCCGAAAAGACAACAAAAAATATGATTTTATTCATTTGAAATTGTCGTCTGCAACATCTTTGAATTTGGACCAGTCTAAAAGTTTGCCGTTTGGTAATGGGTTAAAGTATTGTAAATTGTTTCGTCTGTCTTTGTGTACACTTTCTTTTCTTTTTGTCTCTTTCAAATTTCATCATTCCTATTTAGCAGTCAAACATCACGACTTTAAAGCACCACCAAGAACTATCGACCAAGTGGGATATTTCCTTTATGTCTATGCTGTATTTATTGTTGAATTTAATCAAAGTTATTTTCAGATCAGAAGCGCAAGATTTCACACTTACAAGTCTTTGGGTGATATACGTGTATTATGTTTAACAAGTACGCATATGCTTTTAAATGCCGTTCTTATTTGTTTTACCAGATTTTTACATTCGATCGACAGTTCCGAAATATTTCAATAATCTGGTATTGCTCTTGCATTGTCTTTCTCGATTCCCAGACATATTAGACGGATATCACTGAAACTGTTAACTTTAATCATCTTTGTAAAATGCAAGTCACGTAAGAGTTATAAGGTCCTTTTTAACAATAACCATTGCCGTGCGATTGAGAATTTCGAACTTCTATATACGTCAGACGAATGCCATGTTTCAGGTTCTACATTAAGGAGATTCTAAAATAATGTGGCCATTCGTTTGTTATTACAATCGCACTTTAATTTATTTGCCATGTAAAACATATACCTCTGTACTTTTCAAAAGTCAACCTATTGCTTGAAGCAAAAAAGAAGCCATATTCTATTTCCGATATTAACAATTTAAAACAAATGATCCAGACGTCTGAAATGTCTTTGGTACGCGTGCACTTTAACACTTTCGAAAATTCGAAAACGACAAAAGTGGTTGATAAAGATATATTTTTGTACATGTAGCACATATGCATTTAAAATAAGGAAAAAATGCTGCTTATCAGCATTTGTTTCTAATGGCTCAAAGTTGCTTTCATTTTTTTTTCAAAACAATGTCTATTTAGGGAATGGTTAGTTTATTTAGTCCTAGTTTAAGACACGCACTGAAAACAGGCTATTCAAGTTATACAAGGTACGACATTTCAAATTATGACCATAATTTACATGTATATGTGTGTACCTTGAACATTTGCTTTATGATTTTATAGAATGATATAATATTACAGCTACTTATTAAGGTAGTATAAAAGACATATAATTTAAACCCTTTTCTTCCAGATTCAGAACCACATATTTCAGAATAGCATCCAACCAGATCCGCCTGCGTATACATTCAGCCCGGTTTAAAGACAATGATCATTGCCTTTTAACAGCTACTTCTGGTTATTATGTAATCTGCAGCCGCTATGTGGATTTGGTATATATCCTGCACATATGCAAGCGGGTGATTGCTATAACAGTAAATAAATGTCTGAATGTAATACGTTAATATCATGATATGCGATTTTCCTGGAACTCTTTAAACCATATTGTAAGGTAATGATATAGTTCGAGTCGTATTGACATTTTCGCTTATTCCTTCTTGATGGTACTAACGGCCAGGATTTTTTTGCTATCTAAGTACCGTTACATTTACAAAACGAACTGACGAAACGAAATCTTTAAAATTTATTGCAACGCACCAATCGGACCAATGTGGAGACGTCTCATAGTTTTGAAACTTCGATGGCGATACCTTGCTCTTTGATATATGAGCCGGAACTGGAAAAAGGTCCTTTATAGCATTTGAGCTTTTCATGTTTCAAGATCAGTATGTGACTAGGTGCAGTCTGACATGGATCCATGCTACTCTCATATGGTTGCTACAGACCATGGTTTAGCCATTAGAGAACAACATGGTTCCTGAACAGACTGCGTGTATACGCAGGCTGATCTGGAACCATGTTGGGCTCAAAAGCCTTTAAGGATATTTTTCCTGATCCTGACTCTTATATATTTCGTAATTTTTTGTTGATTTGTGTTTGATTCAAAAAGAACTCCAAAAAGGGACATCGCCTTTGTAATCTATATTTGGCACTTTTTATTTCTTTAATATTGGATGCAACAGATCAAAATCAATAACTATAGTATACATTGAAGGGTCATTTTGATTTAAACGAATTGGCTAATATGGACGGTTGGCCAAGTCATTTTCTCTTCTACGTGTTAAACCTGCGACAGACACTACGGACGGGAAAGATCTATTTTCATGTAAATCGACGTCTTAATTTAACGACATTACGTATTTTCCTGAAATACTCAGACCCCACATAAATTTATCGCTGTTTCATGGTAATTTATAGCACGGCGCAGGAATTTCATTTATCGCGGAAGCAATCAGAAATTTACGGGCATCTGTCACGAAATCCGCGAGAAAAAGTAGACCAAGGTGTCAATTTTGTGTAATTTGTTTTGTCTTTTTGAGGTTACCGAGTAAAACAGTTTTATGAGCGATTCCGTCTGCTTTAATTGTCATTAACCCATTACCAGACGGCAAAATTTTAGACTTTTCCAATTTGAAAGGTGTTGCAGACGAAAATTACAAGTTGGTGAAATTTAAGAAATATTTCCATTTTGAGGTAGAAAACAATCTGGAAAATGAAGAAATTGCTTGTCACAAGCAATTTCTTCATTTTTAACATTGTTTTACCAAGCCTATTCTTTTAAAGGAGTCAAAAGGCGTCATTGTGTAGTAATGGGTTAAAACATTACTGACAGTCATGTGATAAACCTTTGGTTTTCTAACGGTCTCAAAACAAACTCTCTCAAGTGGTGTTCTTTCAATGAGACCACTGCATATAAAAATCTAGCATATTCGTATAATCGTAATAGTTTAATGGTTTCTCACAGTATTCGCAATGATTGTTGGTTGTATCATATGACTTATATCATGTGACCAAAGAACAAAGTTACAGTATAGATGCATAAATATACTTGTCAAATGAGCAGGCATCTGGAAAAGAGGGACCTTTCGAATAACAGAGGTTATCATGTTTCAAAATCAGCCTCTGTATAGTTCAAACAGGATACATATTAATTTCTTATGATTAAGACATGTCATTAAAAAGCTGAGAGAACAGCATGTGGAATCTGACGTACCTGTGTACATTCGCAGATTGATATCGATCCATTGGTTTTAAATGAAATAGGGGATCTTTCTAGAATTCTTGCTCAATTATTTGTCCTGTTTTAAAATCTAAGGTATATTTTATCCGATATATTTGCTCAGTAGAAGTTGCACCTCTTTATGTAGTGTTTCTTGTTGATTGTTGTACAGTCAATTGTGTAAATGTGACTTCTTTTTGAATATTTTGTAAAGTCTCATAGAAAATCATCATCAACATCATCAATCATCCTAGAAATGGGATTTTGATTAATCAAATCTCTACACCATCGTGTTTCTGCAAGAAGACTTCGTAGCTACAGCTTATTGCAAGCTACATTTACGAGGTGATAGATGAACAACATCAATATACAAATATATCAATGAAATACTATATCAACAGTTACATTTTCGTACAGGTTTGTACGAAATTACAGGATATACATCTTTAAAAGATACATTCTAAATAAAATGATTTGTATTTCAAAACTATTTCTTGTGTTTCTTTTTTAAGATGTGTTCTCAGAAGAGCTACAAGGTATGTTCATTTAGTTCTATAAGCATGGTGTTCGGAAGATGTGGTGACAAAGCAGTATTGGTTGCAGATTCTTTCAAACAAAAATAGCTAGAGCTGGGAAAAACAAGGATCCTTGTATAATGTGTAGAAGTAAACTTAGTCAAATGAGCTTAAATACTTTCGAACTTGCGAAAATAAATATTCCATATGTCTAAATGTATTTGAATAATCATTCTATGCTGCTTTCTTTCACACTATTTCGGATAATAAAGAAATGAAATAGAGTGGATATTTATAAGATTGCGTTTATGTACAGGCTAATCCTAACCAATTATTGTATAAAATTACGAACGGTCTAGATTTTTTTATATCCCAGCTCATATAAATCATTTTGGGTCATTTTCGTGCATTTTTATAAAGATAGAAGAAGAATTGGTCAATATATTTTGTTTTTATCAAAACTGATTTATCAATTAACAACTTCAAAGACTGCTCAATTATTATGCTACTGTACATTCATAAAAATGAAACTGAAAAATATAATGATTTCCTTGTGTGCAACCAACTGCTTTGTCCAACTTCAGCGATTGGGAATCTACTTCTTTGATATGCGGAGTGATGTTTTATGACTTGATAATTATAGAAGTTGAAATCAAAATCCCATTTTTATTTTGCAATCATTATAAATTCTAACGCTTCCTTCCTAAATCATTTTAATGTAGTTTTTGTGTGTCTTTGTTGCATGTTAGTAGCATGATATATTAAATAAAAGTATTATACGCACGTTTCATTCTAGTAACCTTTGTGGTATTTCTCTTTATAATTGTTTCGCATTTTGACATGTAAATGCTATGCTTATGTTTTATAACCTCTGTTTGCAGGAATAACTGTTATTTGTTAACACTGATAAAATGAAAATTGACTTATTCGTATATGTCGTATATTTTCATACGTAATAACCTGTACTCCATTGAGATGCAATGCAATATTTTTTATTATTTAGTAATCATGATATTTTAATAAAAAATTTAATTATCTGTTTTCAAAACCGCATTTCCAAATATTATGTTCTTTCATTTTTACTTAGGGCAATGTTCCTTCTAAGCTGTTACACAACTCCTTTTACCCCTAAAACTATGAATCTTTTTTGCACATCTGCAATATGTAATTTATTTTCCAAGCTTCCTGTATCTTCTTACAATTACATACCAAAAACTCCTCCATCAACCTTCGTTAGTATGTTTGACATGTAGAAATTTTCATTAATTATACATGGTAATAAACAATCTCATAAATTGAGCGTTTTAGTTACATGTTTCCAGGACATTAACCTATTTGCATGTGTATGCGAATTGAAATGTGATCGTGAATGCATGAAACTAATACATCATCGCTTTTCAACGAAAACCTTGTAACTGCAATTTGTTTTAAGCAACGATGTTTTCGTTGAAATGCAGCGACATGTAGTACGATTATACACACTTTTTATAAACACAATAAGATATTTACGAAAAAATTGTACAACAAGAATTAATATAAGACACCCGAATACGCAATGACCCAATTTCGGCAATGTTTTATACTGTCAACGTACTCAATTTATACGACAAAAATGAAATCATGTCAGGCAAAAATGCATTGCTGAAAATTTCGTCCTTGCTTATACATGCACATATCAGTGCTTATGAGTACTACAGGCAAACTCAGAGTGACCTACTTTGTTCAATATTATGACTCCAAAGAGTCACCCTTACTACTTAATCGCATAACATTTTGTAAAAAAAATATTTTTTATTATGGTTCATGCCTGTATGTATATTTTACATTCTTTAAAATCAAAATCTTGAAACGATAAAATCGCAAGAAAATACAAAAAAAACGAATAAACAATTGAAGACAATAACATTATATCGTATAAGAAGCCAGCCTTCTAGATTACGAAATTTTTACCTTACAGTTCTGTTCTTATTATTCCTTAGCCAAACAACAATATTTAAGACTGGTCAGTATTTAAAAGTGTTTCAAACAACACAATTATGTAATGTTTATAAACATAGAATTGAAGCAAATTATAGCCAATATTATAGAATTATTCAGTATGACTTAAATATATTCAACAGGGGCGTTACAAACCCACTTCATAATCTGGAAACGGTTACGCCACAAACCCAGGCTCTGAGATTACGACATGTCGCAATGCTCACCATACCCGGAACCATTTTAATGATATAAACACTTTTCGTTTTGGAATGAAATACGGAAACATTCTATATCTCTTTAATAAAAGGCATAGAAAAGGTCTTGTTCACAAAAGGGTTACGCCACAAATCCAGGCTCTGAGATTACGACATGTCACAATTCTAACCATACCACCTTGAATAGTTTTTTATGATATCAACCCTTCTCCTGCTGTTAACGTCAATTTTCGTTTGTGGCAAAAGCATTGACAGGTAGTGTAGACTAAGATCAGCCTACACAGACGTGCAGTCTGATCTTAGCCTACACTGCCTGCTTTCTTCTTCATTAGTATGGTTAACACTTTAATCAATCTTATTGAAATGTCTTTTTAAACTGGCAAAGTGTTTGACAAAAAAATTAAGTCAGCAGGACAAGGGTTAACAGATGTTTCTCTATCTCCGAGGTAAGGTATACTGGTTCCCCTCATAACACGATGAAGCGAGTTTTTGGCACGAGGCCACGTGCCCCAGCCACATGCGGCGTGCAGTCACGAATTACGATTACTCGCCAGATTCTTTGAAGAGCTAATATCCACACAGGTAGCACGTCATTTTCGACTAATTTTTGTATTCATCAACCATTTCCTTGACGGATTGTTTAGACTACTACAGTTTGTAAATAACTGAAAACCGACTTTATCTTATATTTTAGCTCGCCATCTCATCCATGTAAAAGCATCACGGCATTTTCATTTAAGAACCTCGACGAACTGTTACAATAAATGTAAACCTTAAACTGGTAGCAATTTATTGAACGTTAGCGTCTCTTAAAGCTCACATAAATGCTTAAAGAAGGCGTCAAGCTTAAAAAATGATAGGCCTCATTCAATGATGACCGTTATTTCAGTAAGGGGTTTCAAATTACATATAAATTCATCCAAGCTTATCACTAAGGAGTAAGTTTATGACGTAACAACACAAATATGTCACAAACATCTGCGACGTATAATCATACCGATGTTTATGTGTGGTGCATAAAGAATTGATTTGCGATATGCAGGTCGAGATGAACTGGGACATTGTCTTCTGTTTCAGACAAATCAAATAATCCAAGTAACATATTCAAACTATAGAATTTGGATATGACACTACATTATGAGTAAGTCCGGCGTAAGAATACAAATATGTCAGAAACGTCTGTGAAGTGTACTTAAACTGTTGTTTGACCTGTTTATGTGCCGTGCATAACGTATTGATTTTCAATCAAACTCAGAACAAAACATGGACATTCGAGATTTTGATAAGTAAATCAAAGAATGCTACATACTGCATGGCTATTGCTTAAAATGATGGCATTGACTCAAATATTAGACATGTTTATTTGTTTTATTTGAAAATGCATGTTGATATTATATTTCTGCATATGCAACCAAAAGTTTTAAGTATTGGTTGGAACATCGTTTAAGTCTTAGTAAATTCTGCTACATGTTCTAATATTTTCAGCAAGTTAGCACCAAAAGTGTTAAATCCAAATAAATGCAAAGGTTGTTTTATATACTGACTGCCACAAGAAACGCCTCAATGAAATTTGTCATTATTTTCCTTAACCTTATCACAATATAAGCGAAATATGTACTGTATTTAATTTTTTCGACTAACAGTTACGCTAAATAAAAAATCATGCGTTTTTATTCATCAGAGTGTTCATTTCCGGTGACTGGTCACGTTTTCTACGTACGCTTTGTATTTGTAAATCGTGTGATTAAAGTGGTCACATTTTACACAGGAACATGTGTTAGTGGATAGGCAAGTAGGAATTTAAAGACTTTCTTATCAAACATCCATATTAGAGGATGTCAAGGCTAAAGTCTGAAAATGGAGTTCGTAATATAGCCATTTTTCGAATGTGAGAATTGCACAAACAAGTTGTCAGACTTCTAGATTCGGAGTCTTAATCGACGGGTTTGAATTCCGCAAATGTTTATCGATCGGTCACGCTCAACTAGACCTAGTGTAACGCCTGTAAAACAAGATAATTCTTAACGTCAACGTCATGTACGTTTCAGGTTTGTGACGCTGATATTTGACGTTGTGTTGAGTAGTAGGTTACTGTGATGGCCAAATAAGTGTTTTATGGTAACTCTTGTTGTTGCAAGTAACGTTTGAAACAGGCACATTGTTCGGAAAATAGAGCTCGTATATTAGCCATTTTCGAATACGAGAAACTCAAAAACAACGTCGGACATTTTGACGTCTTGCATTGCACGATTCGGCTTCTTTCTCGACGTGTTAGACTTAAAGGAACATTTGCCAATCGGCAAAAGTCAGATAGACCTTATATAACGCCTGTTATACAAGAATCTTTCTCACGTTAACGTCATATACGTTTCAGGTTTACGACGTTGGTATTGACGTCGTTTCTAGTATTTACTAACTGTGGACGCCAAATAACACGTTTTAAGGCACCTGTTGTTGTCGCAAGTAAAGTTTGAACCACGTGCTACTGATTTTTAAATGGAAATTCTGATACCGCTGTGTTTGAATGCGCTATTTTTCTAAACTGTAACAATTCGATAATTTCTTTACCACCATTTTTCAACAACAGATAATCAAATTTACAGATGGAAATGAGTTTTTTTGTAATTTCAAATCAGATATACGGAAAATCAGACATTAAATAGGACTGATGCGTTTCTTATGGCCGTCAGTATATAAAAGTGTATAAATATAGTGAAATAAAGTTTCGGACTTAAAAAGCATAATGTCTCTATGCTTGTGCAATGTCAATATTTCCAAAGTCGACAACCATGTTCTATTATACTATTCTCTTCTTCTTGGAAAATGACGAAATTGTGTCTAGTTTTCGTCCTATTAATCATTTTGCAAGTACGTTATGAAAATATCGGTTTACATCTTCACATTGATACCTACTAGAAAACTTCAAAATATATGCTCTCTAAAGTAGGCTAGGGCTACGTTCAGACCCACGTTCATGTCAATAACCATGTAAATAATACGTATATAGATCTAGTTAAATGTTTAGTTGATTAGGACAAATTACGATAACATACGACAAACATCTAAGCGGTGGAAACATAGGTTGTGTAAAAATACACATTGAAATCCGTACAAATGGAGCGTTTCTAAAATCTATGTGTAAGGGGGACTCACTTCAATATGTGGATCTATATCAGAGATGTTATATTTAACCTATCATTCAATGACAGTCATGTCTGACACAGTGATCTCTCTTATGAATATAAAATAGGGGTGCTACCTTAAATACAAATAACGGGGAAGTTTTCCTGATTTATTGTCATCTGCCATTCAACGGCCATATCTCCCGAATAGACAACAAGTTACTAGATTCTACACCACTTCTTCTCAAATTATGTAAGCTTGAAATATAAAAAAGAACGTTTATCACATCGTTGTTTTTTCAAAGACCTCGTAACTACAGCTTCAAGCTGTAGTTACGAGGTTTGTGTAAAAAAATAGCGACATATAAATTATATGTATGATTCTTAGTAGTATTAGTGGCCCTGTGGCTTCACGATGCCCGTCTGTCTTTGTGGTCTATCTGTAACAATTTCATTTTGGTCCCAAAACTGTTTTCAACCATTATCATGCATCCTCGCGCGTCATGACACACGATTTGGGCGTCACGTATGTCAAGGTCATGTAAGACCGGAAAAAGGATTTGACGTAGATCTATATATTTTGATTAAAATGATACATGTTTAAAATTTAAGTACAAACAAGTATTAACATGAGTAGAGCAAAACTGAATCAGAGGGGCCGTTTTAACTTCGCAATACATTTCTTTTTAACTTATTTAGAATATGCATAAAGTCAAAGGAGACTTGAACAAAATTTAACACAAACAATTCAAATTCGGCAGAAAAATAAATTATTTATCGTGTGTACTCACCAATCTAGGCACATCGTCAAATGTATTACAAAACATATGACTCTCTGATATTTAGACCCTGACAGTTCATTTCGTTTTTATTTTGCACTAATTCTCCTGTTTGTGATAGTCAGAGCATCTGTCTGAAACACAAGTATAAACTTTGCAGATTCAGCAGAAATGAAAATGATATTTCATGTAAAGTCAGTGTACTAGCGACATAGTCACGTTTAGAACAAGCTAAATTATTTTCTGATATTTATTCCATGACAATTCATTTTATTTAGATTGGGTATTGTTCTACATGCGATCGTCGATTAATCTGTCTGAAACACTCGTATGAATAAATGCGGATTCAGCAGAAGTGAATGTGATTTCAACCCTTTCCCGTCTGTATAAGAAATTATTTCAAAAAAGACATTGAGTCAAATGAAGAAAAATCCGTGCTTTATTGTGCACAAAATTAACGACTTCCTTTTTAGCATCCATTTTGTTGTCTACAGTAGGTTTAAAATTGATTCATCCAAAAATGTTGTCGTTTGGAGAAATGTTAAGTAACTGAATAAGACGCATTGTCACGATTATCCAAATTATTTCCTGATATTCGACCCTATTGATATTTTAACAAGTATATTGAAATATTAGGAAACTATTGTTCCACAGTCCAGTCACGATATTACAGCACATGCAGTGTTCTCCCCAGCCCAATAAGCTGTATCAACCCCACTACAGCTTCTTGTAAATCAGAGTAATGCCCCTACAGCTTCAAAAGTACCCCGCAGCTTAATTTCTTCAAAATGGTCACCAAAGAGAGACATTTAGAGATATTTCATGTCAAAAACTGATTAATGGGGCATTCTTTTAAACTAAAAACTACTAATTCTGTGTAAAAACATTATGGGAAAAGGAGAAATTGCTCAAATTGAGCAATTTCTTCTTATCCCATTATGTTTTTATTCACAATTATTTGCATGAACACCATGTGTCGCAAGGTTTACCAAAGCCACAACGGCTTCAAAATATTCTGCGGAGAACCCTGAGTCATGTTTACAACACTAACCTATACGTACGAGGGAAATAACCTTAATGATATCAATACGATTTTGCATGTTCGCAAAATCGTATTAAGATAACTGAGGTTATTTTCATCGTCCAACTAGGTTTGTTGTTTGAACCATCGCATACAAAACTATAATAGTTTAGAGTTCGATATCGTATAGTTTACGTATTGTTGGCGCAAGATCGTATGGCACATGTTTACGTTTTGTTCAAATATAAACGAAACATTGTTCGTTAAACGCAGGAAATACTGAACAGTGAACAGACCGCTCTATCACTGCATTTAAATTTTCAACATGTCTACGTCACTACTTATACAGAATTTATTCATCTTTTATATTGTCCACCCAAATTAACCAGGGACAACTTAATTTTCGTGCGCGAAGTCCGTTAGTTGAGCGTCTTAACAAAACATTGCCGAAGTAGGGTCATTACATAATTATGCAGAAGTCCCGGGTTAATCTTGCTGGACAATACAACACTGTTTTCGTTTACATTTGGACAAAATGTAAGCATGTGCCATACGATTGTGCATCAACAATAGGTATTTTTAAGCATATGTCATAATATCGGGACTTACTGTAATAATTGACCTTTTACCTCTGTACGTATGTATAACTCACGTTAAATGACCTGGCAGAGCATTTCGTTCGATTAGCATGGACTGCTCTGCCAGGTCATTTATCGTGAGGTATACTTTAGACTATATTTATATCGGTGGCTGAGAAAAAATAAGAAAATTCAATATTCGTGTAAGTGAATGTTAGATTAGAATACTCAAATTGTTTTGAAAGGATAAAATACCTGTCTCAATTAATTTGCCGACCTTTATACTGAAAGTCTTGAAAAAACAACGAAACGGAAAAAGCTACTGATGAGCTACATTTTCATTTCCCCTCTTTTTTTTATTGCCAATCAAATCACAATAGCATATTGTTTCACGTGATTCCCCGTCGTTGTATTGTCAAGCTGGTTTTAAGAATTACTCTTTTCCTAAATCATCAAAAAAGACAAACATATTGAAGGATTATCAAAGAGATTGTATTATATCATCAAAATCGTTGTCAAATATCAAATTTACGCGGAGACCAGAACTATCCCTTTTCAGTAGAGAATATAGGCCATTGTTGGTGTTTCTGCATTTAACATCGTAACTCCAGCTTAATAAAAGCTGAAGTTGCGAGGTTTTGCAATAAAACCGACGATATTATAGACTTCATGGGTTAATCGTCTTTAACCCTTTCCCATACGACAAAATTTTACTGTGATTCACTTCAAAAACTGCATAAAAAGACAAAACGGATGTTATTAAAGTTAGTATTTGTGTAAAATGTGGCACATACATATGGAACATTAAATATTGAGACAAAAGGAGAAACTGCTGGTTATCAGCAGTTTCTTCTTTTGTTTCAATATTTTCCTAAACCTTTTCTATTAGGGTTGTCAAAATCAGGTCTTGTTTGGGAAAGGGTTAAACATAGTCACGTGACACACACATATCGTGCCAGACTAACATTAACGTGGCAATGACGTCATGGCTTTAACACTCTAGTCAGACAAATTTAAGGAAGATCATGACCAGCAATGTGTTTTAAAATTGATCCTTGACTTCTTTTTCAATATGATAGATCTTTTTCCTGGTTCTCATTGTCATTTCTATTTTTCTCATGTCTGTAATTTGCTTTCACTCAATTACTTATAACAAAAAAACGTCGCTTTTCAACAAAAACATCGCAACTGCAGTTTGTTTTTAGCGGCAGTTATGAATATTTTGTTGAAATGGCAAGAATGCTTGTTCTCCTATCGATATTATAATGATTGCAATAAGTTAGCTTCATGGCCGCATTTATGAAAGATCTGTCTCACAATGTCCATGATCTAAAGGAAGGACACCACGACCAAGCGGTTCCGAGTTCAATTTCTGGTAGGGGAGGTTCTTTTGGACTTTTCATTGGCGAACACATTCAGCACGGGTGCTTGTACATTGAAGGAAGCAGATTCTATATAAATTAGTTTAAGGTGTAAGAACTTCTTTCCCAATCCATGCAGAATAAATACGCTTACACAGATGACAATCTAAATGGGTCTCGTTGTTTTTAGATTTTAGAATTAAGTCGATTGGCTTGTTGTCTAAGATTAACTGAAACATTTATATGTACTAGTACATAATGACTAAAGTAGGCGTTGATAGGTATCCATTGCTCAAAACATGATAGAAGGACACCAAAAATAAACAATGATTGGTCCTTAAGCTTTTCTTCTACATACAAAACTGAAATTATATGAACACAATATTCACAAAGATTTAACAAGCAAAAGTACATAAATGTCAAGCAATCAGTTAAACTATTTCAAAACACACACATGAAAATGCATTCGATCACGCGTTACACATACGTCATTTGAAGCTTTGAAAGCAATCTGTTTCCATGGTAACGAAAATGTCGTCTGGTGTTCTGAGGACAAAGTATCAACAGATAAGACATCGTGCATGATTTTTTATGAAAGACGAGAACCATAAAAAAACGGTCAATGATTCTATAGTGTAGTCACGATATCAGGACATACGTTTTTGATTTTAACCTAAACAAACAAACAAACAAACGATAATCATTCTTAATTTTCAATACAACGTCCGTGCTTTGGTTTGAATCTTGCATGTGTGAGATACCTGCAACATTTGAACCATCACATTGACAATTGAAATATTTTGGAGTTCGATATCGTTATGTTTACAACTTTAAATACAACTGGTGCAATTTGTCATAATATCGTGACCGGACTATAGTCACTGTACCAGTTTTAAATCGTCACCTTGAAAATCTCGTAAATACATTGTAAATAAGTACATGTAGATCTAAATGAAACTGTAAATTGAATAAGCTGTAGTTACTGCGATTTTGAACGTGACCAACAAAACGCTTATGTCAATAACGAGATATTTTTTCTTGAACAACTTAAAATCAAACATTGAAAACTTAGGGATAGAAGCAAAAGGACATAATGCTGATAACCGATATTATTTTGTTTCTTTTAAACGTCTGTAATTGCGTAAATAGCAATTGCAAATTTGAAATCCTAAAAATGTATTAGAATCAACCCATAATTGAATATTGCATTGATAGTTTTTCTGTTAATTTGTCTTGTTTTTACTTTGTACTATATAGTTTCTTTTATGTATCAAATTTTACTATTAATTATAATTATGGAATATCTATTTTCTCTCCAACTTTTATGTTATAGTCGACGCATGTGGTCCACGAAACATGAGATGATAGCATGTTTTAATAACTTTAAATTATGCTTCAAATGTTCACATGTCTTATTTTTAGCCATTCTAAAGCCAATATTAATATACAGGTATGATTTGTACGGATAATATTATCAATGTGACGACGGGGAATCACGTGATATACTTTCACCAATAATTCTGTTAATATTTGACCGATTAGAGATGTATTTGTTGGTCGTCAACAACGTTTTATCAGCTGATGTATTAACGATTTATCATATCAATCGAATTTCTAGTGTAATTTCACTTCTATGCAGTGCTTTAAGCCGGCTTCATATTGGTAAACGATATAAGAACAAAATTATAGACGATTTACCGAATTGGTTAAGCCACGTGATTCCCCATCATGAATGTCATCACTTTCTATTTCAAGTTTTTCATAATAAAGAAAAAACCCAACATAATACATCATAGTTTTGCTTCAAAAATCTCGTAACTGCAGCTTGTTTTAAGCTGCAGTTACGAGCTTATTGAAGTCAAATGATGACAAATTCCATCTACAATTTCAGAATCAAATCAAGGACGAAAATGTCTATCGTCGGTGGATTGTCAAAACCTCGTAACTCCAGCTTTTTCAAGCTACAGTTACGAGATTTAGACCTCTCACTGACAATATATTAACCTATACTTTCAGGCACATATCAAGGCCAATGGCTTCGCGGTATGCGCCAGGGATACGGTGTACGGAAAAGCGTGCCTTATGGTCTGGCCTCGCACTACAGACCCAAAGCTCTTCGAGCCTCGCTAACCTCCTTACGAAGCGAGAACGAGGATGAACAGGTCGTCAAAAACAGGGACAAAAAACTGGACGAGTCTCGGGGAGGGTTCGTCCTCAAGGCCCGTAGTGACGAAACCCCTCCCCAACGACGTCGGTCATTTTTCGATAAACAAGGTAGATCGAGTCTACGTAAAACCATCATGTCGGGGCTGCGATTAAAGAAGCAGAAAAGCACGGGGGATATAAACGACTCACCGAAACGTCAAACGGGATCCGTGCGAAGTACCATTAGTAGTTTAAGTCACGTGAGCGCCGAGTCCACGCAAAGTGGGATGACGAACGCGTCCATGTATACGGATAGTAATTTAAGTTTCGTTAGTCAGGATGACATCACAGACGTTAACGTCACGGAGACGTACATGGGTGAATGGAAAAATGATAAACGTTCAGGATTCGGCGTCAGTGAACGTTCGGACGGATTAAAATACGAAGGGGAGTGGTTTAATAACAAGAAATATGGATATGGTGTGACGACGTTTAAGGATGGAACGAAGGAAGAAGGGAAATATAAAAACAATGTGTTAATATCTTCAGGAAAGAAGACAAAGTTGTTTTTAATTCGGACTTCAAAGTTACGTGAGAGGATAGATAATGCGGTTTTATCGGCACAAAGAGGGGCGCATGTCGCCCTTCAGAAGGCGGATATAGCTATATCAAGGTAAGAAAACCTTCTTTTCTCTTAAGGAAGTCCAGCCCTTACGCGATTTACGCGACATTGGAATTATTCGAGCGACGTCGTAAACATTCGGCGGTGGAACATTCCACCGCCGATTATTTACGACGTCGCACGAATAGGCTCGATACGTATGGAATTTTAACGACGTCACACGTGAAATTCCGACGTCGGGTAAATCTCAAAGGGGTTTACTACTTTAATGTTTTGTCTAAGTTTTTCTACGAAGGACGAAAAAACCAAGTGACGTTGACGTCTAGTTTTGAAAAGGGCTACAACCCTTACCCAAACGACGAAATGTAGTGTGGTTTAATACGAGATCGACTGAAGACGACTAACGGACGTTTCCGAATAGGGACGAAGGGGCTACCATGTTCCTTTAGAGCGAGCCTTTAAAGATACACGTATCTTAAGACTTCTGACGATATTTTTGTATAAATCAGTTTTCCGAGAGGTTTCGTAAGAAATATTGAGAACACATGCTGCAATTGGGTGGCTTCTAATTTCACTCTCAAGAACACTCTCTTTAAATCTAAGCTGTACTGCTTAACTGCTTAAATAGACCTGCGTTGACCACAAATTATGATTAGAATGTTGATCTAGATCCAAGTTGGATTTTAACCTTTACCCAAACGTCAAAATTTTAGGGTGATCTATTTCAATAAATGACAGAAATAACGAAATGGATGTTATTAAAAATAGGATTTGTGTAAAGTATGGCATAGAAAATATTGAGACAAAAGGAACAACTGATGGTCATCAGCAGTTTCTTCTTTTGTTTCAGTGTTTTCCCAAGTCTTTTCTATCAGGGACGTCAAAACCAGGTCTTGTTTGGGAAATGGTTAATCCTATTTTTGTTCCATTTCCAAACCAAATTCGATGTCACATAGAGTAGGATACGGGTATGTCATAGCATGGAAATGGATATATGCTTATCAAATTTCCTCTTTTCTCTCAATGTTTTATAACGTTTTCATAAGGGTCATCGAATTTTGCATTGTTCTTTCGAGAAGTGGCTATTTTCGTAACGCAGAATCCAACATTCATGTAAGTGCGTACATGTATCGCTTTAAGGTAGGATACCCGTAATGTGGCCATTTTTAGATGAATAAAACATCGGATTTTTTCGAGCGTCGTCGTCACGTATCTAAACTTATTCGGGCGCGGTCGTAAGCATTCAGCGGTTGAAAGTTCCACCGCCGAATAGTTTCGACGTCGCTCGATTACCGGTCATTCCGACGTCGCCCGAATCTCGTTAGGGGGAGACTACCCCATTGCGGACCAAATCAACTCGATCGCCTAAATTCCCCGATCAAACACGATTAAAATCGATCAGTTGTATTTACACCACTTTTTCTTTATTTCTCGTCGATTAATTTCCGATCATTTTTGCCGACCCCGTCCAGATCACTCTTGCCGACCAAGCTCGATCAGTACTCGATCGATTGATCGAGCTTGATTGAGTTGATTTGGTCGGCAATGGGAACGCGGCTTGAAGCTATCGTAAGTACTCGAATACGAAAATGAGACGGGTAAAGATTATGTACAATTAAGGCCATCTTCGAGGTTAAAAATGGACTCTGAAAGTCACGACTCTGACCTTTAATCGTCTAGAAATCGGGTCGTGTCACTTGTAAACGGACGTAAGTCTTTCCGAAACAAGAGTTGAATTTGACTTGAAAAATAAAACTTTTGGAAATATCGAGAACTGAAAAGAAAAATACTGATAACCAATATTTCCTTCTTCTGCCTGAATGTTTTCTGTGATTTCTGTGTTATTGTGTACACGATTACATTTTTCATAAATGTCAAATTTTGATGTCTATTGCAGCTTTCGATTTTGAGCATTCATCGTTTTCTTCTTTTGCTTCCATGTTTTGCTTTTCCAATCAGGGACGCCACAATCAGGACTTTAACCGTTCCCCAAACAAGACCTGATTTTGACGTCTCTTTCAAAAGGGGATTGGGAAAATATTTAGACAAATGAAGAAAGCGTTATTAACACCATTATTTTTTTCCTTTTGTCTGTATATTTTCTGTGCTATATTGTTGACAGATCCAAACTTTCCAACATTTATTCGATAGTCTGCAGCAGATTTCATATTGCACCCCCGTTATTTTGCCGTTTTTGAAAGGGTTAAACCTTTCCCAAACAAGACCTGGTTTTGACGTCCCTTATAGAAATGACTTGGGAAAACATTGAAACAAAAGAAGAAACTGCTGATAACCAACAGTTTCTCCTTATGTCTCAATATTTTCTTTGCTATATTGTACACAAAATCTATCTTAAACAACGTCCATTCGTTTGTCGTTTGCAGCAGCATTTGGAATGGAAATTTCGAAAATTTGTAGTTCGGGAAAGGGTTAAATCTACGACAAAAAACAATAAATAGTTGAAGCTATTTTATTAGATCACGTTTTCTGCTAACTCGACAGAATTGCTTAGCTCAGGTGGAAACGCTATAACTATAATTTGATCCTTAACCCTTTCCCAAACCACCAAATTCTTCAGCAGTTCAACTTGAAAGCTGATACAGACGACAAAATTGGTGTTAAAGAAGATAACAATGGGGTACAATATACCTTAGAAAATATTGAGACAAAAGGAGAAAGTGCTGATTATCAGCACTTTCTTCTTTTGCCTCAATGTTTTCTCAAACCATCTCTATTAGGGACGTCAAAACCAGGTCTTGTTTGGGAAAGGGTTAACATCACCCGTAGATAATGTAGATCAAACAAGAGTTGTTCGCGGACAACGTAGCTCGCCTATACGAGAGCTTGTCACAAACACAGCTAATTTTTCAGAAGTAGGTCAAACTCAAAGGTCATGGTCCCAAAGTCAAAGTCATGGCAGGAGGTATCCATGTGTGAAGTATCAAGGCTGTTTCTCTGATAGTGCATGAGATATAGACCAGGTTAAAGTTTTTGAAAAGTACGTCAATGTCAATCAAAGGTCAATGTCACTAGGTCAGAGGTCATGGTCCCAAATGGAAGGCCTTGGCAGGAAGTATCCATGTGTGAAATATCAAGGCTGCATCTCTAATAGTGCCTCAGATATAGACCAGGCTTAAGTTTTTGGAGACGCGACGAGACGGGACGCGACGCGACGCGACACTAGGGCTGTGACATTAGCTCCCCGGACCGTCCCGGCTCGCTAAAAAGTATCTAATTAACGTCACTCGACTTACAGACGTAGTGCACCGGTCTCCCAACGGCTTCCCTTGTTTGATACGCAGTCACAGCGGATATTTCCTTTTTAACCCTTTCCCAAACGACAAAACTTTAGGGTGATCCACTTCAAAAATTATCACAAAAGACAAAATGGATGTTTGTGTAAAATATGACATAGAAAATATTGAGACAAAAGGAGAAACGGCTGGTAATCAGCAGTTTCTTCTTTTGTTTCAATGTTTTTCCAAGCTTGTTCTATTAGGGACGCCAAAAGCAGGTCTTCTTTGGGAGTGGGTTAAAGTATTTCACCTATCATTAGATTTAAAAGAATTCGTACATTTTGGGCGTCATCCGTGACAACGGAGATTCACGAGGGTATTCGGATTTCAGTAAAAAATCCCTTTTCAATTTCTGTTGTCAATGCAAAAGCCGAAAATGCACGAATGGTGTCGTATTTAATGATGGGTGGAATACCTTAACCTTTGTTTCCAACTAATTGGTGGATAATCGTACACCAATGTGAGCTGAGCAGCTGCAGACTCGGGAAGGACATTGTTGCATTGGCTTCAAGGTCAAAAATAAAAGGAATGCTTGGTTAGGTGCTCCAGTCGCCTCGATTTAGCATATTTGAGATCAACATCGATAGAATCGCAAAGATTTTTGTGATAACAATAGACAAGGTTTACTGTTATATTTTGATAAACCGTCGGTGTTGTTATAAAATCTCGTAACTACGGCTTAAATCAAGCCGTAGTTACGAGATTTTTTAACAACACCTACGAGATACTATTTTGTTTATCCGAATTTACGTCACGATTAACTGGATAAAATCGTTCCCTATTCAACCTGTGCATACACACAGGATCAAATTTGTTCATATCTATCATCAGTTAAAATGAATCTTTCTCTACTTTTATTGAGGCACGGGCTCATGTGGTTTCCAAATTACATAAGCCACAAGTTTTATTTTTCTTGGTCATAGCATAAATATGCTTGATTGCTATGAATGAGCCGGTAATTCTGGTAACGCTTATCAGTCGGTATTGTCGTAGTCTGTCAATCCAGGTGTTGTGAGTTCAAATCCTGGCCCGGTCAGTATCCATTCTGACATTTGACAAAAGTCATTTGTCTCTCACATATGGGCGTAAATCATCTACGTGAGAAAAACAGCTGGAGATTGGTATGGATATTGTTATGGTACTGGGGAGAGAAATGCCAGGAATCCATGGTTAGGTGCTCCAGCCACCGCGATATGAACATAGCAGTTAAAAACGGGGTTAAACCCCAAATTGCCAACAAAAAAAGCATATATACATAATAAAAAGTTTTGCAACAAAATGTAAATATCTGTAGTAACCAAAATAGTTTTGTTTTAACATAAAAGCAAACGTTTAAACAATAGATTATAGCTAGAGAACACAAACAGATGAATTTTATACCGCAATCCCGTGCGTCTGCACTCCAGGTGCGCATTTCCGGTTTTCGTGTCTACTATGGTATTCATGTGCATGGAGCATAGTTCTAGAAAACATTTAGGTGTGAACGTAATTGTCTTTGCCCAGCATAAAAAAGGCCACTAAAAAGAATTTTCTGCAACGCTGTGGGACTACGCCATGGACTTACGTTAGAAAGACGTTATATCGCTAATGTGTTTCTACGTGGCAGAACCGGCGAATAAGATGCCTTTTTGAATTTTGCGCATCTCAAAGCATAAGTAACAATTTGAGGATGCTATGTGAGCCAATTTGTGTGGTTTGAGATAGTCCCGGTCAAGGACGTCGTAGAAAATGCCACGAGAAGATGACCGTCATAATTTCGTTACGTCACGGCAAAGATGTTCCTTATCAACACCAAAACTTACGAGTGGCTTCCACAAGAATTTCAATATAGAGTATCCACACTTACCATCCGTGATCGTCTCCACAGATGAACGGTTACTAGACGTTAACCATACGTTGTAATTTCCCTGACGCATATACGGATTTCAAACTTGGCATTAGCTCCGTATGTGCTTAAAACGCGTCAATTTGACAACTTTGATGTCATCAACATTTGAATCATGCCAATTCGTCACTTGACTCTAATTGAAGTGGCTCAAATTGTTGGAATGCTACAGGGTGGGGCAACCAAGACTGCTGCTGCCATTCACTTTAAATTTCATCGCAGTATTGACTGAAGAGCAATAACCCGATACAATCAAACTGGACAGATGTCAGAGAGACCATGTTAAGGTCGTCTAAGAGTAACAACACCTTGTGAAGACCGTTATGTTGCAACCTTAGTCCGTAGGAACTGGCTTTCAACGGCCAGATCGCTGGAAAATGACCTTCAGAGGGTGTCAAGAAACAGACTTTCCATCCAAACCGTGAGGAACATGTTTCACACAGAAGGTCTAAGGTCCAGGATACCACTTCAACGGATCTAACTTCCCCCAAAACATCGACGGCAAAGATTAATATTGGAACATCAACATCAAAACTGAGGGTCACTCGTTGGCGTCACAAACTCTTAACTGACTCGTCAAGATTCTGCCTTGATTCTAATGATGGCATGATACGTGTGTGGAGAAACGGTAATGAACGGTTTGCCGACTGTAACATCGCTGAACACGACGAATATGGACGTGGGAGTTTGTTGGTCTGGAGAGGTATCAGTGTTTGCCACAGAACAGAGCTGGTTGTCATCAGACGAGGTTCAATGAATGGTGTAAGGTGCATTTACGAGATCATCACGCCTGTTATCATCCTTCTGGCACAGTAAACAGATCCAACTGTTAGGTTAATGGATGGTAATGCCCGTCCCTATCGTTCTGGAACTGTGACTGAAGTTCTGTGGACCAACAACATCAGACATTTAGACCGGCCTGCTACGTCTCTAGACCTTAATTCGATAGAACATACATAGGACATTCTTTGAGGGCGTGTCTATGGTCAGCATGTTCGCAAACAGACTCCGGATGAACTGCAACAGGTCTTGCAGACAGAATGGAGGATCAATCCACAACGGACATTAGACAGACAAATCTGCTTGATGCCAAGGTGTGTTCGGGCGTGTGTTGAACATCGTAGGGGTCATACCAGGTACTTGATGCTCGGTCATGGCCTGAAGTGGCCGGAAAACAACTTTTTACACATTCTGAACTGCTGGCGAGTGACGTTTTGCACCATTGTTTCGTCGGGACGGTTTTCGAGGATCTGTAACTTTGTTATTGTTTGATGATTTTCCCATTCATTTAACGTAATTTGTGTAATACGACCCCAACTTTGTACTGTATAAAACATAGATCATTAGATGTGATAAAACACATTTGAGAAAGAAAAGCATCTTTGTTGCTTAACTTTTTGTGAGGAGTATATAACGGTTGTGAAATAAATATCACAGAAAATACATTTTTTCAATTAACAAAGTCAGTGTTCCCAAACTTTTTAGCTCACCTGAGCACATAGTGCTCGAGGTGAGGTATTGTGATCGGTCTGTTGTCCGGCGTCTGTCCATCTGTCCATCTGTCCATCCGTCAACTTTTCACAAAAAAATCTTCTCCTCCTAAAGTATTGGGTAGAATTCAATCATATTTCAAACATATGATCTATAGGTCATGCTTTTTCAAAATCCTTCAAAGAATTTTAATCGGAGCCCTAATGGGGTCAAAAAGTAGGTCACAAGGTCAAATCTTCTTTTTGCTCTAGGGGCCATATTTGTTGCTCAATCGTTGTGAAAATTGATCAGAATCTTTGTCTTGATGATATTTACGCCATGATAAAAAATAGGTCAAGCCAGGTCAAAAACTAGGTCACTAGGTCAAATATTGTAAAATCCATCTTTTTACACTGGAAGTGCCAATTTTTGTAGAAATTGTCATGAATGTTTATTTTGATGATAACAAGGTCAAGTCAAGAAGTGGGTCATTCTAGGTCATTAACTAGGTCAAGAGGTCAAATCTTACAAAATCCTTTCTTTTGCTCTTGAAGTGCCAATTCTTGTCCAAACTTTGTCAAAATTGTCCTCAATGTTTATCTTGATTATATCTATGACGTGATCAAAAGTGGGTCATACAAGGTCAAAAACTAGGTCACAAGGTCAAATCTTTTAAAATCCTTCATTTTGTTCTGGACATGCCAGTTGTGTCCCAAACGTTCTCAAAATTATCCTGAATGTTTATCGTGATGATATTTAGGTCATGTCAAGAAGTGGATCATGCCAGGGCATAAACTAGGTCATGAGGCCAAATCTTGTAAAATACTCCCTTTTGCTCTGGAAGTGTCAAATTTGGTCCAAACTTTGTCAAAATTGTCCTAAATCTTAATCTTGATGATATCTTGGTCATGAGCGAAGGTGGGTCATGCAAGGTCAAAAACTAGGTCACAATGTCAAATATTACAGAATCCTTCCTTTTGCTTTAGAGATGCCCATTTAGTCCAAAATCTTTGTCAAAACTATCCTAAATACTTATCTTGATATCTAGCTTATGTACACAGTGTGGGTCATGTGAGGTCAAAAACTAGGTCATTGGGTCAAATCTTGGTTTTGCTTTCAGAACGGAAATATATACTTAAACATTGTGAAAATTGTTCAGAATGTTTATCTTGACGAAACTTGGGTCATTTTAAAAGTGGGTCATGTGAGGTCAGAAACTAGGTCAATAGGTCAAATCTTGTTTTCCTGTGAAAACCAAAATATTTACTCAATTATTGTGAAAGTTCAGAATGTTTATCTTGATGATACCTTGGTGATATGAATAGCAGGTCATTCGGGGTTCAAAACTAGGTCACTAGGTCAAATTTTGTTTTTGCTCTAAGAACCAAAATATTTACTTTATCATTGCGAAAATTGTTCAGAATGTTTATCTTGATGATATCTTGGTGATGTGAAAAGTGGGTCATGCGAGGTCTAAAAATAGGTCACTAGGTCAAATCTTGTTTTTGCTCTAGGAACCTAAATATTTACTTTGTTGTTGAGAAAATTGTTCAGAATATTTATCTTGATGATATCTGGGTCATTTTAAAAATGGGTCATGTGAGGTCAGAATTTAGGTTAATAGGTCAAATCTTGATTTTCCTGTAAGAACCAAAATATTTACTCAATCTTTGTGAAAATTCAGAATGTTTATCTTGATGATATCTTGGTGATATGAATAGCAGGTTATTCGAGATTCAAAACTAGGTCACTAGGTCAAATTTTGTTTTTGCCCTGAGAACCAAAATATTAACTTTATCATTGCGAAAATTATTCAGAATGTTTATCTTGATGATATCTTGGTGATGTGAAAAGTGGGTCATGCGAGGTCTAAAACTAGGTCACTAGGTCAAATCTTGTTTTTGCTCTAGGAACCAAAATATTTTTATTTTATTGTTGAGAAAATTGTTCAGTATATTTATCTTGATGATATCTGGGTCATTTTAAAAGTGGGCCATGTGAGGTCAGAAACTAGGTCAATAGGTCAAATCTTGTTTTTCATGTAAGAACCAAAATATTTACTCAATCAGTGTGAAAGATTAGAACGTTTATCGTGATGATATCTTGGTGATATGAATAGCAGGTTATTCGAGGTCTAAAACTAGGTCACTAGGTCAAATTTTGTTTTTGCCTTGAGAACCAAAATATTAACTTTATCATTGCGAAATTTGTTCAGAATGTTTATCTTGATGATATCTTGGTGATGTGAAAAGTGGGTTATGCGAGGTGTAAAACTAGGTCACTAGGTCAAATCTTGCTTTTGCTCTAAGAACCAAAATATTTACTTTATCGTTGTGAACATTGTTCAGAATATTTATCTTGATGATATCTGGGTCATTTTAAAAGTGGGTCATGTGAGGTCAGAAAGTAGGTCAAAAGGTCAAATCTTGTTTTTCCTGTAAGAACAAAAAATTATTTACTCAAGCATTGTTAAAGTTCAGAATGTTTATCTTGATGATATCTTGGTGATATGAATAGCAGGTCATTCGAGGTTCAAAACTAGGTCACTAGGTCAAATTTTATTTTTGCCCTGAGAACCAAAATATTTACTTTATCATTGCGAAAATTGTTCAGAATGTTTGTCTTGGTGATATCTTGGTGATGTGAAAAGTGGGTCATGTGAGGTATAAAACTAGGTCACTAGATTAAATCTTGTTTTTGCTCAAGGAACCAAAATATTTACTTTATCGTTGTGAAATTTGTTCAGAATATTTATCTTGATGATATCTGGTCAATGTAAAAAGGTAGCCATGTGAAGTAAAAAACTAGGTCACAGGGTCAAATCTTGCTTCTGCATTTAGAACCATAATGATATCTGAATGATTGTGAAAATTGTTCAGAATATTTATTTTGACAATATATGGGGCATGTATAAAGTAGGTAATGGGAGGTCAAAACCTAGGTCAAATTTTGTTTTTGCTCTAAAAAATCCAAATATTTATTCATCATTGTGAAAATAGTTCAAATTGCTTATCTTGATGATAAATGGGTCATGTAGAAAGTGGCTATTATTAGGTCAAAAACTAGGTCAAAAGGTCAAATCTTGTTTTTGCTATAAGAACCTAAATATTTACTCATCATTGTGAAAATTGTTCATAATGTTTATCTTGATGATATCTAGGTCATGTAAAAAGTGCGAGTTTGAAGTTTGCAAGATGTTTGTCTCAAAGTCCTCTCAGGTGAGCGATGCAGGGCCATCTTGGCCCTCTTGTTTTACATGGTATATAAATGAATGAATAAATATTCTGGTAACCTGTACTCTGTGAATTCACAGTCAAGGCCAAGGTCAATAATAAACTTCTGATAGAGGCTACATCTTCTCCTTTTTCCTCAATTCCGAAAGATCTTTTTGTTGGACATATTGTTTTACTCGTGTCTGTCTGTTCGTTTGTTTGTCTGTCCGTCCGTCCGTCCGTCCGAAACTTAACATTGGTCATTTCAGGGTCATTATTGTTTCTCAATCATAAAACACTAACTGTGAAGTTTGTTTCTTGTTTCTACTTACTTTTACCTCAATATTGCCAAATCATTTCTAATAGGGATGTCAAATCCGGGTCTTGTTTTTGAAAAGGGTTAAGAGATATTGAATCAAATTATCACGATTATTCTTTACTCAAGGAGAAAGCAAATGAAAACACATGAAAACGTTTTTGTCGAGGCTAATTAATCTGGACTTTAATACGTCTGTAGGACTTTAGTTTCGTTACTATAGTAACAGATTTATGACATACAAGAAATTTGTGACCCGGCACACAAAAAATGGAATTTTTGAAAAGGGCGAAAATAAACAATCTTTTCGGTCCGATCAGGAATAAAACTATCCGATTCGAAAGATATTTTTATGCCCCCGTATCGAGAGATCGGGGGCACATTGTTTTACTCGTGTCCGTCTGTCTGTCTGTCTGTCCGTCCGTCCGTCTGTCCGTCTGTCTGTCTGTCCGTTTGTCTGTCCGAAAACTTAACCTTTGCCTTTTCTCCAAAAGTATTTGACATACAAAGCTCAAATTTGGTATACAACTTCCTTTCAATGATATTTATCTGTTCCATGCAGTTTGACCTTTCTCAAGGTCATCTGTTAACCCTTATCAACCCTTTACTCTACGAAAACTTAATCTTTTACTACGAAAACTTAACCTTTGCTTTTTCTCCAAAAGTATTTGACATACAAAGCTCAAATTTGGTATGCAACTTCCTTTCAATGATATCTATCTTTTCCATGCAGTTTGACCTTTCTCAAGGTCATCTGTTAACCCTTATCAACCCTTTACTCTACGAAAACTTAACCCTTTACTCTGAAAACTTAACCTTTACTTTTTCTCCAAAAGTATTTGACATACAAAGCTCAAATTTGGTATGCAACTTCCTTTCAATGATATTTATCTTTTCAAAGCAATTTGACCTTCCTCAAGGTCATCCGTTAACCCTTAATAACCCTTTACTCCACGAAAATTTAACATTGTAGAAAAATAGCCATTTCGGGGGCATTTGTGTTTCACAAACACATCTTGTTCTATATAAGGATCTGATACATGATTTTTGCTTCGACAATTCGAAATGTCGTGATTAAAACTTGAATAACGACCACTATGTATTTGCGATAATCACCGAATAAGGTATGCACGTGCCTTAATACTGTTTGACCCTGGCCTATGCCGATCCCACACAGTGCATATTTACTGTATATTGATAGGGATATCAGAGAACAATGGTGGTTTTGATCAGACTATACGTCTGTACTTACCGATTTGAATCACCAGTTGCATCAAATACCATAAGGGCCGTTTCATTTATCGATGATTTTCAAAGAAAACCTTGTAGCTGCAATTTGTTTTAAGCTGCAGTTACGAGATTTTCGTTGGAAAGTGACGATATACTGTCTCATTTCGTCAGTAACCTTCAACAATTTCAAAATTTCCAATTCAGATTAATTTTGGCTTAACTATAGCTTGAATCGGTTATGTGTATTTTAACGAGATTCTTGTAACAGCCTACAAGTCGTGTATTAGATAATTACTTGTGGCGATTCTGATCTCGTTTATCAAAATTTGTCTAGCAGAATATCAGGAAGGTTCCTTTACGTGTGACGCGTCACATATGTTTTCTCTTACAGTGATAATGCCTGTTCAATAATGTCTGTGTCAGCCGAAATCGTCGTAAATAAAGAATCAATTTGTTGTAGTTACGACGTTTTAACGTCAAGTTATGAATTATTCTGATTGCAGTCATGTGTGGTAACTCTTTCTCAAACAAAATCATTTTGTATTGTGAAAATGTGGAAAAAATTACGGAATGAAAAGAAAAATGCCGATTATCAGATTTTCTTTTTACCTTTTCCTAGTTCATTTTGACATTCTGATTTAGAATTTCAAGAAAATACGACCATCAATTTTGTCACAGGCAGCTAGCATGTTTTTGAATCAGACTAAGATGACATCCAAGAAAATGTTAAGGTAGTCCACCCCTAATGAGATTCGCGCGACGTCTGAATTATTCGGACGATGGCGAAAACATTTGACGGTGGAACTTTCCACCGCCGAATGTTTCCGACTGCGCCCGAATAAGTTCGGATACGTAGCGACGACACACGAAAAAATTCGATGTTTTATGTATCCCAAAAATGGCGACATTACGGGTATTCTATCTTAATAGGATCATGCTTAGCCTACTTACATCGTGTGTAGTGCACCAAAATCGAAACCTTTTCAATTGTTGTTGCTGCTGTTTCTCTGTACGTGTACGTTGTTTAAAGCAATTTCATAGGTTTGAAGTATGAATTAATTGATATCTTTTCTGAAATAGCAAAATAATGTTTAAGACATTTTTATCCATCTATAATCCAATTACAATATCATGGTACAGGTTTATAAAAATACATATGGAAGCAAAACTATACTAGAGGAAAGAAGAAACGCAACAACTATTTTCTGTTATTTCTCTTAGTTCTTTTATGTTATTGAGCCAATGTTGTTACGGAATATTACAGGGAACTGTATCTTGATATTGATCTTTGTGTTTACGTTAAAACCTGTCTTACATGTGAGATACCGTCAAAATAGACGTTAACACGTTTCTCACGTACAAACCTTTAAATAACCAAACTTTGCATAAAAATCTTTTGATTGTGTAGATGCACGTCGACTCGACACAAGGCAATGATTTGCGTTTGGATTTCATCCCTCATATCATTTTGCGACTTAATTAAAGACGTCGTCCTGTAGCAATTGTGATGTTTATTATTGGAACATCTCAACCCGCAGTTGCTGCTGACTTTTGTGTACATCGGTATACAAAATATTGCTTGAGGTAACGTGTTAGAACGAACGGAACAACTTACGGTCGCCCGAAAAGCGGTCATCAACGTCTAACGCTACGACGTCAGGACTATAACGTTCGCTTATTTTACCTACAGAAACAAAATATCTTATCGAGAAAAACTGTTGATACTATTCATGGACCGTACAGCAATCAAATTCTAGCCAGGAATCATTAACGTCAGTCTGGATTGAGTGCAAGAACGCATTTAACGTTGACGCCAAACCACTCTCATTTAAACGTATATTGATGGCACGTACAACCTGTAACATTGATGAAATTTTAACGCTAGAAAGTCAAATGATGAGGTTTTACTTTGCATTGAAAAAAGTACTCGCATATGGGTGATTTTTAGAAATACAAAAACAAATCGTATGAACAAATTAATTTTTTGTTGCGTTTCTTTTTTCCTTTAGTATATATAATTTTTTCAACTCCAAACTACTGAAATCTTGCATGCGATGGTTCAAATCTTTCCGACTCAACCGTTTTGTTAATGGGGAGATTATAAACAAATCGAGATTAGTGTAAATGCTTTACAAGTCTTTAAACCATGTACGTTGTATTTTATACCGCAAATGATTTTATAATCTAAGAATATTTACGATATATAAACATCTTAGTATTGCATTAATCTTTATTTTCAGTCAATGAATACAAAACGATGTAGAAAATCAAATTTCTCAAGATCTTCGACTAATATTCGGCATCCTACTAAAACTACCTTTGATTCAATAGAATATAATTTCGAAAATACAGGGAAAGACAAAAAAAACGGGTTTTTTACTGTCCGAAACAATGCATGGTTTTGAGGTAGATCTAAGTATTGTGAAAGAAACTAGCTTCGAAAACTTTGCAAAACTTATTTGAGACAAAAGAAGACAAAAAATCCAAGAACTTGTTTCTCTTACTACAATGTTCGGTTTTGTCTCTCATATAGCTCACATATTCTATAATCATTAAGTCGTCTTTCAAATTCATTCAAATTGACATTGCAAATGTATTACCATTTGGAAAAGGGTTAACTGTGTGTGTTTCTTGTGAATGAATTCTAATTAATCTCTCAAGTAGTTAACCTTTTTTCGAACCTATTGCGGTGACCCTAACAGAATATCACACGAAAAAAAAAGAAAATGCTGATCATTTAATTACGTTTGCTTCATACTTTTCCATGTCATGATATTCAAAAAATCTGCTTCTAAAATGATTTTTCGTCTGGAGTTGTTAAGAATTAACTTAAAATTTATTCGTCTGGAAAGTGATTACAAACCCTTGTAAACAGTTTGTTTTCCGACACGAAAATGTCGGCAATTTGTGGCAATTGTTTCCAATTGTACGAAGAAAACAGTGGGCGAATACTGTAATGACAACAGAATTGATTGCATACTATAGCGTTTAATTAGCACTATCTTCCTTGCTATGTTGTGTTTGTTGTTTAACCATTTCCCAACGAAAACTTGACCATACACCTTTTTTGCTCACCTTAGCACGAAGTGCTGAGGGTGAGCTGTTGTGATCGCTCACCGTCCGTCCGTCTGTCTGTCCACAATTACTAAAAAAACTTCTCCTCCCAAACTATAAGGCCTAGTGTTTTGTATGTAGCATCGTCTTAAAACCCTTTACCAAAATACTTCAAATTATAGTGATAAAAGGAAAATTGACCCTATGTTGTGGGTATCAAATTTTGTATAGAGACAAAGAAGGAAATCTTGTACAACCTTCTCCTCCTGAACCGTTTGGCCTAGTGCTTTGAAATTTTGTGTGTAGAATCATCTCAATGCCCTCTACCAAATATACTTCAAATTATTGTGATACAAGGAAAATTGGCCTTATGTTGTGGGTATCAAATTTCATACAGAAACAAAGAAGGAAATCTTGTACAATCTTCCTCTCCTGAACCGTTCGACCTAGAGCTTTGGAATTTTGCGTGTAGAATCATCTGAAGGCCCTCTACCAAAATACTTCAAATTATTGTGATACAAGGAAAATTGACCCTATGTTGTGGGTATCGAATTTCATATAGAGACAAAGAAGGAAATCTTGTATAATCTTTTTCTCCTGAACCGTTTGGCCTAGAGCTTTGAAATTTTGTGTGTAGAATAATCTCATGACCCTCTACCAAAATACTTCAAATTATTGTGATACAAGGAAAATTGGCCCTATGTTCTGGGTATCGAACTTCATAAAGAGACAAAGAAGGAAATCTTGTACAATGGTTTTCTCCTAAACTATTTGGCGTAAGGCTTTTGAAATTTTGTATGTAGAATAATCTCATAATGATACAGTCTTCTCCAATTCTGTTTATCAGAGATCCTTATGGTAAATTCTGCACTTCCCATGGTAGTATAACTCTCTTATACCAGCATTGTTTAAATTGTTTCCTTCAATGAACGTTGTCCAGAAGCTGTGTATGTGAGATGAGACAAAAAATACTATCTTGTTGATCTCTAAGGTGAGCGATATAGGGCCATCTTGGTACTCTTGTCTATTTTCATTGTCATTTTGCTGAATGCGACAGCTTTCAAATTGTATCAATGATTTTCTAACCTGAAATGCAACGGGTTTTTTTTTTTAAATTTCACCAGCTTCAATTTGTCGTCTGTAATACTTTTCAAATTGAAACAGTCCACGGTTTTGCCGTCTGATAATGGGTTAATTATTCCCTTTGCATATTTTTGTTTCAGAATGGCGACAGCCCGAGGTAAAGCCGAGCAGGCTGATCAGGCAGCTCTCAAGGCAGATCAGGACTCGGACACGGCACGGTTAAAAGCCAAACAGTTCGCGCCCGAGTTCCACCAACCAGGTATGTATAGCTCACGATAAATGACCTGACAGAGCATCACTTTTAAGAACAGAACAGAGATGGGTGCTTTTGTACCATTTCTATGTCCAATGTCTACTCATTGAATCTTTCTGGCACCCAAAAAATCAAAGGCTTTGGAAAACAAATGTGGAAATTGAAGATATTACTTTTTGCAATCTACATATTAAATATCATGACCCAATTGCCGCAAAATAGGCAAACTGTTTTCAACAAATGCCAATGCACAAGAAATGTACAGATAAAATAATTCAAGGCACGTATTTTCGCCGGGAGACACTGACTCGCTCCTCAACTATTCCATTGAAGTGTAGGAATTTTCTCACTAACTTAATTATGCCTTTGTAACTGCATTTTTAAAACGTTTTAACGAAGACACCTCATCAAAAATTTACTCAACGCTCTCAAAAACAAGTAGTTTACATTCACTGGGTGATCACTCGCTTGATGATGACTACGTTTACGACGGGGAATCACATGGCACAACAATTGCAGAACATCGTTAATAAATCCGTTAATATACAGTACGTGGCAAATTTGAAATCGGTTTTGAGCTGAGAAAGTGGCAATTGCTAGATGATGATGAGATTTTTTTATCAGCCGATTAAAAGATTATAGGCGACCAAGTGATTTTTTTTTCTCACCTGATTTAAAAAAAAAAGATCTTCGCGGAGCGTCGCATATAGGCCTACGTCCGAGAGGGGTTTGTCAGTAAAATTAGCAATTGTTTTCATTCCAAGGATAGATAATTCACGAATGCCAAGAGTTATCTGCATCTTTATAGTGACATGCACAAGTAGACACCATCGAGATTCATTATGGCAAGTTTGATCGTATTGCGGTTGAAACTGTACGAGTTGTAGTCACAAGAAAATGGGCATTTTTATTCAAAGGCAGGTAATTCAAGAACGAAAAGAATTATCTGAATTCCATAAGTGGTGTGTACAACTAAATATCATGGATATTCAGTTGTCAAGTTTGATAAAATTCCGGTCGAACTTTTAGGGGGAGTTGCTAACACAAGATAATAAGCATTTTTTTTAATTCAAGGGCAGATTAGTCAAGAACGAAAAGAGTTCTCTGAATTCCGTACCGTAAGTGGTGTGCACAACTAGACACCTTTGACATTCATTATGGCAAGTTTAATAAAATTCATATCGAAACTGCAGTAGGAGTTACACACACAAGAACTTGCTAACGGACGGACAGACGGACGGACGGACAGAAGGAAGGACAGACGGACGGACGGACGGCCAGGGTCATAACCAAATACCACCCTTCGGGCGTAGGCTATTAATCTACCACACCCATCAAATCCCTGGTACATTTCCGACTTCTCTTATTCAAACCATTTTCAAGTACGAAAATATTATTTAAAAAAAATCAGCAATTGTTATGTCACGTGATTCTCAATCGTGATTAAGAACGTATCTCATATTTCGGATGTACTTACTTTTCACCCTGTGGCAATGCAATACCTGGACATGAATGGGCGACATTGCGTGCCTCAGACTAATTTTAGAAATATGTTTTAAAATAGATTCGAATTGTTTCCTTTTTCGAAATTTTTGGCACGTGATTTAATTCATTTCGCGGCCCATTTGCTTCGTACATATTTTATTGATAAAGATTTCATTGAACGCACGACTTGGCAAAGAAGCTACTATAACTCGTTTAAATATCTTCCTGGAAATGATATGCGTTTCGGAGATTAGAAATTTTGTTAGAACCATGCCGTCGTCAGAAAGGGGCAATTGAATAAAATGTTTGTGTATATTGTTCAACCCATTCCAAAACGATGAAATTTTGGAATTTTGCACTTAGAGAGCTGCTGCAGTTTTCAAAATGGTTGTTGACAAAGGATTTGATTTATTGGGGTTTTACGCCGTTTTCAACTACTAAGGTTATATCGCGGCGGCTGGAGCACCTAACCATGGATTCCTGGCGTTTCTCATACCAGTACTACTGCAACACCCTTACCAAGCCTCAAGCTGCTCCCCCACATAGGTTCGCGATATCAAACCATTGATGGATGACATTTTTGTCAGTAAGGGTATTTGCCGATTATCAGCAGTTTCTTCTTTTGTCTCTCTTTTCCCAAGCATTCTCTGTTGGGAACGTCAACACCAGGTCTTGTTTGGGTAAGGGTTAATAATGCCGTTAAATAAGTTTCAGAATATCGTAAATATATATTTTATCCTCTTGTATGTTTGACGACTTAAATGAAGTTGAAACTAGTTGTCCTAACACAGAGCTTCGAAGTTGCAGATGAAAATCATTTTCTCTGTGACTGTAAGGAAAATATTTTCCTGTCTCAGCGAATATTTCCGCGGATTGATCCTGCAACATATAATTGTTTTTCTTTAAAAACCTCGTAACTACAGCTTTTTAAAGCTGTAGTTACGAGGTTTTGGAAGAAATTCAGCGATATGCTAGAAAAAAATGTGTGACTGGCACACATATGAACTAGGTTAATACTGAACTGATGTATTGAGATTAGGATTAAGGTGTTTTTACCATTGTTTTGTGCTAATTGACTTATGCCAAGCTGCATATCGTCGACTATGTTCGAAAATGCCGTAACTACAGCTTGAATAAGCTGTAATTACGATGTTTTCGAACGTAATCGACGATATCGTCATAGTTATGCAAAAACATCGTAACTGCACGTTGAAATAAGACATGGTAACGAGGTTTTGCTTGAAACCGACGGTTTAACTTTAACCATATTACACCATTTTAGATCGGTTCGAATTTAAATGTTTTGCGGAAGTTATGCTACAATGTTATAAAAAAAAGAGACTAGAATTTTCTAGCATGATAGAAAATATTGACGGATATGTAGAAAATGCAGCTACTAGCCTACTAGTAATCTGCATTTTCTCTTTTTCTCACATAATTTGTTGCAAATTTCACTAGTGCTATTGAAAAGGACGTCTTGAAAATCTAGAGATTGTGAAAGGGTTTTGGTTCTAGTCAGTAATGAAATCAACATGTCTTGGCAAGAAGCCCCGCATACTATGCAGTCTTTGACATGTGTAAATCCTAAACGCAGACATGCTTTAGAGACACTGACGGCATGAGGAAGAGAGATTTCATGCTCTAATGTACTGAAACAAGAGCTGCCTCAGGACAGCCAAGCGCGACTATCAAGTGCTGGATAGTCAACAATTATAAGTCCGAAACAAGAAAAAATTCCATTGAATCAAACATCAAAGTAATGAATCTTTGCCTGGAGACTGCTGATATAGTCCTAGAAGTACGTGCAAAGTTTCAGGGCAATAGCATTAGTTGAAACAGAGATATGGCAAACTTGCACGTAAAATTTTAACCAAAGCATTACGGTGACGCCGACGCCAGGATGTCCGAAACAGTCCTCTTATTCTACGTATACGCTAAAAGCAACCTTCGCAAAGCATGTGCCATTGGTTCCAGGATACCGTACCACTTAAATGTATAAACTGGCGGCATGGGTAACAGGAACAAAATGCAATGCAACATTTAGTACTGTGTAGTGCTGCTGAATTATGGATTACAACCCATCACTAGATAGGCCTACCAAACACTTCATGCATCATCGGGTGTCATCCATGACACGGAAATTAACCAGAGAAACCCTCGTCAATTTTCGGACGTCATTCGTGTCGACGGATGACACCGAAGATACACGAATTGTTTGGTAGTCAATGATGGGTTGAAAACCTTAACATTGGATATTTTCACAGATGAGTACACGTACTAAATATCATTTTACCATTTCCTGAAATGATTGACAGGGCAAAACAAAAATAAAAACCAGTGCAGATGATTTATACAATCACTGAAATTAGGGATTGTGTCATCCTTAAAAACTCCAGTTTCCTAATATACTAGTCAAAACTCCTAACCGGCCACTTTGTTTTGCGCATTTTTGAAATATTTACCATAATCTGATGTGTAAGAGGTTTACTTCTATGAAGAGGGTGGTCATTTGAAGATCATTTCGTACAAACGTTGCGAGTTAAAAAGTTAATGATTCTCTTTAGGTTAATTTGAAAGCCAAGAACCCCCATTTTCAAAAATCACGAAAACTGCGCAATTCGACAGAAATTCTGATTTAGGACCAAATGAAATTTTGGTATTCTTAAAATTAATCTATCAACAATGCTAGTCAGTCGATAAAGAAGCATCATTCTCGAAAGCAGAAATTAATTCTATTGAAAATTGCCCAGATACGAACAGATTTTCCACAAAATACCCCACCCACCAATGTTAAAATCGATGAAAATCGAAATAAGGGGTATGGTGAAACTTGTGTCAATTTTCAAACATTCGAAACAGAATATTGGTAACAATTTCATCTTTTTCACTTCGAAAATGATTATTCTATTCAATGAAAAATAGCGATTGTTGTTTCCGTCACTAAATATGTCTTTTGTGACAGAAATTAAGTGGCCGGTTAGAAGTTTTGACTAGTATATCTAAAGCTGCATTTCTGCACATGTGGCATCTGCATAGCTACATTTCCCTTCCTTCCAATGTGAAATTGTCCGATATTTTACCTTAAATTGTCATCATTCGTGTTCAAATAATATTTATTTACTTAGATTTGAGCGATTAGTTCTTTTGTGGTAAAGAATGTTGTGCTCTGAAAACCATTCTATATAGCTCCTATTGTTCCAAGGGAAGTAACTTTTGTTTGACTATAATCGAGCAAAATATAGATAACCTCTCTTTACTAAACGAAAACCAACCACTATTTTCTCCGTTAGTCTCAATATTTTCTGTGTTATACTCAGACTATTAATACCTTTATCAACAAACATTTTGTCTTTTGATTAGACTAGTATAAAATTTCGCTGTTTGGAAACGATTTTTAAAAGTTTATTTTTATCATTTGTTTACTTCTACATTTTTTATTCCAGGCACCGACATAATCAAAAAGAAGCTACTGGAGCAGAATCACAACGGCCAGGCGCACGAGGACAATTACGACTTTAGTCACGTGGAGATGCAAAACCACACCCCTCATCAACGCTCAAAATCCATGATGGGGCGGGACGGCCCCAACCTCTCACCCACAGATCCGCACGGGGCGAGCAGGAAGATTAGTGCACAGGCGGACTTTAACTATCTAAACGCGACTAACCCCTTGTTACAATCGCCAAATTCCCTCAACCCTTCACACGATACTGTGATTTCTAACCATACGCCCCATACACGTAGTCCCTCGTTAAAAATAAGACGATATAGCTTTTTAGCCGGTTCCCGCCGGGGGCGGGGGTTTAGTGAACTATTTAATTCCACAATTCTTAATGACCATTTTGACCAGTATTCTGCTCAACCCGACGATAGCGGTCTTGGTAGGGAGTATATGTCCCCGGACCGGAAACCCTTCTATCCTAGTGATACGTCACCGGATTCAGGGGTTTCTGAAGGGGTCGATGAGGGGCGAGGTACATTACAACGGCGCCGAACACTTCCGTGTATAGTTAAAGGTGACGAGAGTGACACGGGCGCTTCAAATCCCGTCAAACAGCAAGCGCACAGTAGTGAAAACCTCGCGAAGAAAAACCCGGATACATTCATTATAGAGAACGGAATACGTAAACGTGTACAGGGAGTCACCAAGGCGACCCCATCTCAGAACAACCATTCGTCCTCTAAAGGGGATCTACCGCGAGAGTACAAGATAGAGAGCCAAACCAAGGTGGGACAGACCGGAAACACTCTAGGCAGGAAGGGCGTGCGCGGGAGTCTTCCTGACATATCTACCATGAAGAAGTCGGACGCCAAGGCGATGCCACGTGATGAAGCCTACAGGCTGAGTTCGGCAAAACGAGCAGAACTCCGGCAACTGCAGGAGCTGGCGGAGCGGAGACGACAAGGTGATGTGGCGGTTATATTAGGCGACCTTAGGGTAAGGCTTTAGTTAATCTTTAAGGTACACAATGGTTAACTTTAACAAGAAAAAATAGGTGTTATATATGTTTAGTGTTCGACCTACTTTTTGGACCAATGAAATTGCAGTATATTTAAACAATTTCACCGCTCTATTTCGCGTAAACCGGCTTCCGGCCAGTTTGTGTGATGTCTATACATAGCCACGCCCAGTCTCCAATGAACCGCTAGCGAACACTAAGCCAAATAGAGTCTGTTTAGTAGATTCTACGCGATATAAACATTCAATGCTCTGCGCCCATTTGAATGTTTATTTCGCGTAGACTTTGATTTATCTCTGTACTATGTAGCACAGAATGTTCTGCTTTCAACAGAAACTGCAGTTGTATATGTATCTTTCAACTTACTGTTAGACAATTTATTGCGATAACATTTGTGTTTGATTAGCTAGCAAATAATCAAGTTCCTGATCATGTTTCATCTCTCTTGAATTGCCAATACTCAACGATATACCAGTTTCGAGAGGATATTGAATATCGTGTTTATTTTGTAATTTCAATATCTTTTTCCATTCATTTTTGTCAAGTTTCAAAGTGTGTGGCAGAAAAGACATACAAATCATGCGAATTATACCTGTTCGACTAACCCTTTACCATGTCAACTGAACAATTTTAAACGTTTAAGAAATGTATTGCTGCTTTTCAACAAAAACCTCGTAATTTTAGCGTAAAACAAGCCATAGTTACAATGCTTTTGTTGAAAAGCGACGGTTTAATTATATTGTAATCTTGTTTACTCATAAATTTCAGGACTTTGTACAACAGCGACAGCTCCTAGTGTTGGTTATAGCATTGAATCTAAGTTTAGCCACTGTGTTTTTCAATCTACTCTCCTGAGGGAACCACCACCATTCCTACCCATGATTCCCTATTTTTGACAGCTTCCTGTCGCGTGACCGGAAGTCGTCACGTGGTGTTTGTACAAGAACGGATTTACAAAGCGGTTTTAACCTACATAAAGTTTGCGTTGTGGGACGAAACGGTTGGAGAACGAAACAACGTGTTGACGAAAGTGTTTTGGTGACGGAAGGGAGATAACCATTACCGTGTTTTGGTTTTCTATTGTGGATCGTTTTGGATCTTGAGTGAACGATTTGAATATCTATGCTTTTTCAACAAAATCCTCGTAACTGCAGCTTAAAACAAGCTGCAGCTACGATGATTTTGTTGAAAAGCGACGATGTGGATAGAAGGTGAGGGGCGATGTTTATTTAGTGAAGGAATTCAGGATTAGTCAAGATGCATTGTGGAAAGTTTATTTATTATTATTTGAACTCGGGCACCATTGTCAAATATGATATATGTAATCATCATAGAAAGCTTTTTTTATGATTATGAGAACTTGATGAAAACTAATGTTTTGGTACCAATCATACATTTGTTCCAAACAAACTGTGGTATTTTTATAAAAATATACAAAAAGATAACACTTAGGTCAAGTAATCGGAAATCTTTAATCGAAATATCTGTTTGAACATTACGCCAATTATGGTTTATATTGATTTGTTTTCGAAAATGATATCTCTCTTGGTTAAGATGTCTCGGAATATTCAAGAGAATGAAATGTCTTTTATAAAGTGTTCGATTTTCTAAGTAACTCCATCATGGGTGATAAGACAAGTAAATACATTGCCTTCTAATATGGTAACAAATGGTGTATATGAACAATTTCATTTCCCAATTTATGAACAAAATCAGTTTTAGATTCCTTTAGCAAAGGTGATGTAATTGACTTGATTTTTTATTGAGACGTTTATCATACACGTTTGGAAAAAATGGCGCACATGTACAAAACGTAAACATTCGACGTCCAGCAATATCCAAGAATGTGCATTACACCTCACACATGAATTTCGATTCGATTTCTAAGTCTGTAAGAATATAAAAACTTGTCGAGATCGCCTGATATACCATGATTGATACTCAATCAATATTATACAATTTTTTAGACTTAATCACAATAAAATAGCGGTCGCCAAAACATGCCCGTTTTAGTTTATTGATATTAGCAAGTTAAAATTTTACGTACTATACTTTAAAACTGCATGAAACGAATTAAATGAAGTTTCAAAGGGTTTGTAATAACCACAATATGTTTCATCAATGATTTGTAAATAGTTTTCCGTTGATTTATTCATGCACATTTTCTTCATTCATGAAAAACTGGAAGAATGTGAGTTTCGAAATATTTTTGTTTGGTTTACATAAAATCAAAATTGGATGTGACGTGATTGATTGAACCGTACTTTATAAACAAAATGATTTTAGAATTGGTATTGCTTATGATACTGTAATTGAATCAATATGATCAATATCGATTGTGAAATCGTTTACATAGCAATCACTAAGTTAAACTTTAAACTTGCGCTTAACAACTTCGAATATGAACGTAAATGTATAGCCAATTAGCTAACGTTATCATCATTAGACGTTACGTTTACGTTGCTGTCATTGATTACGTAGATGTTCACTGTTTTATATGCATGGTTGTTGAATACTTGTTACGGGAATTCTTGTATAAATGAGTAATAGCCGAGTGCAATATATCTCACCGCAATTTTTGTAATTCTGTTTCATTAATATTGCAAGATCTGTAAGCACATTTGTTAAAATTGTGGCAGATTTGAATAGGAATTTAAACTAAGTCCTCGTCAGACTACTTCATATAGTTTTCATTTTGAGAAGTACATAGACAAATCAAGGGGTCAGTGCAACACTATTGTAAGTGCCTATATAAATATAGGCACTTGCAATAGTTTTGCGCTGCCCCCCCCCCCCCCACTCCCCCGAAATAAAGTATACAATTGTGGCCGGTCATTCACTTAATCTCAACAAATTCGAAAGCAAAGATAAAACACTTCTTTATATTACCATGCACCTGGCAGGTTAATTCGCCACTCTCCTTAAACCATATGACAATATTGATGGAAAAGGATGAAAATGTTACGAGACATATTCACTCGGCGTAATCATAATTTATGTAAATATACGCGTGTAACTTATGTGTTCATCCGTTTTTTCTGTCTTTCATAAATCAGAGCCTTGCATAAGAAAGAGTAAAATACCATAGTCTAGATCTGTTATTACTTTTCAAAGTCCTATCTTGTGGATACTCGTTAGAATCGTTTCAATGAAACGATCCTCAAGTCAAAGAGTGTTCCATTATTAGGGTTTTTATAACTATTAAAGATTTTTTTTCTATTTTGAAATGAAAAAAAAGAGAAATTATTACTCCATTCTTATGCAAAGGTCTGAGATTTCTTACATTGAATGTGAATACAATGTTACCCCACACTGATTGCTTGGGATTGTTTGTTGCCATGGAAACACATTTGGTATATAAATTTATAGTCCATTTTAAATTAACTATTAAGTTTGCACATAGTTTCCTTCTCATACATGTTTTATTTATTTTTTTTCGTTACCATTTTGATGTTTGTAACCGGTTTATAAAGCTTAATTGTAATATAGGTACTTCCGTTGTATTTGTTTGATGTACAAAAACAATTTTATCAGTTCACGGGCTAAGCGTAAAACCCTTGTAAGTGCATATCATCGCTTTTCTCTCAAAAACCTCGTAACTACAGCTTCTGTGAAACTGTAGTTACGACGTTTTGGAATAAAAGCAGCAGTAGTACTCTGTAATACTTTATGGTTGGTTGGAAATCAAAACCTCATAACTCCTTTTTAGCTCCACTGGCCTTCAGACCAGTAGGTTATTGTCATTTCAAAATTCTGTAGTTACAAGGTTTTTGACCTCTCGCCAACGAACATTCTTAATCTACTTACGTTAGTTTTGCACTTAGCCCTCAGTTCGTTATGGTTAATGATAATATACATTTCTTTATTTCTTGCCACTCTGACGAAGGTTGAAGATGGCGTCAGGCGACTTATAGAGTACCCGGCTTACTGGTACCATCCGGTAACTATAGCACCTCTGATGAGGCTGTATGTATTACAATCAGTCTCTTTAATCAAAATCAACCCTTTTCATTCAATCTATTGCTAGCCTCTCATTTCTTAAATTAGACATGATAATAACATAAAGATAAAGAGTTTCATCTTTTCATACAGATTTGATAAGAATTCTTGATATTTTGTCTTAAAATTCTGACTGATCGAACTCTTCCCTTATAAGTAAGATCTTTATATACCGCGTATATACATAGACTGATCTGGATTCCCGTTTGTCCTAAATGCTACAAGGACCATTTTCCCAGATCCGAGTTCAAATAAGCCTTTATAACCTCTGGACATGAAATATACAGATTTTTCTATTAACATCTGTGTTTTAACTGTATGTTTCACTTTATCATAACGTCTACGATTTTCATGTTCTGAAAGGTCTATCGTACTTCTATGTTAGGTTATTCAGACCTTTGTTTGCAGCGATATCATTAAATATGTTACTCATTCGCATACCTCCCTCCCTTCAACTTACATCTCCTTTAAAGTTGTGAGAATGTTGAAAACATTGTGTCGAATTGGAAATTAGTATTCTTTCCTTCTGTCGGTAAAATATTTTTAAATTCTGTCATGACAAAATTAATTATTTTGGTTAGTTTGGCCAAGAACACGTCGAGGCTTTCCGTAAAAACTTTGGTTAATATTTATAAAAAGTGTTGATTCAAGTTACTTAAGTATACTTAATTAAATCATGCAATTTAATTCAGAATATCGCTCGCATATTCTCGTATTTGGTAGGATTTGCTGAGGATGTTAAAAATGTCGATGTCATCAAATTAATTATTTCGGTTGTTTCCGTAAACGGCCGTAGGACGGAAACCGAAAATTATTGTAAACAGCAGCTACTTGTATTGACCAGCAAGAGTATTCATCGAATAACAAAAGTCCATTCTCTCTATATCGTCAATTTGTTAGAAAATTTCGTATCCATAGCTTAAAATATGCTGAAGTTACGATATTTTTAACGCAACCCACGGGTTAGTTAAAATTGAATTTTGATAGGTACTTTGGCTTGTTAATGACATACCTATATAGCTCATGATAATTGAACTGGCAGAGCAGTCCTAGCCAATAGGCTTGGATGGTCTGCCAGGTCATTTGTCATCAGCTATACAACGTAAACATTTTAATGCAAAGGCAGTGTTTTAGACACACTAAAATGCTTTGCTGTGACATTAAAAACGTGCACTTTTTCTCAAATTAAAGCAAATGTCGTCACATTGCTTATCTTAACAAAGCAATGCATGTTCTATCAAACCAATATCAATTACTTATTATACATTTTGAATTCTACGATACTTTCTTCTTTATTGTTCTACATACTATTGGATACCTTTCATCAATTTTTCACTTACTTGTTAAAGATGTTATGTGTACGATGTCCTTTCGTTGGGCGACCTTAACACAAAATTCGGACGTTTTGAACGTTATTAATAATTTATCGTCTTTTGTCAGCGAAAACCTCGTAACTTCAGATTGTTTTAAGCTGGAGTTACGAGGTTTTAGTTGAAAAGCAGCGATATGGCCTGGACGTTTAAGATAAAGATAACCGTTGAAAATATTGTCGAAAAGGAAGAAAATTATGTTAACAGCATTTATTTTCTTCTTTCTTCTAATGTTTTCTACGTTTTATATTTTGAGTGTTACCTTCATGCAGTTTTCAACATTTCAGTTTGGATCGGTCTACATTAAGCATAAAAGATGGTTTGGTCGCCCGACAACGTTTTAAGATATGATGCTAACCATATTGATATTTTTTTCTCTATGAAAATGTTTCTTAATCAAATGAAATTTCCATTTTGATATTTGAAATACAAAAAAAATTGACAACCTGATTAAATAATTTCTGTCGGTATCATTATGCTTACTTAGGCCTATTAAATGGGTATAGCTCACGATAAATGACTGGCAAAGTATCTCTTGCTAATGGATAGCATCCCGCTCTGCCAGGTCGTTTATTATTAGCTATAAAAGAACCAACAACTCATGTTCCTAAAAGTTATTCTGCACATACCTTTGATGTCTAGAAAAAAATACTATAAGGTTAGCATTATGAAATTAATGTAAACGTTTGAAAATCGATGGATAAATGCTTAACTATTCAATAAACCCTTTCGAAGTCGAAGTCGACGTAATTTTAGACTAATCAAAATTCAATAAACTTGCAGACAACAAAATTCATAGTAATGGTACTTAATAATTTGTAAATAAAAGACAAAATGATATCGATAGAATATAAGAAGGAGCTGATTATCAGCACTTTCTTATTTCTTTCGATATTTTCAAATTAAAGTTTTAGGACAACAAAATTAGAGATTGCTTTTGAAAGGATTCACTACCTTATCAATGTTAATGCACTTTGAATAGTTTCTCATTTACCCATTGATTAGTGTACAACTCATATTTATAATTTTCTCTCCTACTCCCCCTTTGTAAAACTCCGTGAGTTATGGCCCTTTAACATTAACCAAACTAAAGAATAAACGTTTAGATTCTTTATTCTTGTGTTTGTTTACTCTTTTAAATTTCCCAAAGTATATGTCCCAATAAATGACCTGGCAGAGCATCTCTAGCTATAAGCTAGGAATGCTCTGCCAGGTCATTTTTCGCGAGCTTTAACTTACACGACGGGGGATCACTTGACTTTACAACAAAATTACAAAATAAAACTTTACTAAATTTGTTGATGCATGACCGATTTGAGAATGGTTTGAAACAGAAAAGATTAATATTAAGGGGGAATGCTCCAGTTTTTCGGAACACTTGGTCATTACTGTAGTAAATTAAATGTTTCGTACCAATTTTTTTCGCTACCATATTTTCAATAATATAATACATCATTACAATTTACCATTTTCGCAGGTAAAGTTGTACTTATTATGCGAAATTGATTTCTTTAAGATGAAAATCGATTTTTTGGAGCAAGACAGTCGTAAGTGTGTATGCAGTTACCACTGTTTTGCTTCATTTTACTCATGGGTAGCTGATAAAAAATGCTGTAATTCACTAATAAGTGCGCTGACCTATACATTTTCTTTTTGAATTATAACCAGGACATGTTGCTTAACACAATGAGGGAGTTTTATCAAATTCTATTATGTAGAACTTGAAATATTTCCAAAAATATGCAAATTTTGACATAAAACACCCTAGCTTTGTTGATCTAACCGAATACGTGAGCATGCTGTTTTATACATTTACACATCTATAATAGCATATATTTTTGGTTTTCCGTTCTTATTAAATGTAAGACGTTACTTTAAATCCGATTTCGGGACTAAACGATGAATATACAGCATTTTATTAGCATTTTACTGACATTGGACAGGTGTAAGAAATTGTGCATTTTTTCGCTGTAGGGGTATGTAATACGAATGTCTATAAAGTTCAAACAAGATCGCTGACCATCCATTTTCATTGTATTTTTCAAATCGCAATAACTTGTAATTTCAACATACAAAATATAAATAAATTGTATTATTGGGAAAAAATTTAGGAAACTGGAGCATTCCCCCTTAATAAGAGTAAGGATTTGCTGGATGTAATAGATATTTCAAGCAGCACTCAATGAAAAAGTTATTGACAAGGAAACACAATTTTGTTTGCTCGACAATAACTTTTTATCAGGCGCTGTGTAAAAAATACATCACATACAATAAATCCCGGATACTTTTACATCTTTTTTGGTTCAAACAAATTGCAAAATGATCATGTAACAGTTCTTTTGAAGATTTTCTGTAATATGAGTTTCGTGTCAAGTGATTCTCTGTGGTGTTTAAACCTTTCTTGGATGACAAAATTTTAGACTGTCCACAATTAAACACTGCAGAAATTATCATTTATCGATATCCAGTACAACATAATCAAACTTTCATTGAGATTTATCCGCTAGAAGTGTGCGTACCAATTACAGTACCGGAGCCTTCAAACAGTTTTGGAAATAGGACTAAATTAATGTTAAAATAGAAATACATTTTATTAGATACATACACATGCAGTTTATGTCTAAAGCTAATTTTCTTCATTATAAATTAACCGGACCTAAAAAAAAGTCTATTTTCGGCATTTGAGAACGACATGGGTCCAGATCAGCCTGTGCATATGCATTGTCTGATCAAGATCCATGTTGTTCTCTTATAGCTTCTTCATTACTCCACTGACTCTTTTTAACTCCCCAAAAGAAATAAGCTTTTTAAAACATTTTTCAGATTATAGTTCCTCTTTATGAACATACTAAATTATTATACTGCAAAGAAAATTCTGGCATTTTGATTGGTTAATGCTGATCTGATAAATATTGATATTAACGGCTTCTGCGGTATGATATCAAATTTCCCCTAAGGCGCCTCGCCGGTAACATACACAAAAATTCGAACTGGCAATGGCAGCCATTTTTCCCACGCTTCGTTCATAACGCGACCCGTGTTTACACATTATGCGACAGTAAAAAGCAAATTTTCTCTTTGCGAATTTCCAAAACAAACATATTTAACCCAAACATGGTGAGTTTTGTGTTATTTTTCTTCGATTAGATCTACTTCACACAATATGTCTATGCTGTACGTGTAATAAAGGGTTAAGGTCGCTGCATACTGAATGAAAGCTGAAGATACGACCAAATCCTTTCCAAAACACATTGTTTTGACGTCCCTAATTCAAAAGGCTTAAATAATAAGAAAACATTGAGACACAAGAGTAAAAATTCTGAAAATAAGCCTTCAAAATGTGGCTGATCATCACAAAAGATGCTCTCTGCTTGGAGTCGAACCCAGGCCTCTCACTCTTTGAGTGAGTGTTCTTCCATGAACCTCAAATAGTGGTGATCTCAAAATGCAATTACACACTCACAGTCACATTCTCCAGACAAATGCTCGACAAGACTATGCAAGATCATAAAAGAAGTCCTTTGCCAATCTGGGAATGTGTCATGCAGCCAGTGTACACAAGTAAAATTCGTTCATTCGTTCACTTTCTTTAGAAATCTGTGTCTATTTATTGGAACGAAATATGTCAAATAATAGGACACAAATAAATGTTAATTATATTAAAGAAAATTAATACCTTTCAATTTTGTTTATTTATCCATTTGTAAAAATACCACGCTCCGGGTCAGTCAAAAACACATTGACCTATTTCGCGAAACTCAGTGACGTGTCGTTGAACTTGACGTCACTTTATGTTTACTTTCCTTTGGGGCGCATAAGGGGAAATTGGTACTTTCGATAAAATAATAGGGAACGATTTCATCCAGTGAATCTTGACTTAAATTAGGACAAACAAATAGGGGGGCCTAGTATTTCGTAAGTGTTGTTATAAAATATCGTAACTACAGCTTGATTCAAGTCGTAGTTTCGACATTTTATAACAACACCGACGGTTTATCAAAACATAACGGTAAACCCAGTTCACTGCCTTACATGAACAAAAAGATAAATAATAAGTCGAAAACTTTGTAGTATAATAAATTCGTTATACAGTTTCTTGCCTGGGTATATGACGATTTATTCCCGGCTGGAAAAATGATGTCAACCTTCGCCTTCGGCTCAGGTGACATCATTTTTCAAGCCGGGAATAAATCGTCATATACCCCGGCAAGAAACCGTATAACTAATAATGTTTCTGTCAAACAGGTGATAGCATACATGTAGAGACAAAATGAAGCATTTTTCTTCTTTCTCTCCAGGTTTTCATGGTAACAAAATATTTCCATTTTCTTGTAAATATTTAAGAAAACGTGCATACAAAATCTTAAAGAATACTGAATCTTGTTTTTGAACGTACATAAATATTTCCGTCAAACAGTTGAAAGCATTGAGACGAAATGATAATCAGTTTTCTTCTTTCTGTCGATGTTTTCGTTGTAACAAAATATTTCAAATTTCTTGTAAATATTGTATAATGCATGCATACAAAATCTAAAAGAATATTGGATTATGGCATTTCTCCTGTTCCATGATGTTTACATGTACATATTTTTATCTAGTTGAACTGAATTTAAAAAAGAAAAAAAAATGATCCAAATGGAGAAAAATTGAGATGGTCAGTTTGTACTGACTTTTTTTTAGATTTTTAAAATTTATAGCTTTTCTCTAAATATCTGTCTCGGTCATTTACTGATGCTTATTCAAATACCTCTACTTTGCAAAAGCTAGTCAACATTTTTCACAACAAAATATTTATTTATGTGAATTCAATACTCAAATGTGATCATAGGTTAGCAAATAGTCGCTTTTCAACAAAAAACTGGTAACTGCAGCTTGTATCAAGCTGCAGTTACAAGGTTTTTTGCTAAAAATCAGGGAAATGCCATATAATAGCCTGCAAATGGATACAGATTATGGCTCTGGCTAAATTTTGAGAAAAAATTGATAATACTGAAATTCGGTTTTTCTCATTTTCTGCAATTCTTTTTTAAGTGAATTTTTTAATTTTCTGATCGTTTAGTAATTAGCGTGTATTTTTGTAAAATGATTACTTAATATATTTTGTTCAATGCTGGAAAATTACATTTTGTGTAAAAAAAGAATGATACATGTCATAAATAGCACTTCGTCGGTTTTCAAAAAAACCCCGTAACTGCAGATTGTTATAAGCTGCAGTTACGAAGTTTTGTTGAAAAACATCAATTTTCTCCTTTCTCCTAAGTGACTGCATAAGGAATTATCAAATTGTAAGTTAAGTTAACCATTTAACCAATTAAGCTCAGAGAGTTCAGTTTATATCTCAAAATCCCTGCATACCTCTTGCACATGCTTGTGGAGATACCTCTTCTGCGCAAAAGCTCGTCCACATTTCTCACAACTATAATTCTTCGTATTGGTGGAGTGAATCATCAAATGAGATCTGAGGTTAGACTTATCAGCGAAGGCCCTGTTACATCCCTCATGGGGACAGGGAAAGGGTCGCTCGCCAGTATGAATTCTGAGGTGGCCCTTAAGGAGCCAGGACCGGGTAAACACTTTCCCACACAGGTAACACATGTTCCGGGACTTAAAGTGGGTCTTTAGGTGCGCAGTAAACGCCGCTACCATCGAGAAGGCTTTGTCGCACTCCGGACATTTAACTAGATTCTGACCGTTCTCGCTGGGGATCAGCTGAATTTGGAGATTTCCCGGAAATTCTTTGTCACGTGATGATGGGTCAAGGTAACGTGACTTAGAGGTTTGAGAGTACGGAGAGTTGTCACTCTTGTTAGATGATGATGATTTGCTACGGATGCCGTCAAATGATGAACGGAAGATCTGGTCCATGGTAGGACTACTGCTTGAATAGCTAGAGGAACTGCCTAGTCCAGTGATTGTCTCATTTTGAATCGAAAGTCCACTATCTTCTACCTTCTTCATATCTTTATGTACCACATTTTGGTTGTTAGAAACATCACTAACTGTTCCAGTATCAATCAGTTCAACGCCTCCTTTAACCATATCATTATTGTTATGGTTACTAACATTCTTGACATCAACTCGCTCTACTTCAGCTGTATCATTCACTATCTCCTTGCTACTGGTATCAGTGTTGGTGTCAATAACAGATTTAGTCGCGTTATCATTGACATTATCCGACTTGCTTCCATTAAGATAATCAGCAACATTCAGAATAAAATCATCCAATTCTTCATTACTATCACCAACTGCGTTATCGTTTCCATCAGCTTCACTCGTAGAACTATCTTCTCCGTTTCTTACTTTATCACCATCGTCATCATCATAATTTCTATTTCTGCGAACACCACTAATTGGAAGATTCTCAAGAAACTTCAATGTCTCTCTATGGTTCGATCCAGTAATATCCAGACCCGGGGCTCGCATGTACAAGTAAAACCTGGTTACGATGGACACATAATGCATAGACTTGTGTCGCTTTGTCCTCGGTTTCTTGTCCTTGGCTCGTTGCTCATCTTTAGCAGTGTCTACAGTGACTTGTTTAGTGAATGAACCGCTGGCTTTAACAGGAACCTTCTTGATGGACAGCCCGGATCGTGTTAGCATAACATATGGGTTGTGCTCTGAAAATAGAGAAGAAACAGTTGAAGTTCTCTTTCCAAAACGGCAATATAATTTTTATAACGGTGGAAAATTCTAATCTTTCCCGAAACAGCAAAATTTTAGACTGATACAAATTAAAAGAAATTGCAGACCAATATTTCAAGTGTATGACATTTTTATTGTTTTTGTCTTTTTGGGAAGAAAACATTGTGGGAAATGGAGAAATTGCTTGTCACAAGCAATTTCTTCATTTTCCACAATGTTTTTCAATGCATTTATCTTTTGGGCGCCAAAATGCGTTATTGTGTGGGAACGATTTAAATGTTGCTGACGACTAAGACAAATTTGCGAGTGAATGAAATTTTACAGCATTATATTTCTAGGTAGAAAATATTGTGTAAAATCCATAAAATTCTTAAAACAAGTAATTTCTTGATATTCTACATTTGCTATTCAAAGCCAATATCTCGTGAAATATCAAAAAGCGTCATTATTTGGTAATCGACTGAGTTGATTAAATAATGTACTCTACATTGAAATAAGTTGGTGCACTTGACCACGTTACAAATGTGATGTCTTGCCGAAAGATATATTTCGTATGTGCTTACTTTGACCATGCCAATACTTTCGATTTTAAGGGAACCCGATATTTAAAAAGAATGATAAGAAATTCAATTTCTTTTCTGACAGACAGCTGGCATTATGCGATAATACTAGGTTTCCGATCAGATCAATCCCACGGTGGATAAAAAAGGTAATACGAACATTTTCGGAAAATCTTCAATAATTTTGTAAATACGGCACCGATTTGAATTCAGTTTGAAACAGAGAAGGTTGACAGATGTCAACACATTAGATGGACGTGAATTATTTTTGAAAGATCAGCTGATAAAAAATTATTGAAGATCAACCGAAATTTTGGTAACGTTGATCTTCAATAACTTTTTCATCAGTTGATTTTTCAAAAATCCGCCACTTCAATCTTATTCCTGGCATTTCCCAACCTTCTGTGCTTTAAATCAAATTTAAATTGGTCGAGTATTAAAAAAAATATTGGTGCTTTTCTGAAATTCTGAGTCGCGTCAAATGTTATCCGCAGTGAACTTGATCGCTTTAATTTCCCAATCAAATCAAGCCAAATGACTTCTCATCTCTATAAGATCAAACCTGACCTCTATGGTTGATTTGATCGGGTGAACAGACGCAACAGAAGTCGAGTTGACCGGAATGCGAATGGGAATCTCTCGGGTACAAATCAAGATGATCGAGTGCTCGTTCGGTATTGGTCGTGTAAAAAATCAACAAGATCGAACTCGATCTCCAAACACGATTTAGATACGGATCTGTTGGAATTTGTAATTGACCAAAACACGATCGCTTCTCGATCCGCTTTCTACTCGATCGCACACGAATATGTTTGACATGTAAGGAAACTCGTGAGCAATGCAAATCAAGTTCCCGATCACCCGTGACGACCGAGTTCGATCTGTACTCGATCGCATTTGATGAAGTACAAATGTATATCTGTTGGAAACTAGCATTAGGTCATAAGTCAGATAGTGATTGCCGTGACCCTTCCATTCTTATGATACATGTTATAGGCATATGCACATAATATCTCCATTCTCTTTACTCGTGCCACATCTGAGTCTGTCTTCTTCTGTTCAAACACGACATTTTTGACTATTCCAAATTGAAACATATGCTTCATGAAATATGTAAATACAGACCGTTTCTGTGTAAAATATAATAGCATAGAAACTATTGATGCAAAAGGAGAAACTGGCGGTTATCAGTATTATCTTTCTTTGTCTCAATGTTTTCCCAAGCTCTTCCTGACCGGGTGTCCAAGCAGCCAAATTTGTTTGAAATTAGAAATAACCTTTACTAGAAATACACATAATGTACAAATAAATTCTTGACATTTGCATCTAACAATAAGAAGATGCCAAACAACCAAAAGTTGGACAACTCATATAGCAAATAATTTTGTGAAATAGTGACAGAAAAGGTAAAAGTCAATATTCCCATTTTCCGTTGAACTTATTTTTTTGATAAACTGTTATGTAGTAATATTTAATATTTGATTGAAAGTTCACCAAAGGCTTAAGCAGAGCCTAATGCCGCGGGTACTCGTTGAAATCGTCTCATCCAGACGATTCAAATTAGAAGGCCTACCTATAACATATGGTTTGGATTTAAAATGGAAATAAGAGAACGCGTTATGTAACTACACACTCCCTGCTATCTGTTGCTCTGAAAAAAAAACCACATTTGAGCAAAACGAATCTTAAAAAACGTCTTTTATGGCAAATGAGAACAACATGGATCCAGATCAATCGATGCATATACAGCCTGTGCATATCCTCAAAAAGTTTTTTTCATGATTATTGGTGCTGGTAGGAGAAAGACAGAAATTCATGACTAGGTGCTCCAGCTGCCACGATAGGACATTCGCAGTTGAAACAGGCGTTAAACCCCAATCAATCAATCAGTCAATCGATTTTTTTAAAAAAAAGTTAATAGGCCTATATCTAACTTTTTTGATAAGAATCTTAGATAATGACACTGAAAACGACAATTCGCTCGTGCAAGGGAGAAAATCTGTACTTTTCCATGAACAAGGATCTATCTTAGTTATCTCCCTTATCTTGTCGTGCAGATGTGCTTTTACAGCTCATGATAAATGACCTACAGAGCATCCAGGGTTTACCCTAGTGCAAATAATTGTGCATTATGACGCAAGTTTAACTTAAATTACTCTCTAAAAATTTTCAGAATGGACATGAAGAAACAATGTTACAATAGGCATGATCCCCTAATTTAAAAAGCAGGGGGACACTATGAACCCTTCTACTAAAAGTGGAGAGAAGATCCTGAGCATCCCTGACAAAAAAGCCAGTGATGCTCTACCAGGTCATTTATCATGAGTTATAGTCCTACTTTAGTCTGAGTTTTCCTTATTTTAAAAAGGATATTCTAGTTTAGCCCTCTCCTCTCCCCATATTCAGATAACAGTGAAATGGCCCCCTCCATCTTCAATAAAAAATAATTTTAAAAGTAGTTGATGCCTCAATCAGCATGGAAAACCATTCGTGTATTCAATTTCTAATAAGGATCAAAATTAGAAATCTAGCACTCCCTGTTGTTAATTCGAAATTTCCTAAGAGAACAATAAGTTGATACTTCAATATATGGATTTTGATCAGACTAACCTTGTGCTCAGGCTGATCTTGATCCATGGTGACATTTACGCACTTTTAAAAGTGCTGTTTTCTAGATGCGAAAGATGGATGAGAGACTAGATCGATTTATTTGCTTTTCAAAATAAATTTAAATCTGCATTCTCGTAGAACTTTTTCAAACACATTGAACACAAAGGTCAGCTAAATGCTTCTAATTTATGTTAATGTGGGAAAACTGTGTTTGCTCGTTGAAGGCCGTTTGAAAAATGGTCCCAAGAATACTAAATGAATTGATTTAATAGAAAACGTCAAGAAGTCGAGTATATTTTCCATAATTTTGTATTTTAATCCAAAATGTCGTCATAAGCGGCTTACACATTTATCGACCGGGCACCTGTGTATCATGAAAAGCTAAACAAACATAGAGTAGACTTTTGGCAGAACATTAATTTCAAACTTCTAGTTGTCAAAAACATTGACTTCTAAATAATCTTAATATAATTTAATAATAGATATTACAAATCCGTTCGCAATCCTCTCATAGCGTAAAACACAACCGGGAATTCCGATCTAAGGAAAAACGGGCACTTGCTGTGTAAAATAGCAAAGTTTTGTTTACACAAAAATTCAAAATCGAAATAGATAAAACTCTTTAAATAAAGGAATATTTACCATCATTTCCGAAATATCTCCCATTTCTATAATCACGCACGGTGTTGATAAAACTTCTCGGCATAATTCTTGCTTGTTCGTTGTGTCACCGTCGGTTTGAAAACAAAATATGTAAACGGCTACCTCAATGTTGTGCAGTTTCGCGACATATGACGCACGCGAATGACGTCACAAATACAATCATGTACATAAATAGGTCGACACTGTTTATATGTGTATTCAAATTAGATACAAGAAGAGTTAATTTTTCCTGGAATTATTGCGAATTTAGCAGAAAATTATTAAATTGGAATACAAATTGGCGATCTAAAAAATCAACATATATTTTCAGAAATAGCCTAGTTCTATTGATTTCTCAAGAAAAACGGCCTATCTAGATGTGCTAAAATGTTGCGCATGTGTGTGTATTTGGAAGTTGAAGCCTTAACGGATAGCAATTTGCCAATTTATGTACATATTATAGGCCTATAAACTTAATCTATTTCTACACGAATATTAAACATTCATTTATAAATACAAGGGTGTAGCCTACATAAAAATGTGAACCCCTTCTAAGTATGATCTGGATCAAAGATTTTCATTAGGCAAATGCAATTGGACAAAATCTTAGATAGACCTACTCCAAAAATGAAACCATTTCCTAAATGGCAAACATTTGGACTGTTCCAATTTGAAAAAGAAAAGACTGGAACGGTTAACATAGATCTAGGTATGTCGTCTATGTATTTTATAGGCCAAGCAAAGAAAATAATAAAGGAAAAGGAGAAAATATTACTCATCAGGATTTCCCCCTTTCCTTCAATGTTTTCTGGTCGTTTGTTCCTCAGGTACGTCAGAGCCTGGTCAATATTGCTTGAGAATGAATTAAATTCCAACAGTAAATTAAAATGCCAACATGCCAAATAATCCCTTCGAAACGCAAAACGTATTCAAATAAGCAAACCCCAAATCTAAATAAATCGAAATCTGGAAAAAGGTCCCTTATAGCATATTCGAAAACCAAGTTTTAAGGTCAGTCTGTGAACAAATGAAGTCCAAATAAGGGTTCTTCTTTTTTAGAGTTTATTTATAATGGTCATAAGCAATCTATTGGAGAACAGCCTGGATCTTAATCAGACTGCGTGAATATCAGGCTTTGGTAAACATTGTGGAAAATGAAGAAATTGCGTATGACAAGCAATTTCTTTATTTCCCTTAATGTTTTCTACAAAGAAAAACCAAAAAATGCTAAATTTTGTTCAATGGAAATTGTCGTCTGCAACATTTATGAGTTTGGACTAGGCTAAAATTGTGTTGTTTGGTAATGGGTTGAGGGACGTTTTTCCAGATCCTGGCTCAAATATAACCGTATTTGTCATTTGTGAACGGGTCAAAACAAGCTGCGGCCTGGCGCAGTTGGTAGTGCATCTGCCTCTCGTTCGAGAGGTCTTGGGTTTGATGGCAAATACCCTTACTGACAAAAATGTCACCCGACAATGGTTTGAGATCGTGAGCCTATATGGGGGAGTAGCTGGAAGCGCTCGGTAAGGGTGTTGTAGTAGTACTGGTATGAGAAACGACAGAAAGCCATGGCTAGGTGCTCCAGCAACCGCGATTTGACCTTAGTTGTTGAAACGGCGTAAAACCCCAATAAACCAAGCGGGTCAAGATAGCTGAAATTGATCTACCACCAGCTTGATATGCATCCCGGTAGACAATGAAAGGTTTGGTTTGGTTTATTGGGGTTTTACGACGTTTTCGACTACTAAGGTCATATCGCGGCGGCTGGAGCACCTAACCATGGATTCCTGTAGTTTCTTATACCAGTAATACCACAACACCCTTACCGAGCCTCCAGCTGCTCCCCCACATAGGTTCACGATATCAAACCATTGATGGGTGACATTTTTGTCAGTAATGGTGTTTGCCGCCGCCGTGTATCGAACCCGGGACCTCTAGAATGAGATACAGATGCGCTACCAACTGCGCCATGGCCGAGGCCCAGACAATAAACGGATATGATTATAGTACGTCTACGATATTATGGTACAAATCTACAAATTGGCAGCTTTTAAAACAATGTGAGAAATGGACAAAATATTCAGAATCTGTATTGTCTTTATTTCTGTTCACATTTTCTTATAAGTTTTCTCCGTAACAGAAGTTTCATGTCGTCGCTTTTCTTAAAAAACTCGTAACTGCAGCTTAAAACAAGCTGCAGTTAGTAGGTTTTCGTTTCAAAAAAAGCGACGATATAGGCCTTCCCCCACTCCCGCCAAATTATAAACGGCGGGAAATGCCACAAAAGTTTACGTTGCGTTTTGCCGCAAACGGAAATGACGTTCGAAGCTAAATTATCAACGTTTGTGGGTAGATTTCTCTTCCGGTTTATTTTATTGTTCCAGGCAGTGTTTGTAACAGCAAAACAACAACAACTGCTACAGAATGAGGATAAAAGTGTACACATCAAGTCGAACTACGGATGGTTCGAACAGTTCGAGAAATCCAAGTTCGGACGCCAACAATTTACTGAGTGTATTTCCTGCCGGGATGTCTCTAAACAGAGTCCACAGTGACCATATTTACTCGGCCGGTTCGGAGACTCGAACTCTGGACAGTGAGGCAGAATGGACGGACACAGACGAGGACAGTCTATCTGAGAGTTGCGAGGAGAGTGAGAGTGAAACACCGATAAAACCCAGGGTGATTAAGCAATATGTGGGACCGCTGAGTACCGACAACAAAGGACAAGCGGTAAATGTAAAATGATTTCTTCTATATTTTTCTGATATTTGGCGTATCGCAAACAATAACAATATCGAGTATTTTCTTCGTTTCCCATAATAGTCCCTGAGCTAGAAACATGTTTGCTCCCCCCTCAGGGGGAATTTTGTAGACATAGTTTTTCATAAAGTACATTATCTTAGAAACATTTTGAGCATTGTTTGCCTTCTGGCCGTTGGGGCTTTTGGATGTAACCCTTATCTAAAACCCTTAACCCTTTCAATTTTTTCATTCAAATTTACACTATTTATTTGATCATATTTTCATTGAATATTAACCTACAGATGTTCAAATGGTATCAAATGAAAGCTTATGACTTTTTCTTTCATTTGCAGTTATTTTATGCAAATTAGCTCATTTGCATATTTATTAATATTAATGATTTCCCTTAAAATTTCCATTTTTTGGCAAAAATTTGATAAATACTTTCCAAAATTAGGTGTTTCTGTCCAAGGGGAATTTTGTAAACATAGTTCATCTTAAAGAACAATTTATTGGAAACATTTTGAGCCTTGTTTGCACTCTGGCGGTTGGAGCTTTTTGCCATAACCCTTATCTAAACCCTTAACCCTATCAAATTACTCATTTAAATTTTGAAAATGAATTTGGTCATATCTTGATTGAATATTAACCAATGGATATCAAAATGGTATCAAATGAAAGCTTGTGACTTGTTCTTTCATTTTCAGTTATTTTATGCAAAATAGCTCATTTGCATATTCATGAATATTAATGATTTTTCCTAAAATTGCGATTTTCGACAAAAACTTTGTAAATATTTTCCAAAACGAGCATTTTTGTGCAGGGGAATTATGTAAAGGTAGATAAACTTAAAGAAAACTATATAAGGAATATTTTGAGCGATGTTTGCACTTTGGCCGTTGGGGCTTTAGGTCACAACCCTTATCTTAACCCTTAACCCTATAAAACTGTTCTGTCATTTCAAAACGTTTTTGGTCATATCTTTATCGAATAATGATCTGCAGATGTCAGAATGTTATCAAAAAAAAGATAATGACTTGCTGAATGATTTGCTTTAAATTTTATGCACATTACCGAATTTGCATATTCATGAATATTAATGACTTTACTTAAAACTGTGACCTTTTTTTGCTAATATTTGGTAAATACTTTCAAAAACGTTGTTTCTATTCAGGGGGAATCATGCAAACAATTTTTATTTTAAAGAACATTTTATTAGAAACATTTTGAGCAATGTTTGCACTTTGACGGTCGGGGATTTTGACTGTTACCCTTATTTAAACCCTTAACCCTATAAAATTGTTCACTCTATTTTTCATAACGTTTTTAGTCATATCTTGGTTGAATATTTACTAACAGATGTTAGAATGGTATCAAATTAAAGCTTATGGCTGGTCCTTTCATATGTTAGTATTTTTATGCAAATTAACACATTTGCATATTCACAAATATTAATGATTTTCCTTAAAAATGCCATTTTTCAATGAAAATGTGTTAAATACTTTCAGAAACAAGGTGTTTCTGTTCAGAGGGAATTATGTAAACACAATTTGTCTTAAAGAACTTCATATAAGAAATATTTTGGCGATGTTTGCATTGTTGCAGTCGAGGCTTTAGGCCAAAACCTTTATCTAAACCCTTAACCCTTTCAAATTGTTCATTCAAATTTTCGGAACAGTTTCGGTCATATCTTGATTAAATATTGACCTACAAACGGTAAAATGGCACATAATGAAAGCTAGTGAATTGCTTGTATTTTTGCAATTACTTTATGTCAATTTGCTCATTTGCATATTTATGAACATCATTGATTCTTTATATGTTTGGGACAAAAACACATTTATTGCAGAAAACCCACAAATATATTCCATTTGAAAGGGCTTTTTGTTTTATTAGTAACCTGTAATGCTAAGTACATAGTTACCCTGTTATGTTACCTACAATAGATTTTAATGAATATTTGCATTTGATAAACTTTCTAGTGTTGATCTAGGGCGGTTGCCGTCATGATAACCTTGCCCAATTCTCACAGTTTACGTAATTCCAAGATTGCCCTACGTGTGATGTTAATCATTTCTGAGCAAATTATCATACATCAATGCAAAAATTAAGTGTCTTAATACGGGTTTTCATATGCTGATATAAAGCTGGTGTTAGTTGTAGTATTTAAAAATCAGAAAAGTATCGAAATGTCATCCTGGAAAACATATGCCATATTGAAAGAGATTGTTTGTGTGTTGCAACATATTTTCAATTTATTGTGAGGTGGTACTATACTAAAAGCACATATAAGAAATATGTGCAGATTAGTAAGAATATGAATGTACCGTCATCATAGGCTGTCGGTAGTATGAATCACTCAACGTCTGCTCTGATCTGATACAGACAAATAAATGCATCGTAAATAATTGCAATAATATTTCGATCACAACCGGTAATTGCCTGTACTCTAGCGACCTACATACAGCGCATACATCTCTTGATATTATGCATCTGATAAATTGGCATTACATATGGCGCGCCAAGCTAAGATAATCTGAATTGAAAATGCTTTAATCTAGCATAAAGAAATGGTAACACCGGTGTCCTTGATCTGTCAGCTACATATCAAATACCTCAAGGCCAACAAATTGACTTGGCTATGAGGAATACAGAAGGATGGGCTCTCCAGATAGAGAAAAATCATGGCGTTTTCTGAATGTGAATGGCAAAAATAAGGGCTTGGTAGTTGCTTAACAATATTATTCTGCTATATGTATGCAATTTGTGTACATTCCAGGATTTCTTTTCAGCCATAAAACTTTAAAAAATAATTGGAATAATTAACTTTATATGAGTATTAGAATAAGGTCCCACAGTTTAGACACCTTTTGCATCATTCTATGGCATTTGATAAAATGTTTATGTTTAAAGTTCTATTTAATGGGGAAATTTTGAATTCATGCAACAATTTTACAAAGGACAACATTTTGTCAACTTAACTAGAAATAGGCAGGAACACCAATACAGTACAAAGAATCAATTAAACTTATTTGCACGTAAAACATTAAGATTAAAAAAAAATATCAAATGGAAACTAAATGCATACAAAACTAGAACTGTCGCAAAGCGGACGAATACCCCCCCCCCCCCCACCAGGGCCTTGTCACTGAAAAAGTGCTATCCGTCAAAAGGTTCTTGACTTAAAGCATGGAAACGGATTTTAAACAAAGTCCAACTGTGACCTTGCCCTTTGACATTGGTGACCCCAAAACAATAGGGCACCTCCTTGGATCATGGGCAGCAACTGTGTAAAGTTTCATGATCCTAGATGAAACGGTTCTCGAGTTAAAACACGGAAACGAAATTATAAATGTTGACTACGCCCCCCCCCCCCCTTATTAAAAAGTTCAAAGTGGCATAACTCTGAAACTAATGACTGGATCAACATGAAAATTGCAGGTGCACAATTTCATATGATAGGAAACATCCTGATAAAATTTCAGAAAAGTTGGACAAAAACTGTGGGAGGAGAAGAGGACACAAGATTATGTCCACGGACGGACAGACGGACCGACGGACAACCTGATTCCAGTATACCCCCATAACTTCGTTGTGGGGGTAAAATTTTTGTTAACAAGATTGAAAGGAACAAAATATAATGGGTGGCACACTTTAAAATCACTGTTACCTCCAAACGAAACACCAAGCGGATCCCAAACAAGGCTTAGATGTTGTTAAAAGAGTGAACATGGATATTAAGTGGTTGAAAAAAACTTGCAAAACAATCACAAAATTTAGTTTAGACAAATCATTGATATGAATGCATATGCAAATGAGCTAATTAACATAAAATAACTGCAAATTAAAGAACAAGACTTAAGCTTTCATTTGATACCATTCTAACATCTACATGTTTACATAATTCCTCTGCACAAAAATGCCTCGTTTTGGAAAGTATTTACCAATTTTTTGTCGAAAATCGCAATTTTAGGGAAAATCATAAATATTAATGATATGCAAATGAGCTATTTTGCATAAAATAACTGTAAATGAAAGAGCAAGTCATAAGCTTTCATTTGATACCATTCTGACACCCATGGATGAATATTCAATCAAGATATGTCCAAATTTATGTTCAAAATTTAAATGGGTAATTTGATAGGGTTAAGGGTTCAGATAAGGGTTATTGCAAAAAGCCTCAACCGCCAAAGTGCAAACAAGGCTCAAAATGTTTTTAATAAAATGTTCTCTATAGGATATACCATGTTTACAAAATTCCCCATGAACAGAAACACCTTATTTTGGAAAGTATTTATCAAATTTTTGCCCAAGAATGGAAATTTTAAGGGAAATAATTAATATTCATGAATATGCAAATGAGCTAATTTGCATAAAATAACTGCAAATGAAAGAGCAAGTCATAAGCTTTCATTTGATACCATTTTGACATCTGTAGGTTAATATTCAATGAAAATATGACCAAATAAATAGTGTAAATTTGAATGAAAAAATTGATAGGGTTAAGGGTTTTAGATAAGGGTTACATCCAAAAGCCCCAACGGCCAGAGGGCAAACAATGCTCAAATTGTTTCTAAGATAATGTACTTTATGAAAAACCAAGTCTACAAAATTCCCCCTGAGGGGGGAGCAAGCATGTTTCTAGCTCAGGGACTATAATGTGTTCACTAGGCCAGTAGGCGAAGCAACAGCTTCAAATTATTCTGCGGAAAAACCGTCGCTGCGCCTTCAAAACAGCATTTCGTCGTTTTTTTCAAAAGTCCGGTAAGTGCAGCTAGTTTTAAGCTGCAGTTACGTTGTAATTGTTGAAATGCTTCAGTTTGTTGCAGTTATATAAAACAGATAAAACCATAATCTTGTGTAACCAGGCATAATCATATATCGTCGGTGTAAATGCAAAACCTCGTATGTCGATTCTCACGATTTTCAATGTACCAATTTGTGTGCCCAGTTTAGACAAATCTCGCAGGTTTTGAGATATTTTACTGCTTGGTATTAATGACACATTATTTGTGAACAATATGTCAAAATTTCAAGTAAAACATTTAGTTTGGTAAAAGTTATTACACCTTTTTCCCTCCCATTTAGAATTTTCCAAAAGCGAGATACGATGTTTTGCATTTACAACGACGATATGCTATCTAATAAAATTGAAGAGAGAAAAAATACAAACGAAAACAACATTAACAACATGATCAACAAAAATGTTTTCATCATTTCAGGTTTCAACGCAAGACGTCGAATATGAACACATAGAGAGTATACAAGAGAGAAGAGGACCACTTAACAACTATATACAGACAGATAAACACGCAGGTATAAATGGCGAACTCGAACTCGATACCTGTAGTGAACACGTAGGCAGCAATCTAACGCCAATTAGACATAAGAGTACTGAATGTACATATAACACCAACCTTGGACATGTTAATAACAAGTATGATACTGATATGTTGTCACTGAATGCGGATTCTATTCAGAAAGTCTTCCAAAATACCATAGACATGACTTTGTTCACTCCTATAGGCGAGGAAAGTTGCAGACAAGGAAGGATTCTTTCAAATTCTTCACGGAATTACGGCAAATATACCCCGAGCAAAGATAACCGTGGCGAAAACACCCCTAGCAAGACACAACAATTAAAGAAAGTGAAGTTCGTGAGCTCTGAGAAAGATTCTGGATTTCAACCCTTCAAAGTCTATGATCAATGTATGGACAAGAAAGGTCAGAAATGCGTAAAACTAACAACAGGATGTAACGGAGTTGGTAACAATAATGAGAACCCTCTACCAGGAACCTCGTCGGAATATAACGAACCTGGAGGTCAAACTTTAAAACAGAAACCAACTTCAAACACCAACAATGGCACAAACTGTACGAGTAGTCCCTTACATAACGATTATGGAAATGGTGCTAGAAACAAAATAAAGATGATTAAACATAGCAATAGTTACAAAACTGAATTAATGAAGAAGTCTTGTCAAGGAAATGATTCAAAAGTACATAGAAGTCTCGGAGAAAGCGGTAGTAAAGATGAAGTCATTAATCCAAATGAACACGCTGAAGCTAAATCAGGCGAGGCTGTGAAACAGTTCTGTAAAACTGTGAACGATCAAGAATATAAAGAAATAAGTAAAGACTTCCTAAATGACAGAGAACTTTATATAAAGATAAACTACACACTAGATCTGTTGGTGAAGAAATGGGGAGAATATCTGACTATGACGTCAGACCAGATACGTGAAATGGAAATCAGGAACGCAAAACAAATGAATATGGTGGAAGACGTAATTGATATGTTAGAAGATGGGGATAGATATGTGTGGGAGCTTGTTGATAATCTGATGTTTTATTGAATATTTTACAAAACATTGAGAGAAAAGAAATGAATATCGTCGGTGTTATTACAAAACCTTGTAACTACAGCTTTATTAAAGCTGTAGTTACGAGGTTTTGCAATAACACCGACGGCATGGTGATATTGTTAAACTGATATGTTGGAATATAAGGATAGATATGTGTGGGAGCTTGTTGATGACTTGATATTCTATTGAGTGTTGCACGAAACATATAGAGAAAAAGAAATTAATATGGTGGAAGACGTTATTGATATGTTAGAGGATAAGGATAGATATGTTTGGGAACTTGTGGATAATCTGATGTTCTATTAAGTGTTGTACAAAATATTTAGAGAAAAAAATGAATATGGCGGACACTGGTTTTGATATGTAAGAGGATCGGGATAGATATGTGTGGGAACTTGTTTTATTTTATTGAGTATTTCACAAAACATGGGGAGAAAATAAATGAAAATGGTGAAAGGTGTTATTAATATGTTGGAAGATCGGGATAAATATGTTTAGGAACTTGTTCAAAGGCATTGAGGAAAACGTGGAAAACAATGAATAAGGTATTTTTAATAATTCCATGCTCATATACAAATGTAGCACTATAAATTGATCGAAAATGAGAAGTTTTGTTAATATCGTTTTCTTCATCCCCTTCATTTCACTGAGGGAGATACAAAAGACATGGCGTGAAAAGCTGCCTAAGAATACAAGTACAATGTTTATTGCAATGTAACATTACGTCGGTGTTTTGCAATAACTCCAACGATTTATACATGTAAAGCTGCGAAATAACGTAAACATGTTTACGCCAGGACCATTCGTAGAATTGTATTTTCTCCCATCAGAAGCAACAATTTCTTTGTTGTAAACTCATTTATTATTCATAGAGAATAAGCACCGCTTTTATTAACCCTTTCCCAAACGACAAAATTTTAGGGTGATCCACTTTAAAAACTGCCACAAATGACAAAGTGGATGTTATTAAAGATAGGAATTGCGTAAATGTGGCACAGAAAATATTGAGACAAAAGGAGAAACTGCTGGTTATCAGCAGTTTCTTCTTTTGTTTCAATGTTTTCCCAAGCCTGTTCTATTAGGGACGTCAAAACCAGGCCCCGGTTTCTCGAAAAAAAAACTTAAGTATATTCTCACGAGAACATGCTCAACTTCAAAGGAATACTCTCCTTCGTTTGAGGGTATTCGATTGAAGTTCACGTGGATTTCGTGCGATTTGAGCACGGTGCTCAGATTTGAGCACGAGAACGTACTTAAGTTTTTTCGAGAAACCGGGGCCAGGTCTTGTTTGGGAAAGGATTGAAATACCTTAGCACGCAGCGGTATTTAGTGCTCATCTTTATTTTCTTGGAACATGCTATAGTCCAGTAACGATTTTATGACGTGTGTTTACAAATTTTACAAATGTAAACAAAGGAAAATGCGTTTTTAATTTTCAATACAATTTTGCATTCGTTGGTTTGAATCTTGCATGTGTGAGAAACTTGCAAGATTCGAACCGTTGCGTGCAAAATGATAGACTTTTGGAAATCGAAATTGTGTTGTTCACGTAAATATGTGTCTTAAGGTATGCAACCCCTTAAAGGCGCCAAAGACCAAGATGCGAAATTTGAAAAGTGCCAGTAATTCCTAAACTGTGTTACATTTCCATTTCAAATACAAACGTAAGCATTTTGAACGGTTTAGAAATTTTAAATAATGCATAGGGGGCCTACTTACGGAAATATTTGACAAAAATGTACGAAATTACCTCCCTTGCATATGAATAAAGATTAAAGTAATATTTGTAAATTATTTTCTTCTTGAAGCATAATCTTGAAATCCGGCACGGCGAATCAACTTATTTGAAGCGTATTTACAAGTGTATGTAATTTGATGCATTTTGTAAGGCTAGAAAGTGGTGATTTTCTGAGGGTCTGTAAACCTTAATATCGTGGAATATAGTAAAAAGTCCTTATGTTAATCCAGGAACATTCTATGAACTTTGCCATGTATCCTATGATTATATCAGCATGCTCACATGTGTAGTGTGGTCTTATTCTATACTGCATACGTGTTCGAATACTTTAAAACATTACATGTAACTTGTCAAAGGGTTAGGCCTATTTCAAAACGCAGATGGGTTCTCTTTATTTCTTTATTTGTTTTCTCCTTTTCTTCCTTACTTTTGCTACTTTTCCCCGTTTGAAGAGGAAATACATCCTAATTTAACGACGCGCCTTATTACTCCTAGTACTAATAAAGAACAAGAGCTGTCCGAAGACAGCGCGCTCAACTTTCTAAGTTGCTTAGTATAAAGGGGGCATAACTCCAAATATAGTGGAGCTAGGGTCATGGGCCCTGGTAGTAAGGTAGATGGTGTGATGGTGAATAAGTATTTCAAGTTTGAGTTGAATCCCATTGATACTATGGAAGTAATTGATGTTTGAAAAAAACTTTAACCTTTGTTGCAACCCCGACGCCAACGCCAACGCCGACGCCCGGGTGACAGTATAAGCTCTCATTTTCTTCGAAAAGTCGAGCTAAAAAATAACTTTGCGTCTGTCTTATAGCGTCGGCGATATTGCAAAGACTCGTAACTCCAGCTTGAATAAAAGCTGGAGTTACGAGGTTTGCAATAACGCCGATGATATAAGTCTTGAAACAAAGGTCAGTGAACTGTTGGAATTTGTGTTTTTATTAGTCGTCAGTGTGATATAAATGTACAAAATTGCTTAGCTAGCACTTTTTCTCAGTAATAGTGCCCCAATGTTCCATTTATTAACTCTTTCCCAAACAAGACAGCGGTCTGAAATCCCTACAGAAATAGGCTTCGGAAAACATTGTGCTTAAAGCAAGCTGCAGTTATGAGATTTTCAAAGAAAAACGACGATAATCATCTCAATAGCTGTTGTAAAGGGTCACGAAATCTCTGATGATATTTTGTTGGGAGAATTCCATAATAATTACAATAATTTATCATTCTATGACTTCGGGCCTTGAATCTGGAATTATTTATTTTATTGTCCTCGCAGCTGATATAAAATAGTGGCTAATAATTTTCACACGTCTTCAAATATTAGCTTGGTCATGCCCTACATTCTGTTGGAAGAAAGTACAAGGCCATATCAACCTTTTTCTCAAACAACAAAACTTTATTAGGATATATTTGAATGGTGATGATAGCAATAGGGTATTTATACTTAAAACACAGAAATTATGATGTAAATATTAAAGGGGAAACAATTATTAATTTTCATATAATCATTCTTGGCATCTTTCATTGGTTATTTCCCTTTGTCTAAAGTTTGATAAGTAGTTTTCAGTTGCGGATACTTAGGGGTATCTGGGTGCTTCAAAACGAACCCCATCTTTGTACTTATGTTTGATTCCCTTTACAAAAATCCTGGATCCGCTGCAGAGTTTTTAAGGTATTCAGGGCCTAATCAAAAACACCACCTTCTAGCCATACGAAATACACCAAATTACACACACTTATAAATACACTTCACATAAGTTGATTCACCGTGTCGGATTTCAACATTATGCTCCAAGAAGAAAATAATTTACAAATATTATTTTACTCTATATTCATATGCAAGGGAGGTAATTTTGAACATTTTTGTCAAATATTTCCATAAATATACAATAATTTAAAATTCTAAACCGTACAAAATGGTTATATTTATATTTGGAATGGAAATGTAACACAGTTACTGGCACTTTTCAAATTTCACGCTGGCTCTTTGGTGCTAATTAGGCCCTTCTTACCTTAAAAGTCGGATCATCCTTTGATTTACTATCCCTGAAAAGTCAAAATTTCGAACTGGACCGATTTGAATGCTTTATCAGGAAACAAATTCATGTTACTGAAAATAAAGCATCATGTACATTTCAGGTAAGATCTAGTAAATATTTGAATAAAAGGGAAAAGGAAAATTCTGGTTGTCAGCATTTTCTTAACCTTTTTCCAAACAAGACCTGGTTTGACGTCCTTAAAGTGACATTTCACATTTATTTCATTTTTAAAAGTATGTCTTGATGCAAAGATTGTTTATTCTAGTGCGTAGAAACTCTATCAGTTTTTGAAGTTGTTATTTATAAGCGAAAAATACGCCGTCAAAGTTGAGACAGAAATGACAAATTCTATATAGATCTGAACTGTTGTCCACAACAATTTGTTTAATTTTAGCACAACAATATATTTCTCGTAAACTGTTCAATATTTTGGCTTGAAATTTTCAGAATTTTCATAAGAAAACATGCTCTTTCAGATAGAATAAAAGTAAAATTTATGTAAAAATAATCGTGAAATGTCACTTTAATAGAATAGGCTTGGGAAAACATTGAGAGAAAAGAAGAAACTGCTGATAGCCAGGAGTTTCTCCTGTTGTCTCAATATTATCCTTGCTATATTACACATAAATTTCATCTTCCACAACATTTGTTTTGTCGTCTGCAGCAAGTAATAAACGGACAAGCCTAAATTTTTGTCGTTTGGGAAAGGGTTAAATTTGGCTCAATACATTTTCCAAACTTCTCTTTTGTGAGGAAAATAAAATGTCTTGCTTGGTAAAGGATTAACCCCTTCGCTGCCAGAGTTATATTGGAAAATTGGTTCCTATTTGCCAGGCCATTTTCCAAGAAATTACGAAAATGACAGCAGTGTAAGAAATCAACTTATAGCTAAAAAAAACTATTCAATAACCTTTAAACCCTATTATTTCCTGAAAGATAATTGGACAAGCTTTCCGATGTATATATTTTTAGTCAATTTTGAGTCACATAATGTTACATTTTACTATCTTGAACTTTGACAACTAAACAAAAATGACGAAATGTCGAAAATCTTACCACCAGCTCGAACATTTATTTCACTTTCCTCTTCTTAATCCAACGAACATTCCTTTTAAAAATAACTCGAATAACAAGTTGATACATTGTCTTGTTATATTAATACAACCTCATCCATCGTACAAAATTTGAGCTTTCAAGACGCATTTTTCACTTTTTTGCACCACGTGTGTTTTTGCCGTCCGCCATTTTGTTTCATTTTCTTTCTACAAAGTCAAAATCCCAAGATTTATGCTATTTTGGGGTAATCTAAATACGAATTTTCTATTTTTAGGAAATGTAAACCAAAGCTAAATTATCATTGGTCAAATTTACAGTCACGTGACGACTCCATCTAAATATAGAACAAAAATATCGTGGGTTTTACTAGTCTACCCTTATGACGGCTCAGGCCGTCATGGGGCAGTATAGCGACATTTTCGCATGACGGCTCAGGCCGTCACGGGGCAGCGAAGGGGTTAAATGACCACAGGTTTCATTAATCCCAAATGGTAATCGTCCACTAGAAGCTTTTAAATAATTCGAACTATGTCACCCATTTTCATTTCATATTAAAGCATCTATACGATCAGCTTGATTATCAGTCATATTATTTTTCATACATCAGTCAGGCTTAAGGTTGTGGGAGTAATATCTAAAAAATCAACGCCGAAGTAGGCTTTTAATTATTACAAAGAATATATACTCAACGTCATAAGAAAGTAACCACTTTTCAAATAGCCATATTTTCTAAAATTCTTTGTGTACTTTTGTTTTTACACATTCATACGCATTTCCAAGGGTTCCTTTTCACACCTTAATTGTTAAATGCTTTCAAAATGTCCGGATAGATGTTTAGTTGTAATATGGGTTCAAAACGGTATTTTAGGATACTAAGTTCAGTTTTGTTTACTTACAGCTGTCATTTTCTGCATAAATTGACGCTGTTAAAACACAAACAAAAGTCCCATTTTAATTTAACAGAATATCAATCCTTTGAATTGCGAGAGATCTTTGAAAATTTATCACTATCGGTATGGCATAGTTCAATATTAAACGTTTGGTTATAACCGGAAGTGATTGGCGAGTAAAGTGAAGGGAAACATTTTCCGAATTAGGAACTTTCTAAAGACCAAATGGAAACAAAATTTCACCAAATAAAGCTTTTGAGAGGAAATTTTGGGTTGGTTGGACTAAAACCGAAAACCGCCATTTTGCAAGGGTCGTTGGTGTAATGAAAATCACTTTTTAGTCACTAAGCATTTCGAAAAAAAAAAAAACGTGTCATAAACACATGTCGTCGGTGTAAATGCAAAACCTCGTATGTCGATTCTTGCGATTTTCAAAGTACAAACTTGTGTGCACAGTTTAGACCATTCTCGCAGGTTTTGAGATATTTTTACTGATCAGTAATAATGATACATTATTTGTGAACAATATGTCAAAAATTCAAGTAAAACTTTTCAGTTTGGGAAAAGTTATAACTATTTTTCCCTCCCCTTTAAAAATTTCCAAAAACGAGATACGAGATTTTGCATTAACAACGACGATGTACTTATTCACTTTTGTCCCTTTCCTAGCCCTATATATGGCCGTGAATTTCAGAAGTGTATTCCGTATCAGTTACTGATTTCCTGGAACTACCATCAAGCTACCATAGCTAAAGGGGGTAATTGACTGTTTTCAAGACTTCCATGAAAGCATTTTACCTGCCCTGTTACAGTGATTTGTTTTTATTTCGATACGTTTATGAATAATCCTAAGATTGCCAACAATTTGCTTTAGATAAATGGCTACTTTCTTATGACGGGGAGTATAAAAAAAACCAAGGTCATTTTATATTCCCATATTGGTATAGAGATCTAGATCTCAAATAAATGACCTGGCAGAGCATCTCTAACCATTAGCTAGAGATGCTCTGCCAGGTCATTTCTTGTGAGCTTTATACATATAGATAGTAAACTAATATTTTAGACTAGTCTTATCTTTGACTACCGGTATCTCTTGTACACTTCTTACAATCTCGTTTGCGAGCCTGGAGACTAGTCATCTTTTTCTGATAGAAAAGGGATGACACATGCCTCCTGGTTCGGATTCGCAAGCTTTTACTAAAAAGAATGCACGTTTAGAATTTGCTTCATCTACAAAATAAAGAATATTATCCAAATTATATATCGAGGGCTCTGCGGTGAACTGTTTTAGGTGGATGTGAAATCATATCCACATACAATGGTTTGGCGCTGGGCAATCGGTTTTTATCCAATTTAGCTTCTCTTCCAAATATTTTCCAGACAGAAATGAAAAAACTATTTTGCATCTCGTGAATCGAATGAAAAAAACATTGACTAGTAGTAAAATAAAATGTTTTGATAGTATTTGTATATATTGTATATATGTTAAAAGAATCTGTTAAGATTACGTCAATAAAATATTGTCTATTTGTCTGCTTATCAGCATAATTCTCCAAAAAACCTAAATCGTTATTGAAGGGTTTGAGTTAATTGGGGTTTTACGCCGTTTTTAATTGCTATGGTCATATCGAGGTAGCTTGAACACCTAACCATGGATTCCTGTTGTTTCTCATACCAGTACTACCACAACACCCTAACCGAGCCTCCAGCTGCTCGCCCACATAGGTTCGCGATATCTAACCCTGTTATTGAAGAAACTTTCATGTCTCATATGCTTTTGTAGCCTACTCCTTCAAACAATACCATGTCTGTGGAAACAAGGCCATATTCCTCTGGCAAGGCCAAAAATCAAACTCATTATTTTGATAAACGGAAGTAATGGGATGGGAAAGTACTTTAAAAAGTGACAAACACGTCTTTTTTTTTTCGTCAAAACAAAGAAATTGTCTTTTGATCATTCATCGTATCCTATCGATCTAAAGAGGAAGGAATATGGTCGCTGTCCATCCTAAAGAGCTCCAAGCTTGTTTTTCGAACATACAAATAGGTAAATATAATCTGAACAAGAGTTGCCGCGGACAATGTACCTCGCCTATACGTGATCTCGCCAGAAAAAACAGCTAAACTCCAAGGTCAAGGTCAAGAGATCAAAGGTCATGGTCCCAAATGAAAGGTCTTGGTAGAAGGTATATATGTATGGTATATCAAGACAGTATTTCTAATAGTGCCTGCGATATTGGCTAGGTTATCTTTTTTTAAGAGTTTGAGTTCATTGGGGGTTTTACGCCGTTTTCAACTGCCGGGGTCATATCGCGTCGGCTGGAGCACCTACCCATGGGTTCCTGTTGTTTCCCAAACCAGTACAACCACAACACACTTACCGAGCCTCCAGCTGCTCGCCTACCTAGGTTAACGATTTCAAACCCATTGGTGGGTGACAATTTTGTCAGAAAGGGTATTAGCCGCCGCCGGGTATCGAACCCGGGACATCTCGAATGAGAGGCAGATGCGCTAGCAACTGCGCTAAGCCGCGGCCTTTTTTGAAAGAAGGTCAAACTCAAAGGTCAAGGTAACTGGGTCAAAGGTCATGGTCTCAAATGAAAGGTATTGCCGGGAAGTATCCATGCGCCAAATATGAAGGCTGTATTTCTAATAGTACCAGATATGACCAGGTTAAAGTGAAGATGCGACGCGACTACGACACTAGGTCTGTGACATTCGCTCCCGTGTCGCTAAAATCCTTTTCGTATGAATCGCTAACTCTGAAGGGGTAGATCGAATCCAGACATATATAAAACAAGTCTATCCGTAAATCAACTGAACCTATTCTGCGTTTAATGTCCATTGGAACATTTTTTTCTGCCGATTCCTTCGTACTACAAAACCTGATAAGAGTCAATAGCATCGCTATGGATATTGGACCACAATTAACTTTAAAGTGACAGTTCACAATAATTTTTACATAAATTTCACTTTTATCTTATCTGAAAGGGCATATTTTCTTATGAAAATTCTGAAAATTTCAAGCCAAAATATTGAACCGTTTACGCGAAATATATATTTTTGTGCTAAAATTAAACAAATTGTTGTGGACAACAGTTCAGATTTATATAGAATTCGTCATTTCTGTCTCAACTTTAAAGGCGTAATTTTCGCTTATAAATAACAACTTCAAAAAACTGATAGTATTTCTACGCATAAGAATAAACAATCTTTGCATCAAGACGTACTTTAAAAAATGAAATAAATGTGAAATGTCACTTTAAAGGTGTGGGGATAATACTGGTCATCAATCAATCCGCGTCTATCAGCATTTTATCCGTTTGCTTCAGTATTTTCCCAAATCTTTTCTACAAAGGAAGTTACTACAAGGTCTTGTTTGGGAAAGGGTTAGGGTTAGTTCTAATTGTATTTTTATCTGTGCTAGCAATAGAACTTTGACCTTATTTGCTAAGTACAACATTTTTAACTGTTTGAATCTGTTGTATCCTTTGTGAACGATGGGACTTTGTCCACCCTCAAATGGTTTTATTGGGATTTTATGCCGTTTTCTACTATCAAGGTCATATCGCGAATGCTGGAGCACCTAACCATGGATTCCTCTCGTTTCTCATACCAGTACTATCACAACACCCTTACCAAGCATCCAGCTGCTCCCTTACATAGGTTCACGATATCAAACCATTGATGTGTGGCACCCTCAAATGGGCACAAGAAAATAGAGATCAAGAGAGCGAATATCAAAATATGAAGACCAAAATATGAAGATCTACCATAATTTAGTTTTCTCTGATATGAAAATATTTCGTGTCCCAAACGTATTCTATATATCAATTTAAACATAGTTTGTCCTTTAAAATGGGTAAATTATATGAAGTTAACGTCAAAATGTAATAGCCAATTTCATTGGAAACGTTTTCTAAGAGGCACAATAATTTAGTTTTCTCGAACAGAACATTTCTATGTCTAGACGTGTCTTACATTTCAAGGAAAAGCAAAACGAAATTTGTCATTTAGTCGTGATCTTTTAATTCTTCATCAAACTCGCCCTAAATTTGAGGTGCCTTACAGGAAGGGTATGATAAAGCGTCGAGACTAAAGGCGGGATATTTTAATGCTGATAATCAGCATCTTCATATTATGTTTCAATGTGTTCTCTGCCATATTTCACATTTTGAATAACCTAATATTTGTTGTATCAGCCTTGAATTCGTACTACACTTAACGTTTATTGTTTAAGAAAGGCTTAATATTTCAGAGCTTTCCCCTTATATAAATGTTTACAGAATCACAATTACATTTTCTTCAAAATGCTGATTGATACGCACATGAATATGTATACGTACGAAAGTTAATGGGAACACGGACTTTCAAAGCGTTCAAAATTAATGTAAAATGAACAAGTAAGGACATTAGAAAGTCTTAATCTAAATTCATTGGGTCAGTAACAGGGCAAAATCGTGTTCCACGACCATTACTCTTTATAATTCAATATCAAAGAAAACAATGGGAGTTCCAAACCAAAAAGACAAGGATCAATTTCGAGGAAAAATCGTGTTCTAAGATCTACAATAGATCAAATACCTATTACAGTGCTTGTCTAAACAAGTACAAGCTAACTTAACCCTTTCCCAAACGACAAAATGCTATGGTGGTCCAAATTGAAAGAATCTGAAGAAAGATACCATATGTGTATACCACAGCAAACAAAAAATTGAGGCGAAAGGAGAAAATGCTGATTATCAGCATGTTATTCCCTTCTTTTACTTCAATGTTTTCTCAAGCCTCTTCTATCCGGGCCTGTCTTGGAAAGTGTTCATGTAAATGACTTGTATAGTTCAAAGATGTATACTTGATTAATATAAAGTCTAAATAAAAACACAAAGTTCAATTCGGAGGCAAGCTCCTGTGCTAAGATCTATGATAATTCAAAAGGGGTTAACGAAATACCACACAATGACACCTTTTGACCCCAGCCCGTATGATAAACCCTCTTGAAAATTATGTGACAAATAAAGAAATTGCTTGTGACAAGCATTTCCTTTGTTTCTCACAAAGTGTGCAGTGGCGGATCCAGAGGGGGTTCGAACCCCCCTCTGAAGCATAATTCTTTTATTTTCATGCAGAAATTCAGTCAAAATTGTATATTAATAGGAAAATGAACCCCCCCCCCCCCCAATTTTAAATTCGAACCCCCCTTTCAGAAATCCTGGATCCGCCACTGGTGTGTTTTTGCCAAAAAGACTAAACATTTGAAGACTCATTTACATGACATTGTCGTCGTCAGTATTTTTGAGTTTGGACCAGACTGAATTTTTGCTGTCTGGTAATGGGTTAATATTACCTGTCAAAACATATACAAGCTTACTAAATGTAAATGACCTACAGTGTTCAAAGATGAATACTTGATTAATATAGTCTAAAGAAAAACACACAAGGTTCAACTTCCAGGTAAAATAGTGTTATAAAATTCAAGACAATATATTCATTAGTTCTAACAAACTTATAATATCCTATACAAGCATATAAATAATTCAAAGTGTTCAAAGACAAAGACAAAAATAATAGAAAAGTCTTACCAAAATGAATAGGGTCAATTTGGAGACAAATTTGTGTTCTCAGACAAAAAATAATTTAGTTATCTTGAACAAAGCGTGTTTATACATAAAGGAATATCCGTTCAAAAGACATTTTGTTCTTATCTTAAAGACACATTCCATATATTCCGTGTATTTTCTCACATTTTACACGTATTTTTTTTTTATCTGAAAAGCATTGTTTTTCTTATGAAAATTCTGAAAACTTCAAGCCAAACTATAGTTCCGTTTACCAGGTACATGCATATTTTTCCTTGAAATTAAATAAATCATGGTTTACGACGGTTCATATGTAAATGTAATTAGTCATTTCCGTTTTTCTGGCTTATCAGCAGCAATTTCAAAAAAGCTAATAACATTTAAACAAATTAGAACCAACCATGGTATCAAAATATACTTTTCAAAAAAGAGATAACAGAATATCTCTTTGAACATTAAACTACTACTACAAAATCTAAATTGGAGAAAAATAATCTGACAGTGAAGTTAACAATGTCTGTATCGAAATGAACAGGGTCAGTTTTGAGACAACACGGTGGGTAACCTACTTGACTTTTGGGAAGCGTTCACACCGAAAAAATCGTCCGCTTCAAGGCACGTTTTGTTGCATTTCTCAGCTTATACTTTACGGAATTTGACGAAATAAAGTGCACCATACGCGCCTTTGAAAAGGCCATCCCCGGTTCTACTCACTTTGCTCCAAATCCAGTGGGTTCTTCAAACACACAAACGAAAGTGTTTTTCGGTGCAAAACGAAAGTGGGAAGCGTTCACGTGAACCGAAAAAGAATTCGCTTGAATGTTTGAGGAAACCAATGGATTCGGAGCACAATGACGTACAACCCTCTCAAATACGCGTTGGGCGAACTTAATCTTGTTAAAATCTGTAGAGTATAAGCTGAGAAATGAAACAAAACCTACTTTGAAGCGGACGATTTTTTCGTTGTGAACGCTTTCCAAAAGTCACGTGGGCTACACACCGTGGACAAGATCGTGTTCCAAGAACCAAACTAATTTGGTTGTCTGAATAGGGCTTTATTAGGTTACGTGAAAATGGAAAGAATGTGATCATTTGTGATTTTTTTGTGACCGGGTCCATAGACGGACTCTTGGTTTCAATGTGGATCAAGGTAGTCCATCCCCTAACGAGATTCACGCGACGTCGGAATTATTCGAGCGAAGTCGAAAGCATTCGGCGGTGGAACTTTTTCCCGCCGAATGTTTACGACTGCGCCCGGATAAGTTAGGATACTTAACAACGGCGCTCGAAAAAAATCCGATGTTTTATGAATCTCAGTTACTGGCAATATACACATTCCAAATCAAACCAACCCTTGCATTTTTTGCAAACAATCATTTTCTCCTTTTGTCTCAATATTTTGTGTACTATATTGTACACAATTTTATTCATGTCAAATAATTGGTCGAAAAGTTCGAAAAATATCGAGTCTGGTCTGCTGACCAGTATAACTCAGTTTTTCAACGAAAACCTCGTAACTGCATCTTGTTTCAAGCTGGACTTGCGAGATTTTTGTTGAAAAGTGCCAGTCACTATAAATTAATCCATCAATGGTCTGTTATTCTATGTATTTCGCCTTTGTTAATATATTTTCCAATTCGCCATAATTCCGGTTCTTTTGGAAATAATAAGAAAAATATATTATTTGGGTACAGTCGATACTATTGTAATTCCAGCTTGCACATGCTGTTGTTACGGCCTTATCGAACGTCCGTGACCTATTTCTATTTCCATCAACTTTGGCGTCGACGACCTTTTACCAGTGCATGTGCTCTGATTTCTACATTGGCATTTCCGAACATGGCCGAAGTTTACCGTCTCCCAATTTTTAGGGCTGTATTTTCAGCGACTAAAGAAGAAACCATCATAATTCTCTGCTTGTGTCTCAATGGCTTTCAAAGCCCATACCATTAAGGACGTGAAGATCATGCCTTCTTATTATGGAAACGGTAAATCTATGACACGATTATTTTGATTTGATCAGATTTTGTCCAATTCATCTGATTACGCCAATTACTTTTCGCCGGCAATTTCGATTTGATGAACGATGTGGCAAATTAATCAAGAACTAAAGTCAAAATGATTATTGTTTCGTCGGTGTAATTGTGAAACCTTGTAAACCCAGCTTTGATAAAGCTGTAGTCCCGAGGTTCAGCAATAGCACAGACTGTATACAGAAATTATTTTGAGACTGGATTCTGATGGTTTTGCTTACTTTTGTCTTACATGGTGAACTATTATTTTGCAAATCCCATTTAAGCATTTCCCAAACAAGACCTGGTTTTGACGTCCCAAATAGAAATGGATTGGGAAAACATTGAAACAAAAGAAGAAACTGCTGATAACCAGCAGTTTCTCCTTTTGTCTCAATATTTTCTGTGCCATATTTTACACAAATCTTATCTTTAATAACATCCATTTTGTCAATTTTTTTACAATTTTTGAAGTGGATCACCCTAAAATTTTGTCGTTTGGAAAAGGGTTAATGTAATAGATAAGGCATTCGCCAGATATGGCGTTTCTAAGGTTGTGATAAGCATAAATACGACCGGTCACGTTAGCCTATGGATGACAAAAACAACGTCGATGACGTCACTTCCGTTTCCATAGTTACCAGCTGGCACCACGTGGAGGTGTGACTCGGTCATTCTATTTATAGCCAGCCACAGGAACACATTTGATTGGTTAGAGGAAATAAGGCTCATTTGCATAACGGTTGTTTGTAGCTAACCCTGGTTTATGCAACGTTAGTAGACATACCATAGCTAAGCTAGGGTTTAGCTTAAAACCACACAATGATACAATATACCCATATTGATTAAATGAGTTGCATATTAGTCATCAAATATATCCCTGTTTGATTCTAGAGTGTCAAAGAGATAAATGGCGATTATTCAATCACTGCAAAACTTTAGACTGGTTCCAATAGGGAACGATTTTATCAAGTTAACCGTGACGTAAGTTCGGACAAACAATAGTGTATCGTGGGTGTTGTTATAAACTCGTAACTACGGCTTGGCTCAAGCCGTAGTTAAGAGATTTATTACAACACCGACTGTTTATCAAAAAATAACGGTAAACTTAGTCTATTTTTAGAACAAAATTCATTGCTATTACAAAGAGCCGACGACAAATTTGATACAAGGCTACTAAAATGGGGAAAATCGTATCTATTGTCATGGAAAGCAAGGGGAGAAAACGAGAAAATGTTGGTGGTAAGCTTTTTCTCGTTTTCTCCCTAGTTTTCCAATAGACAAATTAAAAAAAAAGCCCTATGTGAGAAAAGGTTTGACAGAAACGAACTGTATCACAAGAAACCAAATGTCGCCATTTTCTTCTTTGACATCTGAAATCAAATTGTTAAATTAACAGTTACCAACAGATGTTACATATTATCTTGTGTTTTTGTAACGTATCTTACTTATTAGTAATATACGTTACATGCTGTAAAGTATGTTATTCTAAATTGATCAACAAGATACTTACTTGCTGGTATGTTTTCTGAAATTCTGTTTAGTAGTTAGTTATCAACACAATCTATAGCTCACGATAAATGACCTGGCAGAGCATCTCTAGCTATTAGCTAGAGATGCTCTGCCAGGTCATTTATCGTGAGCTACATGTTTACTTACGAAAACATTCCTTACTCAACGGAAAACTTCGGCCTACTTTTTATCTACCGTTAGTAAAAACGGGGTCTAATGTAAATTTCTAAAATAAGATACCTACAAAAGAAACGTCATCTGTTGAGGGGTTATGCTTAAATTTGTATTAGAAAACGAACAAACAAAGAAATAAACAAACAAACAAAAGAATAGCGAGTTATCAACACAATTTACTTACGATCGAACATTCCAAACTGCAAGACAAACTTACCTTTTGTCTATCGTTAGTAAAACGAGGCCTAATGTAACATTTTAACAAGATACTTACAATAGAAATGTCCGCTGTTGCAATGTTATGGTTAGATTTGTGTTAGAAAACGAACAAACAAATAAATGAACAAAACAATCTACTTACATTTTAAATGTCCCTTACCGAAGACAAACTTAGTTTTGTTAGTAAGAACTAGATTATGTTGTCACGTTTCTTTAACTGGATACTTACAATAAAAACGTCAATTGTTGTTAGGAATAGATTTGTATTAGAAAACAAACAAACAAAAGAACGAACGAAAGAACAAATAAACAAACAGACAAACAATAACAAATGAACAGGTCAACATCAGTTTGATATACTTACAATAATCACAATGCTATCCACTTCTCTTTTTATCAAAATATGTTGGCATCAGAAATAAAATATCCGTAAACAAAACGTCATAAATGCGGCTTTCTTGGCGTCGCGCTCGATGAAATTACACGTAAAGAGATTTAGACGCAGTAAAATCGTTCGTTTGGCGTTGTTCAAAACGCCATACCTATATTTACTTACACATGATTTACGTGGTTTGGTTCAAACAAATGCCGCTCGAAATAAACGCGATATCCCGACTACAAATATTACAAATTGGCATATAAACAGTGTAACAAATGGGGGACCACTTAAAACAGCAAAAATACTAAAGATACTTACAATGGTGATACAGGAAAATACAGCCAAATTGCAAGCAAAGTAACGAAAAGTAACCGAAAAAGTCCGTACATTAACGTTGAAACGTCAAAACTATATTTACGTTATTTTGACGGAAGTCTGCGTACAGAAGAACGATGTCTGCATACGAACAGAACGGAATGGTACGTCAAAACAGGAACAAAGTAACTACGGAGAGGAACTCTTCAAAAACCGCGATAAATAGGACACGACGATAATCGGAAGTTTCGTCCGAAAAGATTCCGAAAGATTCGCGACAACAACGTTAGAATCACGTTGAAAATATCATGAAGGAAAGTATTCACTTTCCTCAAAAAATAATGGTTGTATTTATGTGTTGTTTTTCCCAATTCAATAAATCGTGGGTGTAATTGCAAAACCTCGTAACTCCAGCTTTAATAAAGCTGGAGCTACGAGGTTTTGCAATAACACCGACGAAAAACTACAACAGTCAATCATATAAACATTACAAATTGTGAAAAAATATACTTACACAATGGTGATACAGGAACAAACAGCCAAAGTTCATGCACAAAGAATAGACGAGATAAAATCAACCGTTGAAATATAAACGTCAAAACTACAGCTTCCTTGTACTCGGTTACAAGTAAGTTGCAGTTACGACGATTCGAAACAGAAGATAGATTTCATCTTCAAACTTCGAAAAACGCGCGTAATTAATCATAAAATCGCGTAATGATTAATCGTATTGATGGAAAATATTTGGTTCCAGTGCGTTTTTATATCTTTATTTTACTTTCAAGTTTCGGACGGTTACTATTACTTAACATAAGAGAAACAATTTCAACTTGTTTCGTCTCTTTTCAACAAAAAACCTCGTAACAACAGCTTAAACAAGCTGTAGTTACGAGGTTTTTGATGAAAAGCAAACTTATAATGTTCATCCAGCTTCTTCGCTCTCTACAACCCGTGTCCCAGAGTCAAGTATTTGTAAGTTAACAATTTGTATAGCTCACGATAAATGACCCGGCAGAGCATCTCTAGCTAATAGCTAGAGATGCTCTGTCAGATCATTTATCGAGACCTATATCACTTTTACGCGTATTATTATATTCATCCACATTTCCACAAACAATTCCCGATTTTGACGAAATATTTATTGAAAAAAAAAACTCAAAAACATTGAGAGAAAAGAAATATATTTAGAAATGCTGGTGACCACACAGTTCTTCATTTCCCTCAATATCTTTGAAAATATGACATACAGGCTTTAGACAATCGGTACATGTAAACATGTATATGTAACTGCAAGAATTGCCACCAATTTTCAATTCAAATACTCTAGAGTTCTAAATTTTTCTTCAAAGCCTCGATTCGATAACTCCAACATCGGGTCTATTCAATCAGCCGCTGAAACTCTTCCAAAACATGACAAATATCGGAGTCCAACAGTCAAATAATGAATTAAAAACATGAAATGTATAAAGGGTTAGCAGGGTTATAACAGGGTTTTAGTAAGCGGTTAGCATCCCGAGAAATTAAGACTAAGATCGACCTATGGTTATATTAAAGCACACCAGGAACAAGAAATAAAATGCGATAAAGGCATTTTGAATTTTTATTTCAAATGCAAACCATATTTTGTGGGTACTCATTTGAATCGTCTCTCATGAGACGATTCAAATGAGTACCCATGAAATAGGGTTTGATAAGCAATAAATGATAAATTGCATTTCGGCAACAAAGGTCGGTATGTTGTGAATTGGGATTCACAATGTATCTAAAGACTATCTTGTCGAATGAACGGTGTTTTGGCTGTCAATCGACTTGTAAGATAAGAAAAACTGCGTACATAATAGCTCAGAAAACATTGGGAGAAAAGAAAAAAATGCTGGTCAGCATAATTTTCTTCTTGTCCCTTAATGTTTTCTGTCAATTGACTGGTAAAGAAAATATGTGTCCACAGAAAATATTGAGGGAAAAGAAGGAAATACTGGTCATCAGCATTTTCTTCTTTTGTCTTAATGTTTTCTCAAGTTATACCAAATGAAACGCAAACACAGGACTAGTTATTGGGATCGTTAATGTGTTTCTTTTTCTAATAGCACTACAGTCGTTTGTCTTCTGCAAAAAAAATATGTGGAAATGTTGCAGAGGGCAATTTGATAATATTGCAATTTACGATGTTGAAGATCATAAGACGATATTTTAAGGTATTCCATCCATCATTAGATATCAAAAACTTCGTTCAACTTCGGGCATCAACCGTTGCAATAGAAATTGACGATGGTGTCCATCGTCGATTTCGGTTGCCACGAATGACGCCCGAAGTTGTACGAAGCGTCCGATATTTAATGCTTCATAGAATACCTAACAAAAGCTTTAAACGTTCCTCTAACGTTGGAAGCAAAATGGACGCTGATAAAAACAAGTGTTCAATAAATCAAAGAAAATGTTGAGGCAGAAGGAGAAAATGCTGGTTATCAGCATTTTCTTCCTTTGTTTCAATATTTTTCCATGCCTCTAATTAGCTATTTATCAAAACCAGATACAATGTTACGTTTGAAAGAGGCTTCAGTCTTAAGTCATGATAAAATTGAAAATTACAAAGTAAAACTAAAAATCATAACGTCAAGCTCTTAATTGCTCGGGACGAAACAGGCCAACAGTTGGTCCAAAAGGTGGAATTCATTTTCATTCTGTGAAAATCGCAGCTTTTCAATGCTTCGACAGTCGAGGCAAAACAAGAAACATTTGAAAATAAATTACACATTTTGCACCTGGGATTGAAGCAAAAGCTCTGTCTGACTGTTTTTAATAACTCCTTTTTTCCAAATGTTTCTCTGAGCAAAAGTAAAATAATGGAAATAGACTACCAAAGAGATCTACATCAGAAACAGTACAATAGTCCCAGCCGAAATTGACAGTGACGTAGGCTGATGTTTACTGCTGCAAACCCAATCAATTCGTCTTATTTGCACCGTTACAAATACGAACAGAGTAGATTGGTTGTCAAGTAGTAAACATCAGCCTACGTCACTGTCATTTTCGGCTGGGAATATTAAGCTGATGTTTACTGCTGCACAACCAACCAATTTGTCTGATTTGCACCGTTACAAATACGGACAGAGTTGATTGGTTGTCAAGTAGTAAACAATAACCTACGTCACTGTCATTTTCGTTCGGTACTATTGTACTGTCCTTCAATAATAAAACAAACATAAACAGACATATAAACAGACAGATAGACGGAACTTTTGAGTCTTTGTTCTTTTTCCAACTATATTTAACACTCACCGGACTTCTATTATGGTCCAGCTGAGAATCTCTAGTTGAATTCACACAAAAACCTTAATACTTATGATAGAACAGACAGAAAGGGGGCGAGATGATTACAAACCATGTTACTGCTGCTGACGATGACTTTGTTGTTGTTGCTGCTACACGAAAACCGTCGATGGACAAGGACTTGATGAAATGATAGCGTTTTTGACAATTTTGTAAAAAGACGTCGATTTCATGTTTTTCAAATGGGCTAGTTCGATCATTATTCATGGTAATCGCTCAATGTGACTTGTAGCTGACGTACGGACGGACCGACGGACGGACGGAGTGATATGCAACCGATCATTTGATACGGATGCAAAAAATATATCGGGATAACATCGTTTAAAGTGAATCAAATCATAGAATTAATCTTCTCCCAAACTGCAAAATTTTAGGATGGTCCAATTCAAAAGCTGCTGCAGGCAATACTATGTGCGTTAATAAAAATCGCAGCGAAGAAAAGTATGCCAGGGCTTATAAATACACTGCTCAAAGAAATTAAAGGATCACTTTTTATATGGACTCTAGGATTGCCATTTTGACATATACATATATATCGATTGTTATAATGTATAAATGCATGCTTCCTCAAAATAACCACGTGTAAACTTAGGGTTTTTATTGCCTTGCAGTCCGTGCAAATTTAGATACCAACGATACCCCTATAAAAGGCATGATTTCTTGTATAGGAGCATAATTGTGAAGTTTGGTGAAAATGAGCACTATGAAACTTCTCTGGTCTTTCCTTGGACTTACTGTGTCTGTTCACTTATGCATTGGTGTTCGACGACATTTAAACCCAATTGAGGTCGCCATGGCAGTAAACATGTTGCTCGACAGACACTCGCAGCGCGCTGTGGCTACGTCATACGGTGTGTCCCAGAGCGTGGTCGCAATGTTGTGGTTGCGTTACCAGTAGACAGGACATTTCACTAGACGCCCAGGTCAAGGTCGGTCACGATGTACAAGCGATGCTGATGGCCTTACGAAACCGCAGATCCACTGCGACACAGCTCCAAACAGAGTAACAGCTCGCCACTGGGCAACGAATATGCACCCAAACAATCCGAAATAGACTCCACAGTGACGAAATGAATGCAAGACGTCCTGCAAATGGTCCAATTTTGACACAAATGCACCGAATTCGGAGACGACAATTTGCAGAGAACCACCTTTATTGGAGGATGCGAGATTGGGAATCAGTGTTGATCACAGGTGAGAGCAGATTCCATTTATCATCATGTGATAGGCGTGCTCGGGTGTGGAGACGACCTGGTGAGCGATATGCAGAGTGTAATATTGTGGAATACAATAGGTTCGGTGGAGGCTCATTCAAGGTTTGGGGTGGGATATGCTTAACAGGTTGTACCGAGCTCTATGTGTTTGATCATGGAACTTTAACTGGTTTAAGGTACAGAGATGACATTTTGGCACCTATTGTACGACCATTTGCTGGAGCTACAGGTGATAGCTTTGTTTTTATGCAGGATAATGCCCGTCCACACACTGCTAGGATTGTGATGGACTACCTTAATGAGGAGAGTATTGAGGTAATGAACTGGCCAGCTTGCTTCCCTGACCTAAATCATATAGAGCATGCGTGGGACTACATCTACATGCGGATCTCGCAGCGAGAAAACCGGCACTTAAATGTGCAAGACCTCACACGAGCAATCATCATAGAGTGGAATGGGTCACCTCAGAAATTGATCGCCACCTTAATCGGGAGTATGCCAAATCGGTGTCTAGAGTGCTATAACAGACGAGGGGGACACACACATTACTAGCAGGCATAATTTGAGTCATTACCATTCTGTTAACAACAAAATCCTATCCAATGTTCTAAGGTATACCGTTTTCAAGAATTATCACGTTTCCTTATTTTTCCAAATTTTTGTTGTCTATGGACGTGTTGTTGATTCTGCTAGCTTTGTTAAGTCGAGGAATTATTGTCATTACATGTTACAAAAATCCATATTTATTTATCTTTTCATAGCATCCATCAAATCCAAAATATTTACATGATCCTTTAATTATTTTGAGCAGTGTAGGACTAGAGAGAATGCTGACTAGTAGCATTCTCTTCTTTTGCCTCGATGTTTTATCAAGTTATATTTCCTTATAACGACAAATTCATGTCTTGTTTGGGGAAGGGTTAAGAGCCGATCGAGGAAGGACATTGGAAACGGCGACGCAAATCGCAATACCGATGATTTTGAATGCTGAAAGTGGGTGGGGGTCAAGGGAAGATTATACTCGCAAACCAACAATATAGGAAAGGACATGTTTAAGAGAAAGGGACAAAGTGAGAGGGATAGAGACTACCTACAACCAACCTTCTAATCCACACAACACTTAAATCTGTTTCGCTTTTGCGAAAATCCTAATATGCACGTTGCAACTCTTTTCCTTTTACCGCTACAAAGTCCTAAATTCACCAAATTCCACACTATTTCACAGTGTCCATTCGATGAATAAATAAATGTCCTAAATTGAAATAAATTGCCACAAAATCTGTTTCTGCTGTATTTTTCTGCAATTTTCTGTCTTCCAAAATGTTCTTCCTTCATGATTCGTCTGGCTATTTTGTCCAAACTCGGTGGATTTTCGCGCCCAAATGACCCATGGCCGGCGAAATTCACGCTTTTTTCGTGAGCTTCGCTCGCTTTGGGATTAATCTATTTTTAGATTGAAATATTTAGATCGCTTGATTGATTTTTAATCAAGATCTTTTACAGCCCTGGGCACATTAACCCTTTTCCGAACAAGACCTAGTGTTGACGTCCCCTAGTAGAAATTGTCTGGGAAAACATTGGGAGAATAGAAGAAATTGCCGATGCATGTTTCAACAATTTCTCCTTTTCCCCCAACTTAACATACCGATTTTCTACTTTCGATATATACTTAACCAAACTTATAAGTACTCCGTTTTATATTATGCGCAAAACTTTCCCCGATAAAGGAATATCAAAAGTCGATATTGTTTTTTATTCCCTAACTTCATTACTTGACCGATGTTGTTTTAATTTTGCAAAATCATTGTGCAAAATGGTAACTTCCGGTCGACTAAAGAAAATTTAAATACGCCTCCTGTGTTTCATACACGAATTCCACGTGCTTAATTTACAATTCATTCTTCTATGAATTGACGTGCCAAACATAAAAACGTAAATTGCGTCGGAAATCTTTACAACAACAACCAATAACAATGGGTGTTTGACAAGGTGGTGCATAAAAGCGTAAGTAATGTTCTCATACCCACAATTCCAGTCGTTCTATACAAATTTAATTCAAAATATCATTCGTAACTGTCAAACATCAACATTTTTGTTACATTAACGCCATTTTTCAAAAGAAATTCAATCCGTATCATAAATGTACATGCAACTGTTGTCACCCAATTAGTGGCCGAGTACAGACAAACCAGAAGTGCTGCATACCTACCAAGACAACCAAGTGATAGGAAATCAAATCGGAATTAGGACCGTAACATTGTTTTGTCTCGCCTACGTGAGTTGAAGAGTCCGGTGACTGTCACAGAAAGGGATACATTATGCCTTCAAGGGAGACCATTCAGTGTCCAAACTATCCGATAACAGCTAAATTCATCATGACAAGATGTATAAGATGCATAAAGCATAACCTCACAATTAACATATCAATGTTCAGTTGCCCAGGATGCACTAAATTTGCTAATTGTGAAAACGCGTTTTACAGACTAACAATTTACTGTCCAGTATGATGATGATCTGGCACATGCTTAGCAAGCATAGAGATACTTACATCGACTTCTAAATTATTAAGAAGATATCCATACAGCATAATTCAGGAATTAAAAAATGGTTTTGCAGTCCTAGTACCATGATATTGTGTGAGCGAACAAGGAACACACAAAATCTTGACTTTGTGACTTTTGCTACCAACAGTGGTCTCCGTTAGCTGCTTCTTGTTCAATTCATGTTCTTGTGAAGTTCATGAAAATTCAATAGATGATGGTACTATGGCTAAAGTGAAGTTGTGTCAAATTTGGTTAAGATATATTAAGCCTGTCCAGAGATATGCTTTTTGATATAGTCGGAGTACTTATAAGTTTTGAGTAGTGTAATTCATTTTGTTTGAATTTCCCCTCAAATGTCAACCCTAACGCATTTTTCGGGGGGGAAGGGGGGGGGGGGGGGGTAATGGTTAAAGAAAGGGCACCCTTATCTAAAAAATAATTTTAAGGGGAATGCTCCAGTTTTTCAGAACACTCGGACTTTACTGTAGTAATTTAAATGTTTCGTACCAATATGTTTCGCTTCCCGATTTTCAATAATAATTTTATTATAACACATCATTACAATATACCATTTTCGACGGTAAAAGTGTATATATTATGCGAAACTGATTTTCTCAAGATGTACATCGATTATTTAGAGCAAGACAGTCGTAAGTGTGTATGCAGTTACCACTGTTTTGCGTCATTTTATTCATGTGTAGCTGATAAAAATTGCCGTAATTCACTAATAAGTGCGCTGACCTATACATTTTCTTTTTAAATTATTACCAGGACATGTTGCTTAATACAATGAGAGAGTTTTATCAAATTCTATTATGTAGAACTTGAAATATTTCCAAAAATATGCAAATTTTGACATAAAACACTCCAGCTTCGTTGATCTAACCGAACACGTGAGCATGCTGTTTTATACATTTACGCATAAATAATAGCACATATTTTGGGTTTTCTGTTCGTAATAAATGTAAGATGTTACTTTAAATCCGTTTTCGGGACTAAACGATGAATTTAAAATTTTTCTTTGCATTTTAGTGACCTTGGACAGGTGCAAGAAATTGTGCATTTTTTGATGTAGGGTTATGTGATACGAATGCCAATAAAATTCAAACAAGATCGCTGACCACCCATTTTTATTTTATTTTTAAATTGGTAATAACATGTAATTTCAACATACAAAATATGAATAAATTCTATTATTGGGAAACAATTTAGGAAACTGGAGCATTCCCCCTTAAGTATAGCTATTGCGAAAAATGTCCACCCAAATCAGACTCATCCGGGTCGATGTTTTTCCGTAGTATAAAAATGTGATGTCTAAATACATATTTTAAGCACTGGTTACTCTTTCATTTGCTATTTTCTTTTTTCCTTTTCCAAACCACAAAACTTGAGAATGTTCCAATTTGTAAGCTCGATCAGACGACAAAATGGATATTGTATAATTGTTACTTAAGGTAGGATTTGTGTACAATATAGCCCAAAATACTGAGACAAAAGGAGCGCTATTGTTGATAAAAAATTTTCCTCTTTTCCTTCAATGTTTTCCAAACATTTTTCCTTCTTTGGGACGCCATAACTAGTTTTTTTGGAAAGATAGAGAGGCATTATCCATTAATGACGCATAGCGATCTTCAAAATTAACCGTTACCCAAACAACAACATTCTAGGGAGGCTAAATTCGAAAGCTGCTGCACAGACGACTAAATGGGTTATATTCAACATAATTTGTATACAATATACCACAGAAAATATTGAGACCAGATTAAAAATTGCTGATCATCAGCAATTTCTTCTTTTGTCTCAATGTTCTCCCAAACTATATCTAACAGGGACGTCAAAACAAGATCTTGTTAGGAGAAGGGTTAAGACGCAAAGTTAAAACAAGATATGTGTTTGAAACACAAATGCCCCAGAGTCGCCCAATGTTACGTTTTTGGACATACAGACAGACGGACGAACGGACAGACATATACATATGGACACTAGTAAAGTTTCTAGTGAGTTTCGATACGGGGACATAAAAAGGAAAAAAAAAACCAGCCTGAAAAGGGTAAATTCCAAGGTAAAATGGTGTTCTAAGAACCACAGTAATTTAGTTGTCTGAATAGGCTTTATTAGGTTACTCGGAAATGCTTTTTAGAGTGGAAAGAATGCAATTATTTGTGACCTGGTACAAAGATGGACCTTTGGTGATTTCCGTTTGGTTAAGCCCATTCTAACAAAGATCCCGTTATTAACGTCTTAAAAAGAAGAACCTTGAGTAGAAGGGGAGAAGAAAATGCTTAGAGTAAACACCTTTCAAATTTTGTTGTTAGCGATTAAGTAACATAGGTGAATTGACTGACAAGGTTTTAACGCCGCTTTCAACTGCTATGGTCATATCGCGGCGACCGGAGACATAACGATAAATTCCTCTCGGTTCTCATACTACCACAACATCCTTACAGAGCCCCCAGCTGCTCGCCCACATAGGTTAACGATTACAAAAAAAACTTGTTGAAAAGAGTTAGAAATATAAAAACTAGTCCGCTCACGAAAGTAAGGCTAACACAGTCGATATTTTCCTGTGAATTGATGTCTTTTGCCTTCGGTAATAAACAGACAATTTTCATTTCGCTATCAATATGTCTTACTTCGAAAGTAATGAAAAAGATATATTATTTACAGCAATATTGACGACTTTTTCCAAGTACATACGTTCTCATTATATTATATTAACCCTTTTCCAAATGACCACATGACTTTTTTGTGGAGTACATGTATGTCATTTTGAATTTTTTTTTGTAGAGTACGAAAGACATGTTGCTAAAGATAAGATTTGTGTTCAAATAGCCTCAGAAAACATTAAGACAGAAAAAAAGAAAATGCTGATCATATGTATTACCATATTTTTTCTCATTCTTTCCAAAATACAGTATAATTATAAGGAACGTCAAAAGCAAGTCTTAGCCTATTTGGGAAAGAGTTAATCTTTGACATGATTATTTTGATTTGATCAGATTTTTGTACAATCCATCCGACTATTTTAAGCTCATCACCAATTAATTTTCGCTGGTAATTCCGATTACAGGAATAGAACGACGTAGCAAACTATTGTCGCTTTTTCACCGAAAACCTCGTAATTGCAGCTTAAAACAAGCTGCAGTTACTAGGTTTTCGTTGAAAAGCATAATATTCAAGAAACGATGTCTTTAAATTTTGTTTATAGGCCTATGTGACTGACTTGGAATAGGTTTGATGTAGAGAAGGCGGAAACTGCCAAAGATAAGCTGTTTATCGTCGCTTTTCAACGAAAACCTCGTTACAGCAGCTTATTTTAAGCTGCAGTTACGAGGCTTTCGTTGAAAAGCAGCGATGTGGTCGATCTTTTAATATTTTGATTGCTGTTCAATAACTTTTTTAATCAGATGCCCCTTTAAAGGTTCATCACATATGAAAAAAAACTATGACCTTTTTTTCGCTTTCCCTGGTGCAAACTAAATTTAAGTTGGTTACGTATTAAAAGCAATTTTGTTGTTGTCGTTGTTTTTGTTGTTGTTGTTGTTTGTCGTCGTTGTGTCACGTGATTCCCCACAAGAGAATATGATCCATTTGATTTTTTACGAGCAAATGATCCAAACAATAGATCTATTATTTAACAACAATTCCTATGAGAGTATATGCGATATTTTTTAAATATTATGCGGTATTAATTTTGAAACATGTAAGATTACGTTCTAACGAAATGCCAAGGAATAGACGTTGATCCGTGACCCGTCAAGCCAAAACAAAATCCGAGTTTTCTCTGATGAAATTCGCTCTTTGATATGTTGATGTCGCTCATTTACGTAAATGAGCGACAACAACATATCAAAGAGCAAATTTCATCAGAGAAAACTCGGATTAAACAAAACTGGAATTCCTAGAAACAGATCAGACTCACCATGCACGCACTTTCCAGAAGGCCCCTTTTAGCCTGATGGATCACATTTATATAACTTGCGTAAGTACAATATGAATTTGTTTGGTTTCGACATTAACCAATTTGTTATAAAAACCAAGACTTTTTCTTGGAAATTATTTCATATATGTGACCCGTCATGCTAAAGGGAACCTCCTCGGAAGTCCGTAAAATCAAATTTCGCGGAGCAGATAAGTTTTAAGGTATATGACCCATCATTAAAATACCACTTTCTAGCCATGCGAAATTCCTCAAATTACACACACTTCTAAATACACTTCACATAAGTTGCTTCATCGTGTCAGATTTCAAGATTGTGCTTCAAGACGATGATAATTTACAAATATTGTTTCACTCTATATTCATATGCAAGGGAGGTAATTTTGAACATTTTTGTCAAATATTTCCATGTGTATGCATTAATTCAAAATTCTAAACCGTTCAAAATGCTTATGTTTATATTTGGGGTGGAAATAAAACATAGTTTAGGAATTAGTGGCACTTTTCAAAATTCGCGTCTGGCTCTTTTGTGCTAATGATGGGTTGCATACGTTAAGCAAGCGTCAACTAGATGTTGCGTTTTTAAAATGAACATAAAGTAAGATATGACAAAAAATTACATCGCAAAAATACATCAGACTGAATGTTAGTCTGCACGGACTGCGCAGACTGACTAGGTTAGAAACTTTTCACATTCCCCATAATGTCCCTTTTAGTGTGACAGATCCTATCTCTATAGGTTCCACAGCATTATTTTATTGAATTAGTCCAATGGTGTCATCGAAGACACATTTCTTCTGTAATGAGCATATTTGAATCTCGTTGAGTAGATCTTGGACGTACCGAAGTTAATTTAGCAGTAATATTTCCCTTTTCAGTCTTACTTTTCCTTCTTTTTCTCTTAAATTCCCGGTAAAAATCAATAACAATGTATCGTCGCTTTTCAACAAAACGAAGCTTTTGTTAAAAACAAAAAAGTCGATTTTTTAATGAATTATCGCTATGGTGTCAAAGAAGACGCATATCTGCTCTAATGAGCACAATTGAATCTCAATGGGTATGAGGTACTTAAATTAATTTGGCAGGGAATTTCTCCCTTTCCGTCTTATTTTTTTCTTCTTCTTACCTCTGAAATTCTCGGTAAAAATCCATAAGAACATTTTATTGTATCGACGCAATAATGTCAACGAAATGACGTTTCCATTAGTATGTGAATCTGAAGTTAATTTAGCAGTAATGTTTTGTTTTTCTTTTCACGTACATTTTTTCTTCGTTAGTTGCACTTTTGTTTAAAATGTATAATTAATCAGAATCTACCCCCAAAATGTCTCGACTGCTTATTTATGCAGTCAATTAGCCTTTGTATAATATTACAGCCATGATAAATGAGCTGGTATATCTTGTGTCATTTGGGACTTCTCTGTAATACTTTCACAGATGGCAAAAATATAACATCTCGTCCGTGATGATGTAAAACCAGTACTCCAGCTTGATTATTTAACCCCTTCCCAAACAAGACCTGGTTATGACGTCCCTAATAGAAAAGGTTGAGAAAACATTGAGGCTAAAGAAGAAAATGCTGATAATCAGCATTTTCTCCTTTTGCCTCAATTTTTTCTAGGCTACAATGTACACAAATCCAATATTTTTGAACATATGTTTTGTCATCTACAGCAGCTTTTAAATAGGACTGCCCTAATTTTTGCTGTTTGGTAAAGGGTTAAAAATTGGGTTACGAAGTTTTGCATGAACATGGACGAGATGTTGATAAAGACAATATTTTAGTTCATTTTAGCAGAGACAATATTGAGACAAAAAAGGGGAGAAAAATGCTGGTTGTCAGCATTTTTCTTCTTTGTTTCGATGTTTTCGATGTAAAAACAGAATATTGATTGTGAAAGGCTCGTCAGGATCATTCTGTGCACATGAAGAGTTTGATCTCATTCAGTGTTTTTCTTTTTAATTTTCGATGTAACGTTTAACTCATTCCCACACAGTGACATCTTTTGACTCCCTATTTTACAAATAAAAGGCTTCTGTAAAAAGCTTTGTTTTATTCCTCTCTTACGTCTTTTGTGTGTACCTTATTGTAATGTTGTTTGTTGAACTTCTTTGTAAACACGGTGGATAATCACGTGATACAATATTTTCAGAAAATCTTCAATAATTTTGTAAATACTGGACCGATTTGAATTCGGTTTGAAGCAGAGAATGTGGACAGACGTCAAGCATTAGATGGATGTTGTTGATTTTTGAAAAATCAACTGATAAAAAAGTAATTGAAGATAAACCAAAACTTTTTTTATCAATTGATTTTTCAAAAATCCAACACGTCCAGCTTATTCCTGGCATTTTCCCACCTTCTCTACTTTAAACCGAATTCAAATTGGTAAAGTATTAAAAAAGATATTTAAGATTATCTGAAATTCTGAGTCACGCGATTATACACCGTGGTAAAGTCCATAATAAATTAGAACATAATCCAGTATGTCTTTGCTATTTTACTACTTCAGACAGTAGGCTTTTTGCATTAGCCGACAAGATGACATTGATCATTAATATTGAATCTTTACTTGTCTTCCAAAGTACTTTCTGTCGTGTTTATAAGCCTTGGTTTGACGTCCTTAACCCTTTCCCAAACGACAAAAATTTAGAACGGTCCAATTTGAAAGCTGCTGCAGACGACAAAATGGATGTTAACAGAGATTGAAATTGTGTACAATAAAGTAAAGAAAATATTGAGGCAAAAGGAGAAACTGCTGGTATCAGCAGTTTCTTCTTTTGTTTCAATGTTTTCCCAAGCCTTTTTTGTTAGGGACGTCAAAACCAGGCCTTGTTTGGGAAAGGGTTAATAGTTTTAGCGTCTGTGTGTCCTTTTCAATTCTGTTTAGTCTAGAAGTTTGTAGTTCGAAATATTGTATGAGGATTGGTATTTCATTCATGAACTTTTCAATAACGTCGTTAGGACGTTAAATGCATTAACACCGGCGATAAGCTAAATTGATAAAATTTTAACCTAAATTTCTTTTGTCTAAATTCTCCAAAAGTCGTCAGGTTTTCTGTGCTCATAGCCTTCCGTTGATTCCAACAGACACATTTCAAAGAATGTAAATATAATGTGTCTCCTTTTCAATTGAGAATTTCGCAAAGGTTGTGGTATGAATTGCGTGATCGAGTTTATCCGATTAACATACACAGAAGCATTTTGACGCCGCAAAAGGGGAAAGGCCTGAAATCCTTCAAAGAAAATGAAGAAATTGCTTTTGACAATCAATTGCTTCATTTACCATTATTTTTTCTACACATAAAGGCAATTCAGTCACTGGTAACTTTCGTCCGCAACACATTTGACTTTAGACCATTCTAAAGTTTTGTTGAAAGAAAGAAAACACGAGTGACCACGGTGACCCGTTTTCCGGACCCTGACTCACTCAGTTGTGACAATAGACGTATACTTTAACGTCTAAATGTAGATCGCGTGACGGTTATTCCGTACATTATGTATAGAAAAAAGCTTTATCCCAAATCCCGGCTGCTTTTAGTTAATGCAGACACTAAGTTGACTCATTTGTATGGCGCGCGATTAGGGTCTAAAGTCAATATAGCGCTAGACCGATAATTAAATAGGGGTAGACCCTTAAAATTAGCGGTCTACCCTTATATTTTTACCGGTCTACCGATAAAAATATCGGTCTACCCATAAAATAAGGGTAAACCGCTATTCAAAATAACGGTTTAGCGATAAAATTACCGGTAGACCGCTATTTTCATCGGTAGACCCCTATTTTTTTCGATAGCCAATCACAGAGCTTGTATTATACGGTCGTTGATATTCCCGGTGGGTTGAGAATGTAACGAGCCATTTGATTGGCTGATGATATTTCGAGCAGAAGGGTCAAAAAAGACTATCGGTCTACCGGTAATTTATCGCTAGACCGTTATTTGAAATAGGGGTCTACCCTTATTTTAAGGGTAGACCGATATTTTTATCGGTAGACCGGTAAAAATATAAGGGTAGGCCGCTATTTTTACCGGTCTACCCCTATTTTGATTATCGGTCTAGCGCTATATTGACTTTAGACCCTATTCGCGCGCCATACATTTGTGACAAAAGTCGTTCACTTTAATCCGTTACCAGACGGCAAAATCATAGACTTGACCAAACTCTAAGACGCTGCAGACGACAATTTCAAGTAAATTATATGTAATATGATTTGGTGTTTTAAGGACGAAAACATCGTGGGAAATGAAGAAATTGCTTTTCAAAAGCAATTTCTTCATTTTTCATGATGTTTTCCTAAGACATTATCTTCTTGGAGTCAAAAAGAGATTGCGTGACGGTTATTCCGTACATTATGTATAGAAAAAGGCTTTATCATCGCTTTTCAACGATAACTTCGTAACTGCAGCTTAAAACAAGCTGCAGTTACGAGGTTTTCGTTTAAAAGTGACGATATAGGCCTACTACCACTCCCGCCAAATTAGTAACGGCGGGAAATACCACAAAAGTTAACGTTACGTTTTGCCGCAAACGGAAATGACGTTCGAAGCTAAATTATCAACGTTTGTGGGTAGATTTCTCTTCCGGTTTATTTTATTGTTCCAGGCAGTGTTTGCAACAGCAAAACAACGACAATTGCTACAGAATGAGGATAAAAGTGTACACATCAAGTCGAACTACGGATGGTTCGAACAGTTCGAGGAATCAAAGTTCGGACACCAACAATCTGATGAGTGTATTTCCGGCCGGGATCTCGCTTAACAGAGTCCACAGCGACCATATGTACTCGGCGGAGACTCGAACTCTGGACAGTGAGGCAGAATGGACGGACACAGACGAGGACAGTTTATCTGAGAGTGGCGAGGAGAGTGAGGGTGAAAGATCGGTAAAACCGAGAGTGATTAAACAGTATGTGGGGCCGCTGAGTACCGTCAACAAAGGACAAGCAATAAAGGTAAAGGATTTACTCACTTCTAAACTTAGCAAGTAAGAAAGTCACCAGAGATAAATGTGACCCGTCGCGCTAAAAGGGACCTTATTGGATGTGTGAAAAATATCGACCCTAGTCAGTCTGCGCAGTCCGCGCAGCCAGACTAGGGCCGACACTTTTCACATGTATGTACTTTTTTATATCTGTAATGTTTTCCCTACCTTACTTTACGTTCATTTTTCGCATGCAGTATCTGGTTGACCTGTGCTGAGTCTGACAAGTTTGTCAAAATTTGGATTTTTGGAGTTGCGATAAGGTCCCTTTTAGCGTGACGGGTCACAAATATTGATCAAGAGTAAACTCGCGCGAAGAGACAATAGTGACGTAGAGTCCGTGAATCGAAGATCGAGGACCGAGGACCAAATTCTGCTCTGAGATTTGTCATAGATCAATCGCAAAAGAAGAAGAATCTGAACAAATCGAGCTTTTCCTATAATGTGTTCACTTCTGGCGAGCGACCAATTCATGTCGCGTACCAGTTCTCGCCATCTAAAGGCCCGGTCACATACGATATCACGGCCGTTCCGCGGCCGTATCACGGCTAAAATGAGCCACCCGTGGAATGGACGCTGTTGGACGCGGAACGGCAGTGATACGACCGTGCTATGGCAGTGGTATGGACGTGGTAGGACGCGGAATGAAATCGAAATTATTTTAGACGTGGTAAAATTTTTTGAACTGCACAAAAATGTTATCGCGGCCAAACCACGGCTGACAGACGCGATGAGGCAGTGGAACGGACGCGGAATGGCCGTGGAATGGCCGCGGAATGGACGCGGTAGGCAGTGCTCCGGCAGTGCTATGGACGCGGTTAGACGCGGAAGTTAACATGTATTGAATATCGCTAGAATCAGCTACTCTTGCATCTCTTTGCGGGCAAAGTCTTAACTGGGAGCAGCAGTAACAGGAAAATGGGCCCCTCCCTGCACTGACTTGGGATATTTTTTTAAGATCCTTACATCTTTTTTGCCAGCTTGCTCGACAAATTTTCTGTTTTAGCATGATAAGCTTTGATTCGATATCTAAATTTTCTGTAAACTGTAAAGACTAGTCGTGTTCGACTGCCTTGGTGCTAGTTGCCTACTAGCAATCAGATCAACTCGGTGGCTGATGCTAGGTTCCCTCTGCCGATCAAATTAAGTCGATTAAATCCGACCAATCGATCTATTACATATCGATTTTGCACGACATGGGTAATAGGAATTGGTCGGGGTTATCGAGCGTGATCTCCACCGCTCAGGCTTCTTACTTTGTTGTTTGTAATTTAAAATATTCGTTAGAGATCGCGTAGAAAATTGATCGGGAAGCGATTTTGTAATCGGCTAGAAGATATAGCTGATCAAGAATCAATCGTGTCTGGATCTGCACCGCTCAGGTGTCACACTCATTTTTAGCATTTCAAAATATTCGTGAGCGATCGCGTAGAAAATTGATCGGGAAGCGATTTTTGATCGGGTAGATATATAGATATATCTGATCAAGAATCAATCGTGTCTGGAGATTGAGTGTGATGGAGGTAATATATCTTACACGACCTGCACCAAACCTGCAGTCGATCTCCTCGACTTGTACTTATTTGATACTTAATTGCATCCCGATCAGCTCGACCTCTGTGTCATCAGGCCAATCGATAAAATCGACTGCAGACTTCGAAGTTGATCGACTAGAGATTGAGAAGAAATAATTAAGTACGGTTTAACGGGGAACTTGGTTGATCTGATCGGCTGTGTTTCTAGAATTTAGTTCTGGCAAAATCCAACTAATTATAGTTTACCACTGCCGATCAAATCAAGTCGATCGCTTGAATTCCCCGACCAATCCTGACAAAACAAGTTTTTCTCGATCTCTGGCCGATCAACCCGACTTCAATAGTCGATTTGGTCGGATGGGCAGATGAAGCAGATGACGAGTTAATAGTATCTGGATTCACTCGAGTACAAGTCGAGGTTAACGAGTGTAGGTTGGGTGCTGGTCGAGCGAAAGATATTAACCCGACCACAATCGATTCCCAGCAACTATCATTTCCCGAGCGGGTCGATTTTCTACCCGATCAATACACAGCCGCTTCCCGATCGTTTTTTTTTCACTCGATCGCACACCAATATTTGTTTACAATGAAAAAAAGAAAGAAAGAAGCCGAAGCAATTCAGATCAAACTCGATTACCAGACCATTTCCGATTACCTATGCCGATCGATATCGATCTAAACTCGATCGCTTGATTGGGCTTGATCGAGTTGATCTGGTCGGCAGTGGGAACCTATGATATATGACTTCTTCTTCTTGATCTTAAGACAATCAAAAAGTAACTTCTACAGTCATTTTGATAGAGTGAATCGAGTACAAGTCGGGGTGACCGAATGCAGGTTGGGTACAGGCCGGGTGAAATATATCAATCCGATCACGCTTGACCTTCAGACACGACTGACTTTCGATTAGATCGATCTTCTAAGCGATAAATACATAGTCGTTCCTAGATCAATCTCCTACTCGGTCGCATACGAGAACTTTTGAAATGTCAAATTGGAATTGGAAGTTCGAGCGATGTAGATAAAGCTGAATCACCTAAACTACTCCCCATTACACATGCCGGCCGAACTCGATCTGTGCAAGATCGCTTTATATGGTTTGTTCAATTTGATCTGATCTGCAGTGGGAAAATAGCATTATATGCGTTTCGGACGGTTTAGCCGCGATTAGGACGTGGAATGGCAGTGCTATGTCCGTGAAATGGCAGTGCTATGGCCGTGCTATGGCAGTGATTCAGACGCGATGTGGACGCGGTATCTTGTCGCGTGTTTTAACACTAGACGCGGTTGGAAGTTGTAGGCCGTGCTACGGCAGTGTTTCGGCAGTGGAACAGCCGCCGGCGGCCGTACCGCGTCCATTCCGCATCCATAGCACGGCTAAAACAAAATTGACCAAAAGTTACCGCGTCCAACCACGTCCAAAATATTTTGAGATTTTTTAGCCGTGGTATGGCCGCGGAACGGCCGCGATATCGTATGTGACCGGGCCTTAACACATTACATGGTAAATACTAAAAAGAGTCCTTTCCCACCTTTAAGTTATAGGCTATGTTGACAAAAACTTATTTTATTCCTAAAATAAATCATATTAACCCTTTCCCAAACAAGACCTGGTTTTGATGTCCCTTATAGAAAAGGCTTGGGAAAATATTGAAACAAAAGAAGAAACTGCTGATAACCAGCAGTTTCCCCTTTTGTCTCAATCTTTTATGTGCCATATGTTACACAAATTCTATATTTGGTAGCATCCATTTTGTCATTTGTGGCAGTTTTTGAAGTGGATCACCCTAAAATTTTATCGTTTGGGAAAGGGTTAAACAAGCTCATGTCTTAACATTGATACAGTATGGTTGACGAGAACTGGTACACGGCGAGAATTGGTCGCCGGCCAGTAGGGTACCAAGCTTACATCTTCAAATTATTCAAACCCTGTCGGCGCGTTTTCAAAACCGCATTTCGCTGATTTTGAACGAAACACAGTAACTACAGCTTGCTTTAAGCTGTAGTTACGGTGCTTTCGTTCAGAAGTAGGGATTTGTTTCTGTATTAAAACTTATAAAACTTTATTTTGGTGTAACCAGACATGATTATATCTAATAGGGTTTTGAGGAGAGAAAAAAAAACACATACGAAAACATCATTACGTCGGTGTATATGCAAAACCTCGTATGTCGATCTTTGTGATTTTCAAAGTACAAACTGGTGTGCCCAGTTTAGACAACTCTCGCAAGTTTTGAGATATTTTTACTGATTAGTATTAATGACACATCATTTGTGAACAATATGTCCATATTTCAAGTAATACATTTCAGTTTTGGAAAAGTTATTACACTTTTTTCCCTCCCCTTTAATTTTTCAAAAACGAGATACGAGGTTTTGCATTTTTTACGAATTTAACAACATCATAAACAACAAATATTTTCATTTTTTCGGGTTTCTAATCCAGACGTCAAAACTGTACACACAGATAGTATACAAGAGAGAAGGGGACCACTTAACAATTATGTACAGACAGACAAACACACCGGTCTAAATGGCGGACTCGAACTCGATACCTGCAGTGAACGTGAAGGCAGCGATCTAACGCCAAAAAGACATAATAGTACAGGGGGTGCCAGCCTTGGACATGATTATAACAAGTATGACAGCGATATGTTATCATTGAATGCAGATTCTATTCAGAAAGTCTTCCAAAATACCATAGACATGACTTTGTTCACTCCTATAGGCGAGGAAAGTTGCAGACAAGGAAGAATTGTGTCAAATAATTCACGGAATTACATGCAATACACTCCGAGTAAAGATAACCATGGCGAAAACACCCATAGCAAGACACAACAATTAAAGAAAGTAAAGTTCGTAAGCTCTGACAAAAATTCTGGATTTCAACCCTTCAAAGTCTATGATCAATGTATGGACAAGAAAGGTCAGAAATGTGTAAAACTAACAACAGAATGTAACGGAGTTGGTAACAATAATGAGAACCCTCTACCAGGAACCTCGTCGGAATATAACGAACATGGAGGTCAAACTTTAAAACAGAAACCAACTTCAAACACCAACAATGGCACAAACTGTACGAGTAGTCCCTTACATAACGATTATGGAAATGGTGCTAGAAACAAAATAAAGATGATTAAACATAGCAATAGTTACAAAACTGAATTAATGAAGAAGTCTTGTCAAGGAAAGGATTCAAAAGTACATAGAAGTCTCGGAGAAAGCGGTAGTAAAGATGAAATCATTAATCCAAATGAACACGCTGAAGCTGAATCAGGCGACACTGTGAGACAGTTCTGTAAAACTGTGAATGATCAAGAATATAAAGAAATAAGTAAAGACTTCCTAAATGACAGAGAACTGTATATAAAGATAAACTATACACTAGATCTATTAGTAAAGAAATGGGGAGAGTATCTGACTATGACGTCAGAACAGGTACGTGATATGGAAATAAAGAACGCGAAACAGATTAATATGGTGGAAGATGTTATTGATATGTTAGAGGATAAGGATAGATATGTATGGGAGCTTGTGGATAATCTTATGTTCTATTAAGTGTTGTACAAAATATTTAGAGAAAAGAAATGAATATGGCGGACACTGTTTTTGATATGTAAGAGGATCGGGATAGATACAGGCCCGTAGGAAGCAGTTTTATATTGGGGGGCTAAAGCCCTTGTCCTGAATATTGGGGGGGGGGGCTAATTTGGATTTTCCCAAGATTTTCAGTGTAAAATTAAGAAAAATCAGCATTTTTGGCCAACTTTGGGGGGGCTTAGCCCCCCTAGCGCCCCCCCCCCCTGTTCCTACGGGCCTGAGATATGTATGGGAACTTGTTGATATTTTATTGAGTATTTCACAAAACATTGGGAGAAAATAAATGAAAATGGTGAAAGGTGTTATAAAATATGTTGGAAGATCAGGATAAATATGTTTAGGCATCCTCGGAAACCCTGCGGTCATAGCTACGCTACATGACATGTAGCATAGCTATGACCGCTGGGATTCCGAGGATGATGTTTAGGAACTTATTCAAAGGCATTGAGGAAAACGTGGAAAACAATGAATATGGTATTTTTAATAATTCCATGCTCATATACAAATGTAGCACTATAAATTGGTCGAAAATGAGAAGTTTTGTTAATATCATTTTTTTCATCTCCTGTCTATTTTAGCCTTATGTCTTTTTCACTAAGAGAGATAACAAGAGTTGTCCGCGGAAAACGTAGCTCGCCTATACGGGTGCTTGTCACAAAAACAGCTAATTTTTGAAAAGTAGATCAAACTCCAAGGTCAAGGTCACAAGGTCAAGGGTCATGGTCACAAATAAAAGGTTTTGGCAGGAGGCATCCATGTGTGAAATATCAAGGCTCTATCTATAATAGTGCCCGAGATATAGGCCAGGTTAAAGTTTTTTAAAAGTAGGTCAAACTCCAAGGTCAAGGTCACTGGGTAAAAGGTCATGGTCCCAAATGAGAGGTCTTGTCGAGAAGTGAAATGTGTGAAATATCAAAGCCGTATCTCTAATAGTGCCTGAGATATAGACCAGGTTAAAGTTTTTCAAGAGAAGACGGGACGGGACGCGACGCCGACGCCGACACCGACGCCGACACTAGGGCTGTGACATTAGCTCCCCGGACATAAAGTCCCGGCTCGCTAAAAAAGGCATGGTGTGAAAAGCTGCCTAAGAATACAAGTACAATGTTTATTGCAATGTAGCATTACGTCGGTGTTATTGCAAAACCTCGTAACTCCAGCTTAAATTAAAGCTGGAGTTACGAGGTTTTCCAATAACACCAACGATTAATGAAACTGCGAGATAACGTAAACATGTTTACGTCAGGACCATTGGTAGAAATGTATTTTCTCCCGTCGGAAGCAGCAGTTTCTTTGTAAACTAATTTATTATTCATAGAGAATTAGCACCGCTTTTATTAAAATAGCTTAGCACGCAGCGGTATTTAGTGCTCATTTTCTTGAAACATGCTTTAGTCCAGTAACGATTTTATGACTTGTGTTTACAAATTTTACAAATGTAAACAAAGAAAAGTGCGTTTTTAATCTTCAATACAATTTTGCATTCGTTGGTTTGAATCTTGCAGGTGTGAGAAACCTGCAAGACTCGAACCGTTGGGTGCAAAATGATAGACTTTTGGAATTCGAAATTGTGTTGTTCACGTAAATATGTGTCTTAACCCTTTCCCAAACAAGACCTGGTTTTGACGTCACTAATAGAAATGGCTTGGGAAAACATTGAAACAAAAGAAGAAACTGCTGATAATCAGCAGTTTCTCCTTTTGTCTCAATATTTTCTGTGCCATATTTTACACAAATCCTATTTTCAATAATATTCATTTTGTCATTTTTTACAATTTTTGATGTGGATCACCCTAAAATTTCGTCGTTTGGGAAAGGGTTAAGGTATGCAACCCCTTAAAAGCGCCAAAGACCCAGATGCGAAATTTGAAAAGTGCCAGTAATTCCTAAACTGTGTTACATTTCCATTCCAAATACAAACGTAAGCATTTTGAACGGTTTAGAATTTTTAAATAATGCATACTTACCGAAATATTTGACAAAAATGTACGAAATTACCTCCCTTGCATATATGAATAAAGATTAAAATAATATTTGCAAATTATTTTCTTCTTTAAGCATAATCTTGAAATCCTGCACGGTGAATCAACTTGTGTGTAATTTGATGCATTTTGTAAGGCTAAAAACTGGTGATTTTTCTGAGGGTCTGTAAACCTTTATATCGTGGAATATAGTAAAAAGTCCTTATGTTAATCCAGGAACATTCTATGAACTTTGTCATGTATCCTTTGATAATATCAGCATGCTCGCATGTGTAGTATGGTGTTATTCTATACTGCATGTGTGTTCGAATACTTTAAAACATTACATGTAACTTGACAAAGGGTTAGGCCTATTTCAAAATGTAGATGGATTCTCTTTATTTCTCTATTTGTTTTCTCCTTTTCTTCCTTACTTTTGCTACTTTTTCCCCGTTTGAAGAGGAAATACATCCTAAATTAACGACGCGCCTTATTACTCGTACTAATAAAGAAAAATAACTTCGTGTCTGTCTTATATCATCGGCGTTATTGCAAAAACTCGTAACTCCAGCTTGAATTAAAGCTGGAGTTACGAGGTTTTGCAATAACACCGATGATATAAGTCTTGAAACAAAGGTCAATGAACTGTTGGGATTTGTTGTTTTATTAGTCGCCATTGTGATATAAATGTACAAAATTGCTTAGCTGGCACTTTTTCTCAGTAACAGTTCCCCCAATGTTCCTTTATTTTCAGGTAGACCATTCTTAATGAGATTCACGCGACGTCAGGACTATTTGGACGACGTCTGAAACAGTCGGCGGTGGAACATCCGCCGAATACGAGTAAAGCAATATGCCCCGATCTTTCGATACGAGCGAATACAACGAACAGACAAACCAACACAGATAAACTAATAAGGACCTCTATGGATAAGGCGAGAAATCTCCCTAAAATGCTCAAATGGAAAAGTCATTTTTCAAAACATGCAAATTGATTATTGTTTCGAACTGTATTGTTAGATATGTATCTAAATCACATGAAAACTGATTTTGTACGATCAAAACGATTCGACAGGTACAGATAACTCTTGGTTTCTGTACCTACCCCCAAAATTACATTTTCTTACCCTACCGTTATTCATTAAACCAGATTTAAGTTTTCTTTAGTTTTATAAGCAAAAAATTTTCTGTAAATGTAAGGACAATTGGTGTTGAAATCATAAACCATTTTTCGATTTGTCCTAAATGCGCATGCGCATCATTGAAACGAGTTTAAAGGCGAAATCTTCCCGCCAAAATTATGGCATGTGGTATATGAGTACTATTTTTAGTATAAAAGTACGTTCCCCCCCCCGTGACCCAGCAAATCCTTTTTACCAAGGAAGCCTATGATCCAGTTACACGACATATTATGTCAATGGGAAGCTGGGTCAAGGGGGGGAACGATGTTAGCCAGCCTTGGGAAGGTAGGTATGCCTCGGTTTTTGGCGGGAAAGTGCGCGTTTAAAGTTGTTTCAATGGTGCGCATGCGCAATACGGACAAAACCAAAGCTGCCATATGATGTCAACACCATTTTTCCCTGTATCTGTAGAAAATAAATTGCAAATAAAAATAAAAGAATCTTCATTTTACCTCTTTGAATACCGGTAGTGTAAGAAAACGAAACCATTTAGGTGGGTACTAAAATCAAGAGTTATCTGCACCTATAGAACTTTTAAAATGACATAAAAATCGGTGTTTATTTCCTTTATTTGTCTACCTAACCATAAAGCTTAATTTTGTTTCTCAATTTGTTAGTTTTGAGAATTGACCCATCGAGCTGAGCCTTTTAGGGAGAATTCTCGCCTTATCCGTAGAGGTCCTTTCAGCCATGCGTTTATTTAAATTTTGAACGTGCATTCAAAGTGACCTCCGTGCGATTTAATTCCGAAACTGACGTACCGCCCCTTTTCTTCGAAAACCTCGTAACTACAGCTTTTTTTTAAGCTGCAGTTACGAGGTTTCCGAAGAAAAGCAACGATACGTATCTCAATAGCTACTAGTAATGAAAAGGGTCGCCAAATCTCTGATAATATTTTATTGGGAGAATTCCATAATAATTACTAATTTATCATTCTATGACTCCGGGCCATGAACCTGGAATTATTTATTTCATTGTCCTCGCAGCTGATATAAAATAGTGGCTAACATTTTAACACGTCTTCAAATATTAGCTTGGTCATGTCCTACATTCTATACGTAAAACGTTAAGGAAAATCCATATTAATCCTTTCATAAAAATAGACAGGTGAAATTTTGAATGATGCAGTTGACAAAATGGATGTTGATAATGATAGGATTTCTGTACATTATAGAACAGAATGTAACTAAGGCATAAGAAGAAAAGTCTTAGAATGTTCTGTATTCTTTGAATGATCTGCATTATCTCCCTTTCTCTGTTTGGTAGGTATGAAGTCAGCCCATCTCTTAATTAACCCATTACAACACAGTGACTCTTTTTGACTCCCCACAATATAATGACTTTGGAAAATATCGTGAAAAATAAAGAAATTGCTTGTGACAAGCATTATTTTTTCATTTCCAACAATATTTTCTGCCTAAAAAGTCATAAAATTTAAAAGTTTCTTCACATTGAAAATGTTGTCTGCGACTTCTTTGAAATCGGAGCAGTCCAAAAATTTGTTGTTTGGTAATGGATTGACAATGTCCAAAACTATATTAATATTATAGACTAGCCCAAATTGTAAGCTATTGCAGATGATCAGACGACTAAACAGGTTAAGGTAGTCCAACCCTGTTGAGATTCACCCGACGTCGGAATTTATCGTGCAGTGTCGTAAACACTCGTAACGTATTGAATCTATACGGACACGTTACGAGTAACAAAATAGTATGAGAAAAACATTTTACCCGGCCGAATAAAGATTTGTCACACACATTAGCTAAGGAATTATAATTATTTTTATTCATTTTACCTCAAATGTTTTCGAAATCTGTCCTTTTGGAGACGATAGTACCAGATCTATTTGTTGCTTGGATATTATTTACTAGACAATCATGGTTTGCATTAATCTCTAATGGTAATCGTCCACCACTTGTAGCTTTCATATAATTAAAACAATGTCAACCATTTCTATCTCATACATGAACATAGATACTATCAGCTAACTTATCAGTCATTTTGTTTTTCATTCATCACTCAGGTTCACCCGTTACCAAACGACAAAATTTAAGACTTGTCAAAGTTCAAAAATGTTGCAGACGACAATTTCAAATGAAAGAAATTTAAAATGTTTGGCGTTTTAGAGTAGAAAACATTGTGGAAAATGAAGAAATTGCTCGTCACAAGCAATTTCTTCATTTCCACATTGTTTCCCTTGGCCTTTCCTTATGAGGGAGTCAAAATGCGTCTGTGTTCAGTAATGGGTTAAAATGTAGTGGGTGTTATATCTAAAAGATCACCGCCGAAGCAGGCTTTTAGTTATTACAAAGGATATAGATATAAACAAGAGCTGTCACTGTAAGATGACAATGCCCCCGACACCGCTTTGATTTTAAATTATTGCCAATCTATGTTCAAGGTCAAGGTCATCCAGGGGTCAAGGTCACCAAAGTATGTGCCTACAGAAAGGTAATGTACAAAGGAATGTTGTGGTAAAGTATGAAGCGAATATGTTAAGTTTTTGGCCAATGTTAAAGTTTTTGGACGGAATGACGGACGGACAGACAGATGGACAGACAGATGGACAGACAGACGGACAGACAGACGGACGGACGGACAAGTCCAATTTATGATGCCTCCCTATCGGGGGCATAAAAACAAGGTCATTTTATATTCCCATATAGATATATAGCCATTAGCTAGAGATGCTCTGCAAGGTCATTTGTTGTGAGTCTTACTGCTCATCAGCATAGTTGTCCAAAAAAAACATAAATCGTTATTGAAGGGTTTGGGTTTATTTGGGTTTTACGCCGTTTTCAGCTGCTATGGTCATATCGCGACGGCTGGAGCACCTAACCAAGGATACCTGTTGTTTCTCATACCAGTACTACCACAACACCCTAACCGAGCCTCCAGCTGCTCGCCTACATAGGTTCACGATATTAAACCCTGTTATTGAAGAGACTTTCGTGTCTCATATGCTTTTGTAGCCTGCTCATTCGAACAAGGCCATGTCTGTGAAAACAAGATCATATTCCGCTGGCAAGGCCAAATATCAAACTTATTAATTTAATAAACGGAAGTAATAGGATGGGTAAGTACTTTACAAGGTGACAACCATATCTTTTTTCCTCTCCAAAACAAAGAAATTGTCCTTTGATCATTCATTGTATCCTTTATATCTAAAGTAAAAGGAATCTGATCGATGTCCATTCTAAAGGGTTTGATTTTATTGAGGTTGTACGCCGTTTTCAACTGTTATGGTCATATCGTTGCGGCTGGAGCACCTGGGTTGGGTTCCAGGTATGTCTCACACCAAATACTACCATAATATCCAAATCGAGCCTCCAGCTGCTCTCTCACATAGATAATTCACACCCATTGGTGAGAGACAAATGACTTTTTGTCAAATGTCAGAATGGATACTGGCCGAGCCGGGGTTCGAACTCGAGACCCCTGGTTTGACAGACTCCGTCGTATCCGGGCTCGGATTCCACCCTAAAGGGTCCCGTGCTAGTTTGTCCAACAATGTAAAAATATGTGTCATCGCTTTTCAACAAAAACTTCGTAACTGCAGCTTGTTTTAAGTGCAGTTACGAGGATTTTATTTGAAAAACAGTGATATTTAGGAAATATCGTATGAATCGCTAAACCTGAAAGGGAAGATCGAACCCTAACCTCTATGTTGCAAGTCTAGTCGTCAAGCAATTTGTCTTATACTTCGTTTAAAGCACGTTAAAACAAGTATTTCCTTGCAGAGCTCCTTGATTCCACGAAAAGTAGGTCCATGACAAGGGTTAATAGCATCACTATGGATATTGGAACATAATTAACTTTAAAGGTGTGAGGACAATACTGGTCATCAATCATTTCCCATCCGCAAACCCTCTCCCAAACAGCAAAATTAATATTCTCACTTTTTCAACTAAAACCTAAACATACGCCAGATAAAATGTTGAAAGTTGTATGTTTTTATATAAAACAATAACCCGAAAAAATATTGAGGCAAATGGATAAAATGCTGATAATCAGCATTTTATCCATTTGCCTCAATATTTTTGTTTGTTTGTTTCAGTTACATTTATATTTTCCCAAATCTTTTCTACAAAGGAAGTTACAACCAGGTCTTGTTTGGGAAAGGGTTATGGTTATTCCTAATTGTATCTTTATCTGTGCTATCGATGGAGAACCATGGCCTTATATGCCAAGCACAATTTTTTTCTCTGTTTAAATCTGTATCATTAAATTTTGTAAATGATGGGACTTTGTTCACCCTCAAATGGTTTTATTGGGATTGTATGCCGTTTTCTTCTACTAAGGTCATATCGCGGCAGCTGGAGCACCTAACCATGGATTCCTGTCGTCTCTCATACTAGTACTACCACAACACCCTTACCGAGCCTCCAGCTGCTCCCCCACATAGGTTCACGACATCAAACCATTGATGTGTGGCACCCTCAAATGGGCACAAGAAAATAGAGATCAAGAAAGCGAATATAAAACTATGATGACCAAAATATGAAGATCTACCATAATTTAGTTATCTTTGATATGAAAATATTTCGTGTCCCAAACGTATTCTATATATCAATTCAAACATAGTTTGTCCTTTAAAATGGGTAAATAATATGAAGTTAACGTCAAAATGTAATAGCCAATCTCGTTGGAAACGTTTTCTAAGACACACACTAATTTAGTTTTCTCGAAAAGAACATTCCTATGTCTAGACATGTCTCACATTTCAAGGCAAAACGAATTTTGTCCTTTAATCACGATGTTTAATTATTCTTCCTCAAACTCGCCCTAAATTTGAAATGCCTTACAGAACGGGTATGATACTAAGATACGATCAAAGCAGACACATTTTAATGCTGATAATCAGCATTTTGATATTTCGTCTCAATATCTTCTTTGTCATGATTCACACAAAACTTATGTTTAATGGTCTCAAACAGTCCATTTCGGAAAATAAATGTTCTAATAGTGTTCTAAAATGCACATACACATTCTTTAAAACAGTTCAAAATGTAAGATTAAAACCAAAGAATACCATGCAGGAAGTCTTTATCAAAAGGTTATGGGCAAGTTGCAGGACATGTTCGTGTACTAGGGCCATTACATTTCACCATTCATTTTTTAAAGCAATTATTGGAAATCTAAACAAAAAGACATGGTTCAATTTCGAGGCGAAATTGTGTTCTAATATCCACCATGATTAAAACACCTTTTACAGTGCTTGTCTAAACATGTTCAAGCTAACTTAACCCTTTCCCAAACAACAAAATGCTAGGTTCAAATTGAAAGACGTTGCAGAGGACAAAATACTATTTGAATATAGTGAAATGAAGATGCAATATGTGTACAACAGTAACACCTCAGCATAGAAAAAATTGAGACAAAAGGAAAAAATGCTGATCATCAGCATTTTCTTCTTTTACCTCAATATTTTCTCAAGCCTCTTCAATCTGTTAATTGTCTGGGAAAGTGTTAATGTAAATGACCTGCATAGTTCTAAGACGTATACTTGATTAAAACAAAGTCTAAATAAAAACACAAAGTTCAATTTGGAGGCAAGCTCCTGTTCTAAGATCTATGATAATTCAAAAGGGGTTAACGAAATACCACACAATGACACTGTTTGACTCCCCGTAAGATAAAACACCCTTGAAAACAATGTGACAAATAAAGAAATTACTTGTGACAACCGATTCCTTTATTTCTCACAGTGTGTTTTTGCCAAAGAAAGACCAAACATTTGAAGCCTCATTTATATGGCATTGTCGTCGTCTGCTTTTTTGGACCAGACTCAATTTTTGCTGTCTGGTAATGGTTTAACAGTACTCGTCTTAACATGTATTCAAGCTAACTTAATGTAAATGACCTATAGTACGTGTTCAAAGATGAATACTTGATTAATAGAAAGTCTAAATAAAAACATACAAGGTTCAACTTCGAGGCAAAATCGTGTTATAAAATTTAAGAAAGTTAATTAGTTCTAACAAACTTATGATTTCCTATATAAGCATGTTAGGCTAATTAGATATAAATGATTTAAAGTGTTCAAAGACAAAGACAAAAATAATAGAAAAGTCTTACCAAAATGAATAGGGTCAATTCGGAGACAAATTTGTGTTCTCAAACAATAATTTAATTATCTTGAACAAAGCATGTTTATACATAAAGGAATATCTGTTCAAAAGACATTTTGTTCTTATCTTAAAGACACATTCCATATATTCCATGTATTTTCTCACAATTTATACGTATCTTTTTACCCGAAAAGCATTGGTTTTCTTATGAAAATTCTGAAAACTTCAAGTCAAACCGTAGTTCCGTTTACGAGGTACATGTATATTTTCCCTTTTGTATGAACCGCTTCGCGGATTCATACAGTGTGATTAGATTTTATTTCTCATACCTGCACGATAAAAATAAAATTGCATTCATTCCTTAAATAAATCATGCTTTACGACGGTTTACATGTAAATGGAAATCGTCATTCTCGTTTTTCTGGCTTGTCAGCAGCAATTTCAATAAAAGCTAATAACATTTAAACGAATTAGAACAACCAACCATGGCATCAAAATATACTTCTCAAAGAGATAGCAGAATATCTCTTTAAACATTATACTAATACTGAAAAAACTAAATTGGAGTTTGAGTTTGAGTTTATTGGGGTTTTACGCCGTTTTCAACTACCAAGGTCATATCGCGGCGGCTGGAGCACCTACCCATGGATTCCTGTTGTTTCTCAAACCAGTACTACCACAACACCCTTACCAAGCCTCCAGCTGCTCGCCCACTTAGGTTAACGATTTCAAACTCATTGGTGGGTGACAATTATGTCAGAAAGGGTATTAGCCGCGGCCGGGTATCGAACCCGGGACCTCTCGAATGAGGGTCAGATGCGCTACCAACTGCGCTAAGGCCGCGGCCAAACTAAATTGGAAAAAATACTCTTACAGTGAACTTAACAAAGTATGTATCGAAATGAACAGGGTCAATTTTGAGACAAGATCGTGTTCCAATAACCACACTAATTTAGTTGTCTGAATAGGGCTTTATTAGGTTACGTAGAAATGGAAAGAATGTGATTATTTGTTGTGATTTTTTGTGACCGGGTCCATAGATAGACTCTTGCTTTCAATGTGGATTAAGGTAATCCATCCCCTAAAGCGATTCACGCGACGTCGGAATTATTCGAGCGAAGTTGAAAGCAATCGGCGATGGAACTTTTTCCCGCCGAATGTTTACGACTGCGCCCGGATAAGTTCGGATACTTAACAACGGCGCTCGAAAAAATCCGATGTTTTATGAATCTCAATTACTGGCTATATACCTTAACACATTCCAAAGCAAACCAACCCTTGCAATTTTTTGCAAACAAGCAATTTCTCCTTTTGTCTCAATATTTTGTGTACTATATTGTACACAAATCTTTAATTCATGTTATATAATTGGTCGAAAAGTTCGAAAAATATCGAGTCTGGTCTGCTGACCAGTATAACTCAGTTTTTCAACGAAAACCTCGTAACTGCATCTTTTTTTTAAGCTGGTTTTCGTTGAAAAGTGACAGTCACTATAAAGTAATCCATCAAGGGTCTGTTATTCGATGTATTTCGCCTTTGGTAAAATAACTTCCAATTCGCCATATATTTGGGTTGTTTTAGAAATAATAAGAAAAATATATTACTTGGGCACGATCGATGAAGTTGTAATTCTAGCTTGCATAAGCTGTTGTTGCGGTCTTATCGAACGTTCGTGACCTATTTATGTTTCCATCATTTTTGGCGTCGACGACCTTTTACCAGTGCATGTGCTCTGATTTCTACATTGGCATTTCCGAACATGGCCTAAGTCTACGTCTCCCAATTTGAAGGGCTGTATGTTCAGAGACTAAAGGAGAAACCATCATAATTCTCTGCTTGTGTCTCAATGGCTTTCAAAGCCCATACCATTAAGAACGTGAAGATCATGCCTTCTTATATGGAAACGGTAAATCTATGACACGATTATTTTGATTTGATCAGAGTTTGTCCAATTCATCTGATTACGCCAATTACTTTTCGCCGGCAATTTCGATTTGATGAACGATGTGGCAAATTAATCAAGAACTGAAGTCAAAATGATTATTGTTTCGTCGGTGTAATTGTGAAACCTAGTAAACCCAGCTTTGATAAAGCTGTAGTCCCGAGGTTCAGCAATAGCACAGACTGTATACAGAAATTATTTTGAGACTGGATTCTGATAGTTTTGCTTACTTTTGTCTTACATGGTGAACTATTATTATTCAAATCCCATTTAAGCCTTTCCCAAACAAGACCTGGTTTTGACGTCCCAAATAGAAATGGATTGGGAAAACATTGAAACAAAAGACGAAACTACTGATAACCAGCAGTTTCTCCTTTTGTCTCAATATTTTCTGTGCCATATTTTACACAAATCCTATCTTTAATAACATCCATTTTGTCATTTTTACAATTTTTGAAGTGGATCACCCTAAAATGTTGTCGTTTGGAAAAGGGTTAATATAATAGATAAGGCATCTGCCAGATATTGCGTTTCTAAGATTGTGATAAGCATAAATACGACCGGTCACGTTAGCCTATGGATGACAAAAACAACATCGTTGACGTCACTTCCGTTTCCATAGTTACCAGCTGGCACCACGAGGAGGTGTGACTCGGTCAGTCTATTTATAGCCAGCCACAGGAACACATTTGATTGGTTAGTGGAAACAGTGCCCATTTGCATAACGTTGGTTTATAACTAACCCTGGTTTATGCAACGTTAGTAGGAATACCATAGCTAAGCTAGGGTTTAGCTTAAAACCACACAATGATACAATATACCCATATTGATTAAATGAGTTGCATATTAGTCATCAAATATATCCCTGTTTGATTCTAGAGTGTCAAAGAGATAAATGGCGATTATTCAATCACTGCAAAACTTTAGACTGGTTCCAATAGGGAACGATTTTATCAAGTTAACCGTGACGTAAGTTCGGACAAACAATAGTGTATCGTGGGTGTTGTTATAAACTCGTAACTACGGCTTGGCTCAAGCCGTAGTTAAGAGATTTATTACAACACCGACTGTTTATCAAAAAATAACGGTAAACTTAGTCTATTTTTAGAACAAAATTCATTGCTATTACAAAGAGCCGACGACAAATTTGATACAAGGCTACTAAAATGGGGAAAATCGTATCTATTGTCATGGAAAGCAAGGGGAGAAAACGAGAAAATGTTGGTGGTAAGCTTTTTCTCGTTTTCTCCCTAGTTTTCCAATAGACAAATTAAAAAAAAAGCCCTATGTGAGAAAAGGTTTGACAGAAACGAACTGTATCACAAGAAACCAAATGTCGCCATTTTCTTCTTTGACATCTGAAATCAAATTGTTAAATTAACAGTTACCAACAGATGTTACATATTATCTTGTGTTTTTGTAACGTATCTTACTTATTAGTAATATACGTTACATGCTGTAAAGTATGTTATTCTAAATTGATCAACAAGATACTTACTTGCTGGTATGTTTTCTGAAATTCTGTTTAGTATTTAGTTATCAACACAATCTATAGCTCACGATAAATGACCTGGCAGAGCATCTCTAGCTATTAGCTAGAGATGCTCTGCCAGGTCATTTATCGTGAGCTACATGTTTACTTACGAAAACATTCCTTACTCAACGGAAAACTTCGGCCTACTTTTTATCTACCGTTAGTAAAAACGGGGTCTAATGTAAATTTCTAAAATAAGATACCTACAAAAGAAACGTCATCTGTTGAGGGGTTATGCTTAAATTTGTATTAGAAAACGAAGAAACAAAGAAATAAACAAACAAACAAAAGAATAGCGAGTTATCAACACAATTTACTTACGATCGAACATTCCAAACTGCAAGACAAACTTACCTTTTGTCTATCGTTAGTAAAACGAGGCCTAATGTAACATTTTAACAAGATACTTACAATAGAAATGTCCGCTGTTGCAATGTTATGGTTAGATTTGTGTTAGAAAACGAACAAACAAATAAATGAACAAAACAATCTACTTACATTTTAAATGTCCCTTACCGAAGACAAACTTAGTTTTGTTAGTAAGAACTAGATTATGTTGTCACGTTTCTTTAACTGGATACTTACAATAAAAACGTCAATTGTTGTTAGGAATAGATTTGTATTAGAAAACAAACAAACAAAAGAACGAACGAAAGAACAAATAAACAAACAGACAAACAATAACAAATGAACAGGTCAACATCAGTTTGATATACTTACAATAATCACAATGCTATCCACTTCTCTTTTTATCAAAATATGTTGGCATCAGAAATAAAATATCCGTAAACAAAACGTCATAAATGCGGCTTTCTTGGCGTCGCGCTCGATGAAATTACACGTAAAGAGATTTAGACGCAGTAAAATCGTTCGTTTGGCGTTGTTCAAAACGCCATACCTATATTTACTTACACATGATTTACGTGGTTTAGTTCAAACAAATGCCGCTCGAAATAAACGCGATATCCCGACTACAAATATTACAAATTGGCATATAAACAGTGTAACAAATGGGGGACCACTTAAAACAGCAAAAATACTAAAGATACTTACAATGGTGATACAGGAAAATACAGCCAAATTGCAAGCAAAGTAACGAAAAGTAACCGAAAAAGTCCGTACATTAACGTTGAAACGTCAAAACTATATTTACGTTATTTTGACGGAAGTCTGCGTACAGAAGAACGATGTCTGGATACGAACAGAACGGAATGGTACGTCAAAACAGGAACAAAGTAACTACGGAGAGGAACTCTTCAAAAACCGCGATAAATAGGACACGACGATAATCGGAAGTTTCGTCCGAAAAGATTCCGAAAGATTCGCGACAACAACGTTAGAATCACGTTGAAAATATCATGAAGGAAAGTATTCACTATCCTCAAAAAATAATGGTTGTATTTATGTGTTGTTTTTCCCAATTCAATAAATCGTGGGTGTAATTGCAAAACCTCGTAACTCCAGCTTTAATAAAGCTGGAGCTACGAGGTTTTGCAATAACACCGACGAAAAACTACAACAGTCAATCATATAAACATTACAAATTGTGAAAAAATATACTTACACAATGGTGATACAGGAACAAACAGCCAAAGTTCATGCACAAAGAATAGACGAGATAAAATCAACCGTTGAAATATAAACGTCAAAACTACAGCTTCCTTGTACTCGGTTACAAGTAAGTTGCAGTTACGACGATTCGAAACAGAAGATAGATTTCATCTTCAAACTTCGAAAAACGCGCGTAATTAATCATAAAATCGCGTAATGATTAATCGTATTGATGGAAAATATTTGGTTCCAGTGCGTTTTTATATCTTTATTTTACTTTCAAGTTTCGGACGGTTACTATTACTTAACATAAGAGAAACAATTTCAACTTGTTTCGTCTCTTTTCAACAAAAAACCTCGTAACAACAGCTTAAACAAGCTGTAGTTACGAGGTTTTTGATGAAAAGCAAACTTATAATGTTCATCCAGCTTCTTCGCTCTCTACAACCCGTGTCCCAGAGTCAAGTATTTGTAAGTTAACAATTTGTATAGCTCACGATAAATGACCCGGCAGAGCATCTCTAGCTAATAGCTAGAGATGCTCTGTCAGATCATTTATCGAGACCTATATCACTTTTACGCGTATTATTATATTCATCCACATTTCCACAAACAATTCCCGATTTTGACGAAATATTTATTGAAAAAAAAACCTCAAAAACATTGAGAGAAAAGAAATATATTTAGAAATGCTGGTGACCACACAGTTCTTCATTTCCCTCAATATCTTTGAAAATATGACATACAGGCTTTAGACAATCGGTACATGTAAACATGTATATGTAACTGCAAGAATTGCCACCAATTTTCAATTCAAATACTCTAGAGTTCTAAATTTTTCTTCAAAGCCTCGATTCGATAACTCCAACATCGGGTCTATTCAGTCAGCCGCTGAAACTCTTCCAAAACATGACAAATATCGGAGTCCAACAGTCAAATAATGAATTAAAAACATGAAATGTATTAAGGGTTAGCAGGGTTGTAACATGGTTTTAGTAAGCGGTTAGCATCCCGAGAAATTAAGACTAAGATCGACATAAATATTATGGTTATAGTTAAAGCACGCCTGCAGGAGCAAGAAATTAAAGGCATGATTCTAATTTTTCATTTTAAACCCAAACCCTATTTTGTGGGTACTCATTTGAATCGTCTTGTCGAGACGATTCAAATGAGTACCCACAAAATAGGGTTTGATAAACAAAAAATGAAATATTGTACATTTGTATTTTGAAAAAAAAAACTCGTATCTGTAGCATTGCGTGTCTCAAGATGCGATTGTGCAGCAAAGGTCGGAAAGTTATGGGTTGACACTCAGAACGTCGTAACTACAGCCTATCTAGCTCAACCTACGATGTTTTGGTTATCAATCGACTGGTAAAGTAAATGTGTGTAAATAATAGCACAGAAAACAATGAGGAAAAAGAAGAATATGCTGGTCATCAGCATTATCTTATTTTGTATCAATATTTTCTATCAACCGACTGGTAGCCTAACGTAAATGTGTGTTTAGATAATAGCAAAGAAAATATTGAGGGAAAAGAAGTAAATTCTGGTCATCAATGTTTTCTTCTTTTGCCCTAATGTTTTCTCAAATTATACCAAATGAAACGCCAAAACAAGACTAGTTATGGAGAGGGTAAAAACTGTTCTTCATATAACACGACAGTCGCTTGTCTTTTGCAAAAAGATGTGGAAATGTTGCAGACGGCAGTTTGATAATGTTGTATTTTACGATGTTGCAGATTATGGGACGATGTTTAAAGTATTCCATCCATCTAACACTTAGTTCAACTTCGGGAATCATCCGTGGCAATAGAAGTTGACGATTCGGCCATCGTCGATTTCCGTTGCCACGGATGACGCCCGAAGTTGTACAAAGTGTCTGACATCTAATGGTCGATAGAATACCTAAAAGAAAGCTTTGAACGTTTATTCTAATCAGACAGCTGGTGCTGGGAGCAAAATGAAGACAAAAATATGTGTGTAATAAATCACAGAAAATGTTGAGGCAAAAGGAGAAAATGATGGTAATCAGCATTTTCTTCTTTTGCTTCAATGTTTTCCCAAGCCTCAAATTTACCATTTATTCAAAACCAGGTATTGTTTTAAAAAGGCTGGTCAAAGTCTCAAGTCATGATAAAATTGATACAAAGTAAAAAACACCATAAAGTGAAACTCTTAATTTCTCGGGATGAAAAAAGCTAAAAGTTTGGTCCAAAAGATGGAATTCATTTTCATTCTGTGAAAATCACAGCTTTTCAATGCCTCTACAGTCGAGGCAAAACAAGAAACATTTGAAAATAAATTACAACTTTTTGCACCTGGGGATTGAAGCAAAAGTTCTGTCTGATTGTTTAAAAGGTAGTTTTTTTTCAATATTTTTACAATCAAATTTACAAAAAAAAGAAAATACTTAAAAAAAAAATCTACTCTAAACACAGAAAACAAAGTAAAATTATAAGACACTATGAAATTTCAACAAATAAATCGTTACGCCAGTATGGCAAGTACAAACAAACAAAATCCAGACAGACAGATGGAACTTTTGCATCTTTGTTCTTTTTCCAACTATATTTAACACTCACCGGACTTCTATTATGGTCCAGCTGAGAATCTCTGGTTGAATTCACATAAAAACCTTAATACTTATGATAGAACAGAAAGAAATGGGGCGAGAGGATTACAAACCATGTTACTGCTGCTGACGATGACTTTGTTGTTGTTGCTGCTGATGTTGAGGCTGCTGGTGTTATTGTTGTTGTTGTTGTTGCTGCTGCTGCTGCTGCTACACGAAAACCGTCGATGGACAAGGACTTGATGAAATGATAGCCGTTTTGAAATTGTGTCAAAAGACGTCGATTTCATGTTTTTCAAATGGGCTAGTTCGATCTTTATTTATGGTAATCGCTCAATGTGACTTGTAGCTGACGTACGGACGGACCGACGAACGGACGGAGTGATATGCAACCGATCATTTGATACGGATGCAAAAAATATATCGGGATAACATCGTTCAGAGTGCATCAAATCATAAGTAGTTAAATCCTTTCACAAACAGCGGTACAATTCAAAAGCTGCTGCATTACAATGATTGTTCATAAAAATCGTAACGCAGAAACTATTGAGGCAAAATGAGAGAATGCTGATTAGCAGCATTCTCTTCTTTTGCCTCGATGTTTTCTCAAGTTATTTCTCCTAAGAACGACAAATTCACGTCTTGTTTGTGGAAGGGTTAAGAGCCGATCGAGGAACGGCGACGCAAATCGCAATACCTATGATTTTGAATGCTGAAAGTGGGTGGGAGGGGGGTCAAGGGAAGATTATACTCGCAAACCAACAATATAGGAAAGGACACGTCAAAGAGAAAGGGACAAAGTGAGAGGGATAGAGAGTACCTACAACCAACCTTTTTTCACAAAACCCTTACGATTACTGTTTCGCTTTTGCGAAAATCCTAATATGCACATTGCAACTCTTTTCCTTTTACCGCTACAAAGTCCTAAATTCACCAAATTCCGCACTATTTCACAAAGTGTCCATTCAGTGAATAAATAAATGTCCTAAATTGAAATGAATTGCCACAAAATCTGTTTCTTCTGTATTTTTTTCTGCAATTTTCTGTCTTCCAAAATGTTGGTCCTCCATGCTTCGTCTGGCTATTTTGTCCGAACTCGGTGGATTATCGCGCCCAAATGACCCGTGGTCGGCGATTTGCACGCTTTTTTCGTGAGCTTCGCTCGACTTGGGATTAATCTATTTTTAGATCGAAATATTTAGATCGCTTGATTGATTTTTAATCAAGATCTTTTACAGCCCTGGGCACATTAACCCTTTTCCGAACAAGACCTAGTGTTGACGTCCTCTAGTAGAAATTGTCTGGGAAAACATTGGGAGAATAGAAGAAATTGCCGATGCATGTTTCAACAATTTCTCCTTTTCCCCCAACTTAACAAACATACCGATTTTCTACTTTCGATATATCATTTTGTTTGAATTTCCCCTCAAATGTCAACCCTAACGCATTTTTTTGGGGAGGGGGGGGGGGGGGGGTTAATGGTTAAAGAAAAGGTACCCTTATCTAAAAATAATTTTAAGTATAGCTATTGCGAAAAATGTCCACCCAAATCAGACTCATCCGGATCGATATTTTTTCCGTAGTATAAAAATGTGATGTCTAAATATATATTTTAAGCATTGGTTACTCTTTCATTTGCTATTTTCTTTTTTCCTTTTCCAAACCACAAAACTTGAGAATTTTCAATTTGTGAGCTCGAGCAGACGACTAAATGGATATTGTATAATTGTTATTTAAGGTAGGATTTGTGTACAATATAGCCCAAAATACTGAGACAAAAGGAGCGCTATTGTTGATAAAAAAATTTCCTCTTTTCCTTCAATGTTTTCCAAACATTTTCCCTTCTTGGGGACGCCATAACTAGTTCTTCTTTTGGAAAGATAGAGAGGCATTATCCATTAATGACGCATAGCGATCTTCAACATAACCGTTACCAACCCAACAACATTCTAGGGAGGCTAAATTCGAAAGCTGCTGCACAGACGACTAAATGGGTTATATTAAACATAATTTGTATACAATATACCACAGAAAATATTTAGACCAGATAGCTGATCATCAGCAATTTCTTCTTTTGTATCAATGTTCTCCCAAACTATATCTAACAGGGACGTCAAAACAAGATCTTGGGGAAGGGTTAAGACGCTAAGTTAAAACAAGATATGTGTTTGAAACACAAATGCCCCAGAGTCGCCCAATGTTACGTTTTTGGACATACAGACAGACGGACGAACGGACAGACATATACATATGGACACTAGTAAAGTTTCTAGTGAGTTTCGATACGGGGACATAAAAAGGAAAAAAAAACAGCATGAAAAGGGTAAATTCCAAGGTAAAACGGTTGTCTAAGAACCACAATAATTTAGTTGTCTGAATAGGGTTTATTAGGTTACTCGGAAATGCTTTTTAGAGTGGAAAGAATGAAATTATTTGTGACCTGGTACAAAGATGGACCTTTGGTGATTTCAGTTTCTTCAAGCCCATTCTAACGAAGATCACGTTATTAACGTCTTAAAAAGAAGAACCTTGAGTAGAAGTGGAGAAGAAAATGCTTAGAGTAAACACCTTTCAAATTTTGTTGTTAGCGATTAAGTAACATAGGTGAATTGATTGACAAGGTTTTAACGCCGCTTTCAACTGCTATGGTCATATCGCGGCGACCGGAGACATAACGATAAATTCCTCTCGGTTCTCATACTACCACAACATCCTTACAGAGCCCCCAGCTGCTCGCCCACATAGGTTAACGATTACAAAAAAACTTGTTGAAAAGAGTTTAAAATATAAAAACTAGCCCGCTCACGAATACTCTCTTATGAACAGAGCACATTATCTCTACATTCCATTTCGATAGAATGAGCTCTGTTCTCGCGGGGTCATTTCACGTCTAATCTCGGGGCCTTGGCGGGATTTCAGTATCCAATCGTTGGCGATACACACCAAAACAATTTAAAAAGCTGATACAAGCTTTCATTGGCTGACGCTTCAAATTACCGGCTTCAACCGAAAATAGAAGCGACGTAATGTATACGTAATCAAACCAGATCAAACTGAATGGTTTTGATTCGATAATTCAAATGTTACCGGTTTCAGCCAAAAATAGAAGCGACGTAATGTATACGTAATGATCATGCAAGATAAAACTGAATGATTTTGATTCGATAATTCAAATGGTGTGCTATAATTAGATTATGACGACCAAATAGGCTGTTGGCGTACCGAAAATTGCAGAGGTCATATTTGATGGTAATCAATAGACCTCGGCAATGGAGAGTAGCTCACGAAATACAGTCGATATTTTCCTGCGAATTGATGTCTTTTGCCTTCGGTAATAAACAGACAATTTTCATTTCGCTATCAATATGTCTTACTTCGAAGGTAATGAAAAAGATAATATCGTCCCTTGATTGCCAGAAGGGGCTATCAGCACTTTTGGGCGAAAATGACATTTTAACATTTTTTTAGTCAGTCAAGTGGTTTCTACCTATGGAAAAAATTTGGTACTGATATTCCAATTAGAAATGATAAAAAAATGCATAACATGATTGGGGTCTATCAGCAACTAGCCAGATTGTTTCCGACCAGAAGGGGCTATCAACACCAACTGGGCTGCCAGAAGGGTCTATCAGCATAGCCCCCTCACTGATAAACGGGACTCAGGTTAGCAATTAACCGGTCATTTTATCTGCTTAATTGTCACATAACACTTTTCTAAACAAGACCCGGTATTGAGGTTCCTTATAGAAAAGGCCTTCAAGTGCGGATCCAGGTATTTTTCCCAGGGGGGGTCATCCAATCTTTAACCCCTGTTTCGCCAAATTCCAGGGGGGGGGGGTCAGGACCCCCTGACTTCCCCCGTTGGATCCATGCATGCAGATAGATGTCATACCATGAAGGACTAAATATAACAACGGTTTGTCGTGGCACACAGGGCCGAATGACGCAGCTTATTTGGGACATAACCAGTAATCTTTTTGATAACCCCTTTTTTCGCCAAATTCCAGGGGGGGTCATGACCCCCTGACCCCCCCTCTGGATCCGCACATGGCCTTTGAAACATTGAGGAAAAAGAGGAAGATGCCAATAAGCGACATTTTATTCATTTGTCTGAACATTTTTGATTCATTAATATTTATTTTGTCGTCTACTTTGAATTCGAACCACCCTAAATTTTGCTTTTGGATGATGTAAGCAAAGAAGAACTTTGTGTGAATCTATCATGAAAATTGACTTAATTGGTGGAATGATCCCAGTAAACTTAAATAGATCTACAGTGCGACATAAATGTTCAACAAATCTGAATACTCTAAAGCTATTATTATGTGAAAAGATAAGTGGCTTTTTATTGTTATCTGTGTTGTTTATCAGCACTTTCTATCAATGTGTATTTGCAGTCTTCAATTTATTCATCAAGGCAATAATCAGAAAAATGAACAAAATAGTCATTAGCGAATTTCGTTGATAGCCCCTTCTGGCTGCCGACATATCAAATTTTGATTTAAGCATTTTTACAGCCTGTGTACATGATATATTTATATTGCATGAACGAAAAGTAATATATATAAATAAAAAGTTTTTCACTCGCCCAAGTATGTATAAAATGACATTGTTGTTTCAAAGCAAAAATAAGAAATGCTTGTTAAATCTTGCAAAATACATTAAGGAATCTTTTACACGCAGATCAAGTTTGCTAAATAACGTTAATGTTTAATGACTATACATTTTTATTTACAACTGAATCACGACGAAGAAATGAGTAGGTGTGCCACTGGGCACATTTCCTTTTTGCTTCTCTCATGATCCAAAATGAGGTTAATATAATCTTATAAGAATTGAATTATCTCTCATCTATGTTTTGTATTATGTAATAATGAAAAATTAATTCAGTTTTTTGTGCATATTATTCTTTATAAATCGGTGCAAGAGTTCGTCTCACGACCTTCCTATTTCGTTTCTTGGAAGGAAATGTGACTATCTCTTGTACACTTCTTACAATTTCGTTTGCGAGCCTGGGGACTAGTCATCTTTTTTTTAATAGAAAAGGGATGACACATGCCTCCTGGTTCGGATCCGCAAGCTTTTACAAAAAAAATGCACGATTAGAATTTGCTACATCTACAAAATATGGAATATTAACCAAATCATATATCGAGGGCTCTGCGGTGAACTGTTTTAGGGGGATGTCAACCCATATGCACTTACAATGGTTTGGCGCTAAGCAATCGATTGTTATCCAATTTAGCTTCTCTTCCAAATATTTTCCATACAGAAATGAAAAACTATTTTGCATCTCGTGAATCGAAGGAATTGAAAATTAACTATTAGTAAAATAAAATGATTTGTTAGTATTTGTAAATTGTATATATGTGACAAGAATCTGTAAAGATTACGTCAATAAAATATTGTCTATTGTCTATATTAAACTAAATGTATAAAATTTTGTCTCAACAAAATTCTTAGAATTGAAAGAATTGAGTTTCAGTTTTCTGATAGCTCCTTCTGGCGGCCTGATTTTTGCTCATTTCGGATTGAAACTTCAGATTGGTCAAGGAACATATTTCTTACATATCTATGTAGCGACCTTTGACCTACTTGATGTTAGAACTGCAAAATGCCATGTTCCAACTTGTCACAAACATATTACAAACGAAAGTTGAACCGCTACGCTGTATTTACTGGAACACAAAAAGGGACCTGAATGAGGTTCATGGCCGGCGTGGATCATCAAAAATGTTTATTTACATTATGACACATCTTATTTTCCGCCAATAATTATCAAGTATGTTATACTCTATTCTGTCTGTTGTTCCATACAGAACAAAGCCATATCTAGCCTCAGGTTTGCTGAAAGTTGTATCGACACATCCTAATATATAAGTGATTGAACAGTAACATTTGGAGACCGTTCTCGTTTGTATTACATAACTGGTTGCTACAGAGCATGTCCACGCCAAAAAAAAAGACATCATTATATACATTCCGCAACAACGAGACACAATATTTCAAATGGTTAGACGTTATAACCCTCGGTGTGTCAGGGTTTTCCGCACAACAGTTCGAAGCTGCATTAGCGAATTATTAAGTCTCGGTAAACCTTGAAGTTTACAAAATATCTATGCAAAGGAAAAGTGAATAAAAACATAACGAGAAAAGAAGAAATAGCTCATTTGAGCATTTTTTTCTTTTCCAATTTTATTTTTGTAACCAATTATCATAATTGCAAAAATGCATTTTTAGCCTATTAGTATTTAAACGAAATACATAAATATTTCTTTATTTGGTGACCATTTTGAAGAAAATAAGCTTTGTGTGTACTTTTTGAGCTGTAGGGACACAACACTTGATTTACATGAAGCTGTGTAGTGGGGTCGATGCATCTTTATGGAATGGGGATCGCACTTTGTGTGATACGACATTTTATTTATTTGAAAGCGTATGTGTCATTCTAAAATTTTAAAACGTGCGCTGATGGCAGTAGAATAAACTAGCACAAGGTCAATGTGTTAAATGAGAAAAGAAGCCACCCAGATGAAATATTTCATTATACATGTATTTGTTAGATACAAAAACAGTAATCCATTATTCATTTGTACTGAGGTGAAAAAGACTATGCAGAAGACCCCTTGAAATTCTACCAATGAAATATAAGTACAAACTCTCAATATCAGTTGCTAAAAAGAAGGAAATGTATCACGTTTTTTACTGAACGCATAAATAAACAGTAAAATGAGCAAAAATATATTATTTATGAGAATAAATGATTTTTTACGATACATGCCTTGCTGTTGACTCCTTCTGGCAGAAACATATCCTCTGTATTTTGGTATTTTTTTCGGCAGCCAGAAGGGGCTATCAGCGTTTTTTGACCAAAAAAGGCGTAAATCATTGGAAATGAAGTTTGATAATATGTACGTGCGTAGTGGTTATCATGTTCTACTCATGTGCCAAACATGGTATCTAACCATTAAAAACCTGATTTTTGACAAGCATTTAAACGCGTTTTTCTCAAAACTATGAAAAGTGCTGATAGCCCCTTCTGGCAATCAAGGGACGATATTATATTATTTCCAGCAATATTGACGACTTTTTCCAAGTACATACGTTCTCATTATATTATATTAACCCTTTTCAAAATGACTACATGACTTTTTTGACTTTTTTGTGGAGTACATGCATGTCATTTTGAGTTTTTTTTTTGTAGAGTACGAAAGAAATGTTGGTACAGATAAGATTTGTGTTCAAATAGGCTCAGAAAACATTAAGACAAAAAAAAAGGGAAAGAAAATGCTGATCATCTGTATTTCCTTCTTTTTCTCAATTCTTTCCTTTATAGATTCCATAAGGGGTACCAAAAGTAAGTTTTAGTCTTTTTTGGAAAGAGTTAATCCTTGAAACGATTATCTTGAATTGATCAGATTTTTGTACAATTCATCCGACTAAAGCTCATCACCAATTAATTTTCGCTGGCATTTTCCGATTACAGGAAAAGAACGACGTAGCAAAATATGGTCGCTTTTCAACGAAAACCCAGTAACTGCAGCTTGAAACAAGCTGCAGTTACCAGGCTTTCGATGAAAAGCAGCGATGTTCAAGAAACGATGTCATTTCATTGTGTTAATAGGTCTACGTTGGAATAGGTTTGAAGCAGAGAAGGCGGAAACTGCCAAGGATTAGCTATGCATGTATATCGTCGCTTTTCAACGAAAACCTGGTGACAGAATTTTGTTTTAAGCTGCAGTAACGAGGCTTTCGTTGGAAGCAGCGATATAGTCGATCTTTTAATATTTTGGTTGCTGTTCAATAACTTTTTTAATCAGATGCCCTTTAAAAGTCCATCACATATAAAAAAAAAACCTATGACCTTTTTTTCGCCTTCCCTGGTGCAAAGTAAATTTAAGTTGGTTACGTATTAAAAGCAATTTTGTTGTTGTTGTTTTTGTTGTTGTTGTTGTTTGTCGTTGATGTGTCACGTGATTCCCCACAAGAGAATATGATCCATTTGATTTTTTACGAGCAAATGATCAAAACAGTCGATCTATTATTTAACAGCAATTCACATGAGAGTACATGCGTTATTTTATTAAAAACAGTATGCGGTATTAATTTTAAAATATGTAAGATTACGTTCTAACGAAATGCCAAGGAATACTCGTTGATCCTTGACCCGTCAAGCCAAAACGTAATCCGAGTTTTCTCTGATGAAATTCGCTCTTTGATATGTTGATGTCGCTCATTTACGTAAATGAGCGACATCAACATATCAAAGAGCAAATTTCATCAGAGAAAACTCGGATTAGCCAAAACGGGAATTTCGAGAAGCAGATCAGGTTCATCATGCACACACTTTCCAGAAGGTCCCTTTAAGCCTGACGGACTCACCATGCACACTCTTTCTAGAAGGTCCCTTTTAGGCTGATTGATCTCATTTATATAACTTGCGTAAGTACAATATGAATTTGTTTGGCTTCGATAATAACCAATTTGTTATAAAAACCGAGACTTTTTCTTGGAATTTATTTCATATACTAGTATGTGACCCGTCATGCTAAAGGGAGCCTTCTCGGAAGTTCGTAAAATCGAATTTCGCGGAACAGATCAGTTTTAAGCAAACGTCAACTAGATGTTGCGTTTTTAAAATGAACATAAAGTAAGATATGACAAAAAGTTACATTGAAAAAATACATCAGACTGAATGTAAGTCAGTCTGCACGGACTGCGCAGACTGACTAGGTTAGAAACTTTTCACACTCCCCATAATGTCCCTTTTAGTGTGGCAGATCCTATCTCTATAGGTTCCACAACATTATTTTATTGAATAAGTCCAATGGTGTCATCGAAGACACATTTCTTCTGTAATGAGCATATTTGAATCTCATTGAGTATGAGGAGACCTGAAGTTAATTTAGCAGTAATATTTCCCTTTTCAGTCTTACTTTTCCTTCTTTTCCTCTTAAATTCCCGGTATAAATCAATAACAATGTATCGTCGCTTTTCAACAGAACGAAGTTTTTGTTAAAAACAAAAAAGACGATTTTAATGAATTATCGCGATGGTGTCAAAGAAGACGCATATCTGCTCTAATGAGCACAATTGCATCTCATTGGGTATGAGGTACTTAAATTAATTTGGCAGGGAATTTCTCCTTTTCCGTCTTATTTTTTCTTCTTCTTACCTCTAAACTTCTTGGTAAAAATCCATAAGAACATTTTATTGTATCGACGCAATAATGTCAACGAAATGACGTTTCCATTAGTATGAGAATCTGAAGTTAATTTAGCAGTAATGTTTTGTTTTTCTTTTTACGTGAATTTGTTCTTCGTAAGTTGCACTTTTGTCTAAAATGTTTAATTAATCAGAATCTACCCCCAAAATGTCTCGACTGCTTATTTATGCAGTCAATTAGCCTTTGCATAATATTACAGCCATGATAAATGGGCTGGATTTTTGTGGCATTTTGGAACATCTCTGTAATACTTTCGCAAACGGAAAAAATAGAACATCTCGTCCGTGATAATGTAAAACCAGTATTCCAGCTTAGTTATTTAAAAATTGAGTTACGAAGTTTTGCATGAACATGGACGAAATGTTGATAAAGAAAAGCTTTCTAAGGTACATTATAGCACAAACAATATTGAACAATATTGAGACAAAAAAGGAGAAAAAATGCTGAGTGTCAGCATTTTTCTTTTTTGTTTCGATGTTTTCGATGTAAAAACCAACTTTTGATGGTAAAAGGGTTGTCAAGATCTCTCTGTGCATATGAAGAGTTTGATCTCATTCAGTGTTTTTCTTTTTTTTCATTTCCGATGTAACGTTTAACTCATTCCCACACAGTGACACCTTTTTATTCCCTATTTTACAAATAAAAGGCTTCTGTAAAAGTTTTGTTTTATTCCTCTCTTATATGAAAATATTTGGTGTGTGCTTCATTGTGATGCTGTTTGTTGAACTTCTTTCTAAAGTCCATAATATATTAGAACATAATCCAGTATGTCTTTGCTATTTTACTTCTTCAGACAGTAGACTTTTTGCATAAGCCGACAAGATGACATTGATAATTAATATTGAATCTTTACTTGTCTTCCACCAAAGTACATTCTGTCGTGTTTATAAGCTTTGGTTTGACGTCCTCAACCCTTTCCCAAACGACAAAAAATAAGGACGGTCCAATTTGAAAGCTGCTGCAGACGACAAAATGGATGTTAATAGAGATTGAAATTGTGTACAATAAAGTAAAGAAAATATTGAGGCAAAAGGAGAAACTGCTGATATCAATGTTTTCCCAAGCCTTTTTTGTTAGGGACGTTAAAACCAGGTCTTGTTTGGGAAAGGGTTAATAGTTTTAGCGTCTGTGTGTCCTTTCCAATTCTGTCTGGTCTAGAAGTTTGTAGTTCGAAATATGGCATGAGGATTGGTATTTCATTCATGAACTTTCCAATAACGTCGTTAGGACGTTAAATAAATTAACACCGGCGATAAGCTAAATTGATGAAATTTTAACCTTAATTTCTTTTGTTTAAATTCTCCAAAGTCGGTCAGGTTTTCTGTGCTTATAGCTTTCACCATTGATTCTGCAAAGTCACATTTCAAAGAATGTAAATATATGTATCCTTTTCAATTGTGAATTTCTCAAAGGTTGTCGTTTGAATTGCGAGACCGAATTAAACCATGCAGTGAAACCTTTTGATGCGGCCCAAGGGAAAAGCATCACGGAAAATAAAGAAATTTGTTTGTGGGGTGAATTTTCCTGGCATCTCCAAACCGAATTCAAATTGGTCAAATAAAACCAAATTATCCACATGTTATTCCTCACCGGGTATGCTGGGTATTGAGAAAAATGCTCTGGATCACATGGCATAAGTGTCCACTTTCCAAAATCCTGACTCGATCATTACCTCATTGGATTGGGGAGAATTGAAAGTAACATAACTGAAACATAATTGTTCTGGATTTAACCCTTTTCCAAACAGAAAAGTTTTAGGGTTCTCCAATTTGAAGCTGCTGTTGATGTAAAAATAGATGTTTTTTTTAAGACAGGATCTGTGTAAAATATAGCATAGAAAATATTGAGGCAAAAGGAGAAAATGCTGATTATCAGCATTTTCTTCTTTTGTCTCAATGTTTTCCTGAGCCAATTTGATAAGGGACGTCAAAACCAGGTATTGTTTTGGAAAGGGTTAAATAGATTATATTGCACAGACTGGTCTTCGTGAGAAAAATAATACGATGAAAAATACACGAGTGGCCACGAGGGCCTTTTTTCCTAACCCTGACTCATTTGCGACAATATACGTATATTTTAACGTATAAATGAAGATCGCGTGACGTTTATTCCGTACATTATGTATAGAAAAAAGCTTTATCCGAAATTCCGGCTGCTTTTAGTTAAGACAGACACTAAGCTTTTTGCGTAAGCCAAAATGACAAATGGGGATTTTACTTTAACTAAGAAGATTTATGTTAGATCAGTCTGAAACGAAACGGGGTTGCGTTCGAAAAAATGGGCCCAACTGATTTTTTTTACATTCGCGAAAGTACATTGAGGTACACGAAGTTGGTCATCTATAAGATATACACGCGACGTCGGAATTATTCAGGCGAAGTCGTAAATATTCGGCGATGGAACGTTGAATGAATGAATAAAATTGGAGAAAGATTCGGGTCGCCGGAATCTTGTACATTTTGTTGAATTTCATTGAAAACCACGTATCTACAGCTTGTTTAAAGCTGTAGTTACGAGCTTTTTGTTGAAAAGCGATGATCTATTTATCCATCTTTGTAATGCTAGGAAGGCAACAATGTACTATTCAATTAGCGGCACTTGGTATAAAAGAAGCTTCAATTGAATGAGGTAAAGTTTTAGCTTCTGGTTCTCATTAACACAATTGAGTCGGAATGGACAAAAGGACTTTTGAAGATTTGGTACCTCTTTGTTTCCATGCTGCAACAATGGGCGAAAGTTTTTAAGAATAATGTGGATCTTGGTTGAGATTGCGTGTAAGCATAAGCTGATCTAGATCCATGTTATTCTCAAATGCTTTAAAAGCGACGTTTTTCCAGATCCTGGCTCAAATATAACTGCAACTGTCATTTGTGAACGGGTCAAAACAGCTGTATTCGATCCACCACCAGCTTGATACATCCTGGCGGACAACACTGGTGGTGAACTCGGCCAAAGTTAGGGACGTTTTTCGCTACAACAAAGTATAGATATTTTGCGTTTTGATCAGTTTTTTTCTAATGACAATGAATTTGTTCTAAGAATAGACCGGGTTAACCGTTTTGTATTGACAAACCATTGGTTTTGTTATAAAATCATAACAACACCGACGGAATATTTTGTGCGAGAAAAAACGTCCCTCGCTTTGGTCGAGTTCACCATCAGTTGACAATGAAAGGCTATGATTATAGAGTAGAGGAGGGTAATCCCGACATGCGGCCAATTCCGACACTTTTTGAGGTCATTTGTATTGCATTATCTTTTGACAAAATCAACAACTTTCTGTTTTAAACATTGTCATACATTTTCCAAAGTTATGTAATGATCATTAACATGTAAAGGCTTGCCTTCTTCAAAAATTCAGGTTAAAGATAGTCCACCCTGTTTGCGGGATTTTGAAGAATGCAGTCGTTCTAAAAAAGTAAAAAAGTGTCGGGATAACCCTCCTCTGCTCTAGTCCGTTCACGATAAATATGGTGCATATTTACAAATTTGCAGCTTTTAAAACAATGTGAGAAACGGACAAAATGTTCAAAATCTGTACTGTCTTTATTTCTGTTCATGTTTTCTTATAAGTTTTCTCTGTAATAGACGTTTCATATAGGCCTACTTTCACTCCCGCCAAATAAAATACGGCGGGAAATACAACAAAAGTTTACGTTACGTTTTGCCGTAAACGGAAATGACGTTCGAAGCTAAATCATCAACGTTTGCGAGCAAATTTTTCATCCAGATTATTGTATTGTTCCAGGCAGTGTTTGTAACAGCAGAACAACAACAATTGCTACAGAATAAGGATGAAAGTTTACACATCAAGTCGAACAACGGATGGTTCGAACAGTGCGAGGAATCCAAGTTCGGAAGCCAACAATTTACTGAGTGTGTTTCCAGCCGGGATGTCTCTAAACAGAGTCCACAGCGACCATATTTACTCGGCCGGTTCGGAGACTCGAACTCTCGACAGTGAAGCAGAATGGACGGACACAGACGAGGACAGTTTATCTGAGAGTTGCGAGGAGAATGAGAGTGAAACACCAGTAAGACCCAGGGTGATTAAACAGTATGTGGGGCCGCTGTGTACCGACGACAAAGGACAAGCAATAAAGGTAAGATGCTTTCTGACTTCTTAATTTTGTTCTGATTATTGGCATATCGCAAAAGAAGGAGAATTTAAAAATATGGAGTATTTTCTTCGTTTCACATAATGTGCTCACTTGGCCAGTAGGCGCAGCCTACAACTTCAATTTGTTGTCCGGAGAACCCGTCGCTGCGCCTTCAAAGCAGCATTTCGTCGTTTTTTATTTTCAAAAATCTGGTAAGTGTAGCTAGTTTTCAGCCGCAGTTACGTTGTTATTGTTGAAATGCTGCGAGATTTGTCAGTTATAAAAACTTAATAAGCTGAATTCTGGTGTAACCGGGCATATATGTAATAAATATGAAGAGGAAAAAATCAACCCCACTAAAACAACATTAACAACATCACCAACAACAAACGTTTGCATCATTTCAGGTTTCAAGGCAAGACGTCGAATATGAACAAACAGAGAGTATACAAGAGAGAAGAGGACCACTAAACAATTATGTACAGACAGACAAACACACCGGTCTAAATGTCAAACTCGAACTCGATACCTGCAGTGAACGTGAAAGCAGCGATCTAACGCCAAACAGACATAATAGTACAGGGGATGCCAGCCTTGGACATGATTATAACAAGTATGACAGCGATATGTTATCATTGAATGCAGATTCCATTCAGAAAGTCTTCCAGAATACCATAGATATGACTTTATTTACTCCTATAGGCGAGGAAAGTTGCAGACAAGGAAGAATTTTGTCAAATACTTCACGGAACTACGGGCAATATACACCGAGTAAAGATACTCATGGCGAAAACACACCTAGCAAGACACAACAGTTTAAGAAAGTAAAGTTCGTGAGTTCTGACAAAGATTCCGGATTTCAACCCTTCAAAGTCTATGATCAATGTGTCGACAAGAAAGGTCAGAAATGTGTAAAACTAACAACAGAAGGTAACGGGGCTGGTAACAATAATGAGAACCCTTTACCAGGAACCTCGTCGGAATATGAAGGACCTGGAGGTCAAACTTTAAAACAGAAACCAACTTCAAACACCAACAATGGCACAAACTGTACGAGTAGTCCCTTACATAACGATTGTGCAAATGGTGCTAGAAACAAAATAAAGATGATTAAACATAGCAATAGTTACAAAACTGAATTAATGAAGAAGTCTTGTCAAGGAAAAGATCCAAAGATACCAAGAGATCTTGGAGAAAGAGGTAGTAAAGATGAAGTCATTAATCCAAATGAACACACTGAAGCTAAATCAGGCGATGCTGTGAAGCAGTTCTGTAAAACTGTGAACGATCAAGAATATAAAGAAATAAGTAAAGACTTCCTAAATGACAGAGAACTGTATATAAAGATAAACTATACGATAGATCTGTTGGTGAAGAAATGGGGAGAATATCTGGCTTTGACGTCAGAACAGGTACGTGAAATGGAAAATAAGGAACGCAAAACAAATGAATATGGTGGAAGATGTTATTGATATGTTAGAGGATAAGGATAGATATGTGTGGGAGCTTGTGGACAATTTGATGTTCTATTGACTATTTCACAAAACAGTGAAGGAAAAGAAATGAATATGATGGAAGACTTTATTGGAATGTTAGAAGATAAGGATAAATATGTGTGGGAGCTTGTTGATAATTTAATATTCTATTGAAAGTTTTAACAAAACATTGAGGGAAAAGAAACAAATATCGTCAGTATTATTACAAAACCCCGTAACTACAGCTTTATTAAAGCTGTAGTTACGAGGTTTTGCAATAACACCGACGGCATGGTGATATTGTTAAACTGATATGTTGGAATATAAGGATAGATATGTGTGGGAGCTTGTTGATGACTTGATATTCTATTGAGTGTTGCACGAAACATATAGAGAAAAAGAAATTAATATGGTGGAAGACGTTATTGATATGTTAGAGGATAAGGATAGATATGTTTGGGAACTTGTGGATAATCTGATGTTCTATTGAGTGTTATGCGAAACAATAAGAGAAATAAATGACTACAGTCGGTGTTATTGCAAAACCTAGTAACTACAGCTTTATTAAAGCTGTAGTTACGAAGTTTTGCAATAACTCCGACGACATGGTAGAATTGTTAAATTGATATGTTGGAAGATCAAGATGTATATGTTTGAGAACTTTTGGAAATCTTGGTGTTCTATCTAGAGTTTCACGAAACATTGTGAGAAAACAAACGAATATGGTGGAAGATGTTATTGATATGTTAGAAGATAAGGACATGTATGTTTTGGAACTTGTTGATAACTTGATGTTCTATTGAGTGTTTCATAAAACACTGAGAAAAAAGAAATGAATATGGTCGGTATTATTGCAAAACCCTGTAACTACAGCTTTATTAAAGCTGTAGTTACGAGGTTTTGCAATAACACCGACGGCATGGTGATATTGTTAAACTGATATGTTGGAATATAAGGATAGATATGTTTTGGAGCTTGTTGATGACTTGATATTCTATTGAGTGTTGCACGAAACATATAGAGAAAAAGAAATGAATACGGTGGAAGACGTTATTGATATTTTGGAATATAAGGATAGATATGTGTGGGAGCTTGTTGATAACTTGATATTTTATTAAGTGTTTCATAAACCATTGAGAGAAAATACATGATTATCGTCGGTGTTATTTCAAAACTTCGTAACTACAGCTTGATTGAAACTGTAGTTACGAGGTTTTGCATGGTGAAATTGTTAAATTGATATGTTGGAAGATCGCGTAACTACAGCTTGGTTTAAGTTGTAGTTACGAGGTTTTTCAATAACACTGGCGGTATGGTAGAAGACGTGCTTGATGCGTTAGATGACCGGGATAGATATGTTTGGGAACTCGTGGATGAATGGATATTCTATTGAATCGTTTACAAAACATTGAAAGAAAGGATTTTGATATGGTGAAAGGTGTTATTGGTATGTTAGAAGATAAGGATAGATATGTGTGGGAGCTAGTTGATAATTTGATGTTATCATGAACTTTTCAACAAAGAATGAGAAAGGAAATGAACACGGTTAAAGATGCTATTGAAATGTTAGAAGATAGTTTTAGGAAGTTCTATGTTTGGGCACTTGTGGATCAATTGATATTCTATTGAACAAGCCATTGAGGTAAACGTCGAAAATAATGAGAACCGACATCTTGGTCATAATTCCATAATCCTTTCATACAAATGTAGCGTAATAAATTGACCGAAAATAGAATTTTGTTATTACAATTTCCTTCATGTCCCGATATTTCAGCCTACAATTCTCCCTTGCAGACATTAAAATCAGGCAATTGTGTGAAAAGCCGTCTAAGAACACAAGTACAATGTTTATTGCATTATAGCATTACGTCGGTGTTATTGCAAAATCTCGTAACTCCAGCTTTAATTAAGCTGGAGTTACGATGTTTTTTCATTAACACCAACGATTTATACACGTATAGCTGCGAAATAACGTAAACATGTTTACGTCAGGAACATTCGTAGAAATGTATTTTCTCCCATCGGAAGCAGCAGTTTCTTTGTTGTAAACTCGTTTATTATTCATAGAGAATTAGCACCGCTTTTATTAAATCCCTACAGAAATAGGCTTCGGAAAACATTGTCCTTAAAGCAAACTGAAGTTATGAGATTTTCAAAGAAAAACGACGATAAGTATCTCAATAGCTGTTGTAAAGGGTCACAAAATCTCTGATGATATTTTGTTGGGAGAATTCCATAATAATTACAATTATCTATCATTGTATGACCCTGGGCCATGAATATGGAATTATTTATTTTATTGGTCTCGCAGCTGATACAAAATATTGGCTAATAATTTTCACACGTCTTCAAACATTAGCTTGGCCATGCCCTACATTCTCACTGGTGGTGAACTAAAACAATTTTCGCTACAAAAAGGTATAGATATTTTGCGTTTAAATGTGAGTTTATATTTTTTCTAATGACAATGAACGTGTTCTAAAACAGACCGGGTTTACCGTTTTGTATTGACAGACTGTCGGTGTTGTTATAAAATCTCGTAACTACGGCTTCGATAAAGCCGTAGTTACGATATTTTATAACAACACCGACGGAATAAATTGTTCGCGAAAAAACGTTCCTCGCTTTGACCGAGTTCCCAATCAGTGATTCTGTTGGAAGAAGGTACAATGTCATATCAACCTTTTTCTCAAACAACAAAACTTTATTAGGAGATATTTGAATGATGATGATAGCAATATGATATTTAAATCTATACTTTATAACACAGAAATTGTGATGTAAATATCAAAGGGGAAACGATTATTCATTTTCAAATAATTATTCTTAGAATCCGCATTAGTTATTTCCCTTTGTCTATTTTGATGAGTAATATTTAATTGCGGATCTATAGAGGTAGCAGGTAGTTCAAAACTACCCCCATGTAGACTGGTTATTTCATATTCATATTTAGATTCGGTCAGCATTGTGTAAAACTAGGAAAACGACCCCCCGTTTGTATGCTGGATCTCCCTTCAGAGAAATCAAGAGTTTGAAGGCCAAACATGTTTTGATTTACCCGCTCTGGAAAGTCAATATTAAGAACTGGACCAATTTGAATGCTTTTTCAGCACGAAAAACAATTTTATTGAAAATAACTCTTTTTGTATATTTTAGGTTAGTAAATATTTGAATGAAAGGTGAAAAGGGAAAATTCTGACAGCATTTCCTTCATTTGTGACAATGCATTTTCCAAACTCTCCTTTCAGGGAGTAAAATACCATGTCTTGCTTTGTAAAGGATTAAATGGCCACAGGTTTCATTAATTCCAAATGGTAATCGTCCAATAGAAGCTTTCAAATAATTACAACTATGACACCCATTTTTATTTCTTATCAAAGCATCTGCACGATCAGCTTGATAATCAGTCATATTGTTTTTCATTCATCACCCAGGTTAAAAGGTAGTGGGTGTAATATCTACATGATAAAAATCCCAGTAGGCTTTCAGTTATTGCAAATGATATAGGTCAACAAAGCCAAGATCGTTTTATATTCCTGTATCGATATTTAAGTTTAGCCTTTGTTGTCTTTTTGTGCTTATTGGTCCATAAAAAAACCCATACCTCTTATTGACAGGACTTTCATATTTTGTAGGATTCTGGGTACTAATTCTGACAAGGCTTCGCCTTTGAAAACAAAGTTTTTTTTTTCCCTCTGGCAAGGCCAAGAATTTTAGTATCAAGCTCATTATTTTAATAAACGGAAGTAATGGGATGGGTAGGTACTTTAAAAAGTGACAACAACATCATTTGTTCTCTTATAGAAAGAAAATTACGCCAGTGGGGGATCAAAACCTCGTAACTCCAGCTTTGTCAAGCTGTAGTTACGAGGATTTGACTCCCCACCAACAAATTGTCCTTTGATCATTCATCGTATCATATCGATCTAAAGTAGAAGGAATCCAGTCGATGTCCATCCTAAAATGTCCCGTGCTAGTATGTCCATCAATCAAACAGGTAAAAATACATCTAATTGAGAGTTATCCGCGGGCAACGTAGCACGCCTAAACGGGAGCTAATTGTCACAAAAACCGCCAAACTCCAAGGTCAAGGGGTCAAAGGTCATGGACCCAAAAGAAAGGTCTTGGCAAGATAGGTATATGCTAATAATTATAGAGGCTGTATCTCTAACAGTGCCTGAGATATAGGTCAGGTTATTTTTTAATAAGAGTTGTCTGCAGACGACGTAGTTCCCCTATGTACGAGAGCTTGTCACAAAAAAGTTCAAGGTCAAGGTCACTAGGTCAAAGGTCATGATCTCAAGGTCAATGTTATGGCGTGAGGTATTCATATGTGAAATACCAAGGCTCTATCTGCAATAGTGCATGAGATAAAGGCCAGGTTAAAGATCTTTAAAAGTAGGTCAAACGCAATGGTCAAGGTCACTAGGTCAAAGGTCATGGTCCGAAATGAAATGTCTTGGCAGGAAGTATGCATGTGTAAAGTATCAAGGCTGTATCTCTAATATTGCCTGAGATATAGACCAGGTTAAAGTTTTTGAGGACCCGACGCTGATGCAAGGCTGGCGCGACTACGACGCTAGGGATCACGGTGGGGATTGTGCATGCTGGGATGGATAACGAATACGGACAACAAAATCTCGAATCTTGTCAAATATTTTGCAATAACTCCTTTATTTCTTTGTCGATTTTCAAAAGGTCTGTTGCATGTACCCCGCCTTGAAAATCTCTTTCCTCGGTTACATGGATTATTTGTGGTATCCTTTTAATTTTTTCAAAAATTGATCCCAACTGACCAGAAAACGAAATGATAACGACTACGGTAAAATAAGCCACGCTTCAGGTAGGAAATTGTGCAATAATTTTCTTATTTTTGAGTCAATTTTCAAGCGGTTTGTTGCATGTACCCCGCCTTACTGAGCGCTTTCCTCGGGTGTATAACTTATTTGAAAACTCCCCATGTTTTCCCCAAAGATTGATCCCAACTGACCTGAAAAACGATCAGATTTTTTGTCGTTTTTCTGGTCGGTTGGGATCACTTTTCGCAAAAAGTACAAAAAGGTTTCATGTAAAGCATACATCGGAGGAAAGAACCCAGTAAGGCGGGGTACATGCAACAAACCGTTTTTGAATTGACGCAGAAATAAGGAAGTTATTGCAAAATGCCTTACCTGAAGCGAGGCAAATTTGTCCGTAGATTTATCCATCCCAGCATGCACAATCCCCACCGTGGGGATGTGACATTGCATTAGTTCCCCGGACATAAAGTCCCTGCTCGCTAAAAATTAAGATTCAATGTGCTTAAAAACAATGCGTTTCTACAAATAAGTAGGCCTTTGACAAGGGTTAATAGCATCACTATGGATATTGGACCATAATTAACTTTAAAGGTGTGAGGATAATACTGGTCATCAATCATTTCCCATCCGTAAACCCTCTTCCAAACAGCAAAATTAATATTCTCACTTTTTCGACTAAGACCTAAACATACGACAGATAACATGTAGAAAATAAATTGTTTTTTTTAATAAAAAAGTAATCTGAAAAATATTAAGGCAAATGGATAAAATGCTGATTATGAGCAGTTTATCCTTTTGCCTCAATCTATTCCCATACTTTTCTGTAAGGGAGGTTACAACCAGGTCTTATTTGGGAAAGGGTTAGGGTTACTTCTAATTGTATTTTTATCTCTGTTATCGATGGAGAACCATGACCTTATATGCCAAGCACATTTTTTTCTCTGTTTGAATCTGTTTTTATTTGATGATCTCTGGGAGTTTGTTCACTCTCAAATGGGCACAAGAAAATAGATATCTAGAAAGTGAATATCAAAATATGAAGGCCAAAATATGAAGATTTACCATAATTTAGTTTTCTCTGATATGAAAATATGTCGTGTCCCAAACGTATTCTATATATCAATTTAAACATAGTTTGTCCTTTAAAATGGTTAAATAATATGAAGTTAACGTCAAAATGTAATAGCCAATCTCGTTGGAAACGTTTTCTAAGAGGCACAATAATTTAGTTTTCTCCAACAGAACATTCCTATGTCTAGACATGTCTCACTCACATTTCAAGGCAAAACGAATTTTATCCTTTAATCACGATATTTAATCCTTCCTGAAACTCGCCCTGAATTTGAAATGCCTTAAAGAAAGGGTATGATAAAACGTTGAGACTAAAGACGAAAGACTTTAATGCTGAAAATCATCATCATCATAATTTTTCTGAATATGTTCTCTGCCATATTTCACCTCATATTTCAATGACTCAGCGCAAAACGGTTGCAACTGCATATAAACATATAGGCAGTTACAACCGATTCGCGGTGATACATCGATTTGTTGTCTCTATGAGCTTTAAAATTGGACCATTCTTGATTTTTTTTTTGTATGGGAAGGGCTTAAATATTTCAGATTTTTTTCCTTTTAAACGAATGTCTAAAGACTCACAATTCAATTTCCTATAAAATGCTCAATGATACGCACATGTTCATGTACACGCATAGGTATGAAAGCCTAATGTATACACAGACTTTAAAAGCGTTCTGAATAAATGTGAAACGAAAAAGAAAAAGATACCAGGAATTCTTAAAAGCCAATGGGTAAATAACAGGGTAAAATCGTGTTCCACGACCATTAATTTTTAAAATTCAATATTAAAGAAAACAATGGTGGTTGTAAACAAAAAGACAAGGTTCAATTTCGAGGCAAAATCGTGTTCTAAGATCTACAATGGTTCGAAAGCCCTTTACAGTGTATGTCTAAACAATGTACGTCTAAACAAGTCCAGACTAATCTTCGCTTCTTAACTAAAATCTTGTTTTAAGCTGCAGTTACGATGTTTTAGTAGAAAAACAGCGTAATGTAAACGACCTGTATAGTTCAAAGATACTTGGTTAATATAAAGTCTAAATAACAAGAGTTGTCCGCGGACAACGTAGCTCGCCAATTCGGGAGCTTGTCACAAAAACAGCTATTTTTTTAAAAGTAAGTCAAACTCCAAGGTCAAGGTCACTAGGTCAAAGGTCACAGTCCCAAATGAAAGGTTTTGGTAGGAGGTATCCATGTGTGGAATATCAAGGCTCTATCAATAATAGTGCATGAGATATAGGCCAGGTTAAAGTTTTAAAAAAGTAGGTCAAACTCCAAGGTCAATGTCTCTAGGTCAAAGGTCATGATCCAAAATGAAAGGTCTTGTCAAGATGTATACATGTATGAAATATCAAGGCTGTATCTCTAATAGTGCCTGAGATATAGACCAGGTTAAAGTTTTTCAAGTGAAGACGCGACGGGACGCGACGCCGACGCCGACACTAGGGCTGTGACATTAGCTCCCCGGACATACAGTCCTGGCTCGCTAAAAAGCACAAGGTTCAACTCCGGGGCAAATTCGTTGCACAAAAATCAAGAAAGTTCATTACTTTCCAAAAACTTATTATTTTCTATACACCTATATTAAGCTACAAGTGTAATCAGAAATAAATGATCTATTGCATTCAAAGGTGAAGGCGAAAATAAAAAAAGTCTGCATCAAAATGAATAGGTTCAAATCGGGGACAAAATCATGTTCTCAGGAAATAATTCAATTATCTTCAACAAAGCATGTTTATACGTAAAAGCTTATCTAAATTAAATTTAAATCCATTTTATTCTTAAACATCAACAAGAGCCGTCATAGACAGATTATGCTCCCCGAACAAGTGTTTGTCACAAACAAGAATTGTCCGCGGACAATAAAGCTCGTCCTAACAAGAGCTTGTCACAAATAAAAGTCATTTCCTAGGTCGAGGTCATGGTCCAAAATGAGTTATCAATGTGTAAAAGATAAGGCCAAATTAAAAGTTTTGAAAAGTAGGTCAAACTCCAAGGGCATGGTCAGATATGAACGGTGTTGGTAAGAGGTGTCCATGCATGAAATATCAAGGCTGTGCATGTAAAAGGACATGATATATAGGCCGGATTAATTTTTTTAAAGTAGGTCAAACTCCAAAGTCAAGGTCACAAGGTCCAAGGTCAAATGTGAAAGGTCTTGGTAGGAAGTGTCCATGTGTGAGATATCAAAACTGTATGTGTAATAGGACATGAGATATAGGCCAGGTTGAAGTTTTTTAAAAATAGGTCAAACTCCAAGGTCAAGGTCACAAGGTCCAAGGTCATGGTCAAATGTGAACAGTGTTGGTAAGAGGTGTCCACTTGTGAAATATCAAGGTTGTATGTGAAATAGGACATGAGATATAGGCCAGGTTGAAGTGTTTTAAAAGAAGGTCGAACACCAAGGTCGAGGTCACAAGGTCCAAGGTCATGGTTAAATGTGAAAGGTCTTGGTAGGAGGTGTCCATGTGTGAAATATCAAGGCTGTATGTGTAATAGGGTATAAGATATAGGCCAGGTTAAAGTTTTTTTCGGCCAGGTTGAGATTTTTTAAAAGTAGAACATCCTCCAAGGTCAAGGTTACAAAGTCAAAGGTCATAGTCCCAAATGAAAGGTCTTGGTCAGAAGTATCCACATGTATAATATCAACGCTGCCATCTGTAATAGGGCATAAGATAAAGGCCGAGTTAAAGTTTTTGAAAACAGTAAAAAAGTAGATCAAACTCCAAGGACAAGGTCACAAGGTCAAAGGTCATGGTCTCAAATGAAAGGTCTTGGTTAGAGGTACCTACAGCCACAGGTGAAATATAAAGGATGTATCTCTAACAGGGCATGATATATGGGCCAGGTTAAAGTTTTTGCGGACGCAGAGGCCGACGTCGACGCTGACGCCGACATCCGGGGGGGGGGGGGGGGGGATGACAATAGCTCTTCCGAGACTGACTTAGTTTTTTTACACCCATAATCCATAGAATATGCTCTAAAACATCTCATTGATCACTTAAGAACAAAATTTCATTAAATTTTGCCTTTTAGATGAAGAGAATTTAGAGAAAAACTATTTTTCTACATTAAGGCCCCTTTTCCGTGATACAGCCTGAAATTGAAAAACGGAAATACAAGTGTGTTGGAAATATTGCAGGGAGTTCAAATATGAAGTTCCATCCAATTTGGTGAAAAGGTTGCCGAGATCTGGCAGTGGACGGACGGACGAGCGGGCAGGCGGAAGTACGAGCGGACAGACAGCATGGCGACTACATTGTACATGCTTCACCGATTTTTTGTGCGAGAATAAAATCACAACACTTTTAAACTAAATAACAAAGAATTGTACGTGGATATTAACAGAAAGTCTGTATGGGAATGAACAGGGTCAATTTTGAAGCAAGATCGTGTTCCAAGAACCACACTAATTTGGTTGTCTGAATAGGGCTTTATTAGGTTACGTAGAAATGGCAAGAATGTAATCATTTATTGTGATTTTTTGTGACCGGGTCCATAGATGGACTCTCGGTTTCTATGAGGTTTAAGGTAGTCCACAACAAATGAGGTTCACGCAACGTCAGAATTATTCGAGCGAAGTCGAAAGCATTCGGCGCGCCCGAATAAGTTCGGATACGTAACAACGGCACTCGAAAAAATCCGATGTTTTATGAATCTCAATTACTGGTATTATACCTTAACCCATTCAAAAGCAAACCAATTCTTGCAATTGTTTTGGAAACAAGCATTTTCTCCCTTTGTCTCAATATTTTGTGTACTATATTCTACACAAATCTATAATTCATGTTATATAATTGGTCGAAAAGTTCGAAAAATATCGAGTCTGGTCTGCTTACCAGTATACGAGGGGTGATCCAGAATTAGCGGTACTGGCTTTATAACTTCAATACGAATCCATCGAATTCAAACAAATTTTTTTACAGCATAAAATGTATTTTATCAATGATCCATGGACCAAATATCATCAAAATCGGACCTAAAACAAAAAAGTTAAAATAAAACTAGTTTTGTATATAACGCATAGGCGGGGCAGGTATGCACCGAACGTCACGACGTCGCAAGTTCGCAACGTTCAAATAATGACGTTACTCCTCCACATAGTCACTCAGAGTTGCAATACTCTTATTGTGACGTTCAATTCATTCACTTAACACACCCATGTACCATTGCTTGTCGATTGTAGAAAACATCCATTGAATGTCTAGAGCTATTTCACCGAAGTCCTTAGACTTACATTTCAGTACAGATTTCATACAGGGAAATAGGCCTACCCGCATTTCCTCTGAAGTTTAAACTGATGAACAGGAACGATTTTAGCTTTCTTTGATTGGGGATGAGACAGGTAACGTCCGTTGTTGTGATTTTAAGTGTTTAGGTCATATTAGCGAACCTAAATTAATATTCTGTTGGGATTTTATCACGGAATTTGCTTCTAAACGAAATCTTTGATCCAGAATTTCTTCAATGTACAAGTTTTCCCAGAATATCTGTATTAGGTAGATTTGGAATCTACTTACAGCTGAGCCTTTTCACGTTATAATTTTCTGTCAGTATCCAAAACTTTCTACCATAACTTAGGTCCGTCTTGTAACAAATGTATTTGATGGTGAAGCGTGATCTCAAGTGTTTCGTCATTATCAGCTTTAGTTGACGTCGCGTCCAGACTGCGCCTCTAGATACTACCCCCTTTCTTTTCCTACAGCAATGTTCTTCCCTTTTTGAAAATTTGGTACCAAACAATTGTGAAAATTCTTATAAAGAATATTTTATGAGTTTTTCTACATTATTTTGTAAGTATCGACTATGGAATATCCACGTTCTACGCAAAAACTAAAAGACTGCGCACGTTCGAATACTCTGCCAACGTCATAGTCGACTTTTATCGCCAAAGCAAAGTGGTACACAGTTCTCCCGTTTATCCAGAAAAAACGTTCAAATTTTGATCCTAGAATAGCACGAAGTTATTTTTTATGTTTACAGCGTCTCAGTAAAATCGTTTCGTTAGAAAGGGTTGAAAAAACATAAAATATTAAAAAAGTCAAGTTATTCTACCCCTGCCCCGCCTAACCGTACCTTGGTTGCTATGGACACGCTTCCAACATGGACGCAATTAAAGGACAATGCCTATATTTCCGTATCGTGTCAAATATGAATAGTACTTGTATTATGCCAAGTTTCATCAAGAAAAACACACAGATATTAATTTTAGAGCATCAGTACCGCTAATTCTGGATCACCCCTCGTAACTCTGCTTTTCAACGAAAACCTCGTAACTGCGTCTTGTTTTAAGCTGCACTTACGAGGTTTTCGTTGAAAAGTGCCAGTCACTATAAATTAATCCATCAAGGGTCTGTTATTCGATGTATTTCGCCTTTGGTAAAATAATTTCCAATTCGCCATAATAATATTCCGGTTCTTTTGGAAATAATAAGAAAAATATATTACTTGGGCACGGTCAATTTTGTTGTAATTGCAGCTTGCATAAGTTGTCGTTAGTGCCTTATCGAACGTCCGTCACCTATTTATATTTCCATCAATTTTGGCGTCGACGACCTTTTACCAGTACATGTGCTCTACATCATTGTAATTTCTACATTGGCATTTCCGAAAATGACCGAAGTTTACCGTTTCCCAATTTTAAGGACTGTATGTACGGCGACTTAAGAAAAAACCCATCATTTTCTGCTTATGTCTCAATTAATTTCAAAGTCCATTCTATAGAGGACGTGAAAGTTATGCCTTGTTATATGGAAACGGTGTCTATGACACGATTATTTTTATTTGATCAGATTTTGTCCAACTCATCTGATTACGCCCATTACTTTTCGCCGGCAATTTCGATTTGATGAACGATGTGGCAAATTAATCAAGAACCAAAGACAAAATGATTATTGTTTCGTCGGTGTAATTGTGAAACCTTGTAAACCCAGCTTTGATAAAGCTGTAGTCCCGAGGTTCAGCAATAGCACACTGTCAGACTGTATACAGAAATTATTTTGAGACTGGATTCTGATGGTTTTGCTTACTTTTGTCTTACATGGTGAACTATTATTTTTCAAATCCCATTTAAGCCTTTCCCAAACAAGACCTGGTTTTGACGTCCCAAATAGAAATGGATTGGGAAAACATTGAAACAAAAGAAGAAACTGCTGATAACCAGCAGTTTCTCCTTTTGTCTCAATATTTTCTGTGCCATATTTTACACAAATCCTTTCTTTAATAACATCCATTTTGTCATTTTTACAATTTTTGAAGTGGATCAACCTAAAATTTTGTCGTTTGGAAAAGGGTTAATATAATGGATAAGGCATTCGCCAGATATGGCGTTTCTAAGATTGTGATAAGCATATATTCGACCGGTCACGTTAGCCTATGGACGACAAAAACAACGTCGATGACGTCACTTCCGTGTCCATAGTTACCAGCTGGCACCACGTGGAGGTGTGACTCGGTCCATCTATTTATAGCCAGCCACAGGAACACATTTGATTGGTTAGTGAAAACAGTGCCCATTTGCATAACGTTGGTTTATACCTAACCCTGGTTTATGCAACGTTAGTAGGCATACTATTGCTAAGCTAGGGTTTTAGCTAAAAACCACACAATAATACAATATACCCATATTAACAAGAGATGTTTGTAAAACATATATGCCCCCTCAAGGGCCTACATTTGATGTAGGTCAAAGTCCAAGGTCAAGTTAACAAGGTCCAAGGTCATGGTCAAATATGAAAGGTCTTGGTAGGAGGTGTCTATGTGTGAAATATTAAAGCTGTATATGTAAAAGTTAAATGAAACATAGGCCAGGTTAAAGTTTTTAAAAGTAGGCCAAATGCCAAGGTCAAGGTCATGGTCAAATGTGAAAGGTCTTGGTTGGAGGTGTCCATGTGTGAAATATCAAGGCTGTAGGTGTAAAAGGACATGATATATATGCCTGGTTTCAGTCTTTTTAAAAGTAGGTCAAACTCCAAGGTCAAGGTTGCAATATTCAAGGTCATGGTCAAATGTGAAATGTCTTGGTAGGAGGTGTCTATGTGTGAAATATCAAGGCTGTAGGTGTAATAGGACATAAGATAAAGGCTAGGTTAGATATTTCTAAAAGTAGGTCAAACTCCAAGGTCAAGGTCATGGTCAAAGTGAAATATCTTGGTTGGAAGTGACCATGTGTGAAATATCAAGGCTGTATATGTAAAATGACATGAAATATAGGCCAGGTTAATGTATTATAAAAGTAGGTCAAACACCAAGGTCAAGGTCACAAGGTCCAAGGTCATGGTCAAATGTGAAAGGTCTTGGTCGTAGGTGTCCATGTGTCAAATATCAAGGCTGTATGTGTAAAAGGACATGATATATCGGCTAGGTTAAAGTTCTTTTTAGAGTAGGTCAAAGTCCAAGGTCAAGGTCACAAGGTCCAAGGTCATGGTCAAATGTGAAAGGTCTTGGTAAGATGTGTCCATGTGTGAAATACCAAGGCTGTATGTGTAATAGCACATAAGATATAGGCCCAGTTTATTTTTTTTAAAAGTAGGTCAAACTCCAAGGTCAAGGCCACATGGTCCAAGGTCATAGTCGTATGTGATAGGTCTAAGTCGGAGGTTTCCATGTGTCAAATATCAAGGCTGTATGTGTAAATGGACATGATATATCGGCCAGGTTATTTTTTTTAAAAGTAGGTCAAACTCCAAGGTCAAGGTCACAATGTTCAAGATCATGGTCAATTGTGAAAGGTCTTGGTAAGATGTGTCCATGTGTGAAATATCAAGGCTGTATTTGTAAAAGGTCATGAGATATATGCCCGGTTTAATTTCTTTTAAAGTAGGTCAAACTCAAAGGTCAAGGTCACAAGGTCCAAGGTCATGGTTAAATGTGAACGATGTTGATAGGAGGTATCTATGTGTGAGATATCAAGGCTGTATGTGTAAAAGGACACGAGATATAGGCAAGGTTAAGAATTAAGTTATAAAATCAACAAAGGGCAATAACTCACAAAATTTGATCGGCAGAGTTACGGTTCTTGTGCACTGTACCTCTCCATAATGAGATCTATTCACCTGTAAAGTTTCATGATTCTACCTTACATATTTTTTGAGTTGTGCTCCGGACAAGAATCAAGTTATAAAATCAACAAAGGGCAATAACTCACAAAATTCATCGGCAGAGTTACGGTTCTTGTGCACTGTACCTCTCCATAATGAGATCTATCCACCTGTAAAGTTTCATGATTCTACCTTACATACTTTTTGAGTTATGCACCGGACAATAATCAAGTTTGAAAATCAACAAAGGGCAATAACCCAAAAAATATGATCAACAGAGTTACGGTTCTTGTGCACTGCACCTCTCCATAATGAGATATATCCACCTGTAAAGTTTCATGATTCTACCTAACATAGTTTTTGAGTTATGCTCCGGACAAGAATCAAGTTATAAAATCAACAAAGGGCAATAACTCAAAAAATTTGATCAGCAGAGTTACGGTTTTTGTGCACTGCACCTCTCCATAATGAGATCTATCCACCTGTAAAGTTTCATGATTGTACCTAACATAGTTTTTGAGTTATGCTCCGGACAAGAATCAAGTTATAAAATCAACAAAGGGTAATAACTCAAAAAATTTGATCGGCAGAGTTACGGTTCTTGTGCACTGCACCTCTCCATAATGAGATCTATCCACCTATGAAGTTTCATGACTCTACCTTTAATACTTTTCGAGTTATGCTCCGGACAAGGTTTGGTCTACGGACAGACCGACCGACCGACCGACCGACCGACCGACCTTCCGACCGACCGACCGACCGACCGACACTTGCAAAACAATATACCCCCATTTTCTTCGAAAGGGGGCATAATTAAATGAGTTACATGTTAGTTATCAAATATATCCCTGTTTGATTAAAGAAAGTCAAAGAGATAAACGGCGATTATACAATCACTGCAAAACTTGAGACTGGTTCAAATTGAAAAGAGCAGACGACAAGTCTGATAGAAGGCTACTAAAATGGGAAAATCGTATCTTTTGTCTTGGAAAGCGAGGGAAGAAAACGACAAAAATGTTGGTGATCAGCATTTTCTTGATTTCTTCCCTAGTTTTACAATAGATATTTTTAAAGCCTTTTGTGAGAAAGGGTTTGACAGACAAGCACTGTATCATAAGAAACAAAATGTCGCCATTTCTTTCTTTGACATCTGAAATCAAATTGTTAAATGAACAGTTACCAACGTATGTTACTTATTATATCGTGTAGTTTGTAACGTATCTTACTTATTAGTAATATACGTTACAAGCTCTTAAGTGTTTTATTCTTAATTGATCAACAAGATACTTACTTAATGGTATGTTTTCTGAAATTCTTTTAAGTAGTTAGTTATTAACACAATCTATAGCTCACGATAAAAGACCTGGCAGAGCATCTCTAGCTATTCGCTAGAGATGCTCTGACAGGTCATTTATCTTGAGCTACATGTTTACTTACGAAAACATTCCTTACTCAACGAAAAACTTACTTTTTATCTACCGTTAGTAAAAACTATGTCTAATGTAACTATTTAAAACAAGATACTTACAGAAGAAACGTCATCTGTTGAGAGGTTGTGCTTAAATTTGTATTAGAAAACAAACAAACAAAGAAATAAATAAACAAACAAACAAAAGAACAACAAGTTATCAACACAACTTACTTACGATCAAACATTCCATATTGGAAGACAAACTTACTTTTTGTCTATCGTTAGTAAAATCTGGATATATTAACTTTGTTCAACTAGATACTTACATGAAGAAACGGCAGCAGAAAGGTGTTACGGTTAGATTTGTATTAAAAACGAACGAACGAACGAACAAACAAACGAACAGACGAACATACGTACAAACAAAGGAACCAAGGAACGAATGAACGAGCGAAAGAACAAACAAACAAAAAACAAACACTTACAAGTGAACAGGTTAACACTAGTTCGTTATACTTACAATAATCACAATGCTATCCACTTTTCTTTTTTCAAAATATCGTGTTGGCATCAGAAATGAAATATCCGTAAACAAAACGTAATAAATACGGCTTTCTTGCCGTTGTGCTCGATGAAATTCCACGTACAGAAATTAAGACGCGGTAAAATCGTTCGTTTGGCGTTGTTCAAAGCGTCATACCTAGAATATACTTACACATAATTTACGTGATTTGGTTCGAACAAATTCCGCGCAAAATTTACGCGATATTCGACTTCAAATATCACAATTTGGCACATAAACAGTGTTACAAAGGGGGACCACTTTAAACAGCAAAAATACTAAAGATACTTACAATAGTGATACAGGGAAATACAGCCAAATTGCAAGCAAAGTAACGAAAAGTAACCGAAAAAATCCGTACGTTAACGTTGAAACGGCAAAACTACATTTACGTTATTTTGACCGAAGTCTGCGCACAGAAGAACGATGTCTGGAAACGAACAGCAGGGAATGGTACATTAAAACAGGAAAACGTATCTACGGAGAGGAAGTCTTCAAACAACCGCGGTAAAACAGCTCAAGACGTTAATCGGAAGTTTCGTCCGACAAGATTCCGAAAAATTCGCGACAACAACGTTAGAATCACGTTGAAAATATCATAAAAGAAAGTATTAACTTTCCACAACAAGAGCTGTCCGAAGACACCGCGCTCGACTTTCTAAGTTGCTTAGTATAAAGGGGGCATAACTCCAAATATAGTAGTAAGGTAGAGGGTGTGATGGTGAAGAAGTATTCCAAGTTTGGGTTGAATCCCTTTGATAGTATGGAAGTTATTGATGTTTGAAAAAACTTTAACCTTGGTTGCAACGCCGACGCCGACGCCAACGCCGACGCCAAAGCCAACGCCGACGCCCGGGTTACAGTATAAGCTCTCATTTTCTTCGAAAAGTCGAGCTAAATAAAATGATGGTTGTATTTATGTGTCCTTTCCCCAACCCAATAACTCGTCTGTGTACGTGCAAAACCTTGTTACTTCAGCTTTAATAAAGCTGGAGCTACGAGGTTTTGCAATAACACCGACGAAAAACTACAACAGTCATCATATAAACATTACAAATTGTGAAAAAATATACTTACACAATGGTGATACAGGAACAAACAGCCAAAGTTCATGCACAAAGAAACGAAAATAAAAATAGACGCGATAAAAACAACCGTTGAAATATAAACGTCAAAACTATAGCTACTCGGTTACAAGTAAGTTGCAGTTACGACGATTCGAAACAGAAGATAGATTTCATCTTCAAACTTCGAAAAACGCGAGTAATTAACGGTAAAATCGCGTAATGATTATTAATGGAAAATATTTGGTTCCAGTGCGTTTTTATATCTTTATTTTACTTTCAAGTTTCGGACGGTTACTAAACAAAAGAGAAATAATTTCATCTCTTTTCGTCTCTTTTCAACAAAAACCTCGTAACAACAGCTTTAAACAAGCTGTAGTGCTGAGGTTTTTGATGAAAAGCAAAATCATGATGTTCATCCAGCTTCTTCGCTCTCTACAACCCGTGTCCCAGATTCAAGTATTTGTAAGTTAACATTTTGTATAGCTCGCGATAAATGACCTGACAGAGCGGCTCTAGCTTATTCTGTCTCTACAACCCATGTCCCAGATTCAAGATTCAAGTATTTGTCAGTTAACAAATACTCACGATAAATGACCAGGCAGAGCATCTCTAGCTAATAGCTAAAGAAGCTCTGCCAGGTCATTTATCGATACATATATTAAAGTTTTACTCGCATTGTTATATTCATCAACCGTTCCACAAACAAATCCCGATTTTGACGAACTATTTCTTGAAAAAAAAAAGCAAAAACGTTTAGAGAAAAGAAATAGAAATGCTGGTGACCACACATTCCTTCATTTTCCTCAATATCTTTGAAAATATGGCATACAGGATTTAGACAATCCGTTAGTACATGTATATCTAATTGCAAGAATCGTCAGCAATTTTCAATTTAAATACATGTACTCGAGATATCTACTAATTTTCTTCAATACATCGATTCGACAACAAGAACATCTATTCCGTTCAATCAGTCGCTGAAACTCTTCCAAAACATGACAAAAATTGAAGTCCAACAGTCAAATAATAAATGAAAAGACATAAAATGTATTAAGGGTTAGCAGGGTTATAACATTGTTTTAGTAAGCGGTTAGCATCCCGAGAAATTAAGACTAAGATCGACCTATGGTTATATACACCAGGAACAAGAAATTAAAGGCAATAAAGGTATTAGGATTCTAATTTTCTATTTTAAATTCAAACCATATTTTGTGGGTACTCATTTGAATCTTCTCATCGATACGATTCAAATGAGTACCCACAAAATAGGGTTTGATCAACAATAAATGAAATAATTATTGTACATTTGTATTTTGAAACAAGAGCTGTCACTGTAAGATGACAATGCCCCTGACACCGCTTTGATTTTAAATTATGGCCAATCTATGTTCAAGGTCAAGGTCATGCCGGAGTCAAGGTCACCAAAGTATGTGCCTACAGAAAGGTAATGTACCAAGGAATGTTGTGGTAAAGTATGAAGCGAATATGTTGAGTAATAAGGAAGTTATGGCCAATGTTAAAGTTTTTGGACGGAATGACGGACGGACAGACAGACGGACGGACGGACGGACAGACGGACGGACGGACAAGTCAAATTTATGATGCCTCCCTATCGGGGGCATAAAAAAAATCGTATCTGTAGTATGTGTGTCTCAAGATGCGCTTGTGCAGCAAAAGTCGGAAAGTTATGTGTTGACACTCATAACGTCGTAACTACAGCCTATCTAGCCGAACTTACGATGTTTTATATATCAATCGACTGGTAAAGTAAATGTGTGTAAATAATAGCACAGAAAATATTGAGGTAAAAGAAGAATACGCTGGCCATCAACGTTTCCTTCTTTTAACTAAATGTTTTCTGTCAAGCGACTGGTATAATAAAAGTATGTTTACATAATAACAAAGAAAATATTGAGGGAAAAGAGCAAAATACTGGTTGGTCATCAGCATTTTCTTCTTTTGCATCAATGTTTTCTCAAACTGTACCGTATAGCATGAAACGTCAAAATACGACCAGTTATGGGTAGTGTAAAGGCAGTTCTTTTACAGCACGACAGTCGTTTGTCTTAAGTAGCGAACGAGAGCTGTCCATAAGACAGCGCGCTCGACTTTTCTAAGTTGCTTAACCCAGAATGTCTAAGTCAAAAAAGGTTAAAATTCCAGTAAATTAAATGTGAGAGTAATGAATCTTTGCCTACAGGCTAATATTATGATCACAAAAGCATGTGCAAAGTTTCAGAGCAATAGCATAAGTAGAAACAGAGATATGAGTTGCACGTAACAACTTATACTTATTTTCTAAGTGTAAAGGGGGAATAACTCCAAATACAGTGGAACCAGGGTCATGGGCCATGGTAGTAAGATAGAGGGTGTGATGGTGAATAAGTATTCCAAGTTTGGGTTGAATCCCTTTGATAGTATGGAAGTCATTGATGTTTGAACAAGAGCTTCGCAGAGCGGCGCATATACGCCCGAGAGGGGCTTGTCAGTAAAAATTGGCCATTTTTTTCAATTCAAGGGCAGATAATTCAAACATGAAAAGGTATCAAAATTTTGTTTGCACAACAAGACACCATAGAGATTCATTGTGGCTAGTTTGATTAAATTCTGGTTGAAACTGTAGAAGTAACACACAGGAGAAAATGGGCATTTTTGAGAAAATGGGCATTTTTCCTTAAATTCAAGGGCAGATAATTCAAGAACCAAACCAATTATCTAAATTCCGTAAGCGGTGTGCACAACTAGACACCATGGAGATTCATTGTGGCAAGTTTTATCAAATTCTGATCAAAACTGTAGGAGAAGTTGCGCACACAAGAAAATGGGCATTTTTTTAATTCAAGGGCAGATAATTCAAGAACGAAAAGAGTTATCTGAATTCCGTAAGCGCGGTGCACAACTAGACACCATGGAGATTAATTGTGGCAAGTTTGATCAAATTCCAATCAAAACTGTAGGAGGAGTTGCGCACACAAGAAATTGCTAACGGACGGACAGACGGACAGACAGACAGACGGACAGACGGACAGACGGACGAGCGGGGCCATAACATAATACGACCCTTCGGGCGTATAAAAAAACTTTAACCTTGGTTGCAACGCCGACGCCAACGCCGACGTCGACGCCCGGGTGACAGTATAAGCTCTCATTTTCTTCGAAAAGTCGAGCTAAAAATGTTGAAATGATGCAGACGGCAATTTGATAATATTGCATTTTACGATGTTGCCGACGGTCTTAAGAAAGCTTAACACATTGTGGGGAATGTTGATAAAAAAAATCTGTGTGCAATAAATCACAGAAATAATTGAGACAAAGGGGGGAAATGCTGGCGATCAACATGTTCTTCTTTTGTTTCAACGTTTTCTAAAGCGTTTACTTAACGATTAAGGACGCCAAAATCAGGTATTCTTTTGAAAAGGCTTATAATATTGTAAAACACAAAGTATATAGAAAAACACTATGTGAAGTTCTTAATTTCTCGGGATGAAAAAAGCCAACAGTTTGGTCCAAAAGGTGGAATTTATTTCATTCTGTGAAAATCAGTTTTTCAATGCTTCGACAGTCGAGGCAAAACAACAAACATTTGAAAATAAATTACACTTTTTGCACCTGGGATTGAAGCAAAAGTTCTGTCTGAAAAGTTCTCCTTTTTCAGTATTCCTACAATCAAATTCACAAAAAAAAGAAAATACTTCAAAAAAATCTACTCTTAACTCAGAAAACAAAGTAAAATTATAAGACACTATGAAATTTCAATAAAACAAATCGTTACGCCAGTATTGCAATTATAAACAAATTTACAAAATCCAGACAGACAGATGGAACTTTTGCGTCTTTGTTCTTTTTCCAACTATATTTAACACTCACCAGACTTCTATTATGGTCCAGCTGAGAATCTCTGGTTGAATTCACACAAAAACCTTTAACTTATGATAGAACAGACAGAAAGGGGACTAGAGGATTACAAACCATGTCATGATGTTACTGCTGCTGACGATGACTTTGTTGTTGTTGCTGCTGCTGCTACACGAAAACCGTCGATGGACAAGGACTTGATGAATTGATAGCGTTTTTGATAATTTTGTAGAAAAAAAAAAAACGTCGATTTCATGTTTTTCAAATGGGCTAGTTCGATCATTATTCATGGTAATCGCTCAATGTGACTTGTAGCCGGCCGATGGACAGACAGACAACCTGGCATCACTTCAAAGATAAAATATGCCAGGGCTTATAGATAGGACTAACAGACAACCATAGAGACACACGGACGGACGGGCATGTGTATATAACGTAATATGCCTCCGATCGTTTCATACGGATGCATAAAAATATATCGGAATAACATCGTTAGAGTGCATCGAATCATAAAGAGTTAACACCTTTCACAAACAGCAAAATGTTACGTTTGGTCCAATTCAATGACTGCTGCAGGCAATACAATGAGTGCTAATAGAAATCATAGCGTAGAAAATATTGAGGCAAAAGGAGTAAATGCTGATTATCAACATTCTCTTCTTTTGCCTCAATGTTTTCTCAAGTTATTTCTCCTAAGAACGACAAATTCACGTCTTGTTTGGGGAAAGGTAAAGAGCCGATCGAGGAAGGACATTGGAAACGGCGATGCAAATCGCAATACCGATAATTTTGAATGCTGAAAGTGGGTTGGGGGGGGGGGGGGGGGGTCAAGGGAAGATTATACTCGCAAACCAACAATATAGGGACGTGTAAAGAGAAGGGGACAAAGTAAGAGGGATAGAGACTACCTACAACTAACCTGTTTTTCCACAAAACCTTTCATTACATGTTTCGCTTTTGCGAAAATCCTAACATGCACATTGCAACACTTTTTTTCCTTTTACCGCTACAAAGTCCTAAATTCACCAAATTCCGCACTATTTCACAAAGTGTCTATTCGGTGAATAAATAAATGTCCTAAATTGAAATAAATTGCCACAAAATATGTTGCTCCTGCTTTTTTCTGCAAATTTCTGTCTTCCAAAATGTTGGTCCTCCATGCTTCGTCTGGCTATTTTGTCCAATCTCGGTGGATTTTCGCGCCCAAATGACCCGTGGCCGGCGATATGCACGCTTTTTTCGTGAGCTTCGCTCGCTTTGGGATTAATCTATTTTAGATCGAAATATTTAGATCGCTTGATTGATTTTTAAACAAGAAACTTTACAGCCCTGGGCACATTAACCCTTTTCCAAACAAACGCGCTATAACAGTCAAGTGTGACGGCCGCGCGAAACGTGTAGATGTAGAAGACCTAGTGTTGACGTCCCCTAGTAGAAATTGTCTGGGAAAACATTGGGAGAATAGAAGAAATTGCCGATGCATGTATCAAAAGTTTAGACTCATTATCCCTAAAATTAAAAAAAAACGGAGTGTGCATTCTTATCTGGACCGAATTTCTTTACAATTTCGAAAACTTCCCTATGGAAAAAAGCTGTTTTTTATTAAGAACTGATCAGTCTTTTTTATTTGTCCTCTTTCTTTTTAACCCTTTCCCAAAGTACTCTTTTAGATTTCAAATTGTTATTTTTCTTTTCGATAGATCCTTCCCCAAACGACAAAATTGTAGGCTGATCCAGAAAAAGGGAAAAATGCCGTTGATAAGATTTTTCTCATTTGCTTTAATGTTTCCCAAACGGTCTTTTTGTTTTCTCGGGGAAATCATAAAGTTTAAAAGCTGCTGAAAAGGGCAAAATGTTTTATTATAAACGTAGGATTTGTGTATAAAATACCAAAGAAAATAATATATTGAGACAAAAGGAGAAATTGCTGATTACATTGTATCATCAATCTCTTCTTTTGTCTCAATGTTTTCCCAAACTATATCTACCAGGGACGTCAAAACAAGATCTTGTTTGGAGAAGGGTTAAAACAAGATGTATTTGTGAAACACAAATAAATGCCCTCGAGTTGGCGAATGTTAAGTTTTTGGACATACAGACAGATGGACGAACGGACAGATATACATACAGATGGACACTAGTAAAGTTTCTAGTGAGTGTCGATACGGGGACATAAAAAGGAAAAAAATCAGCCTGAAAAGGGTAAATTCCAAGGTAAAATTGTGTTCTAAGAACCACAATAATTTAGTTGTCTGAATAGGGTTTATTAGGTTACTCGGAAATGCTTTCTAGAGTGGAAAGAATGTAATTATTTGTGAACTGGTACAAAGATGGACCTTTGGTGATTTCCGTTTGGTTAAGCACATTCTAACGAAGATCCCGTTATTAACGTCTTAAAAAGTAGAGCATTGAGTAGAAGTGGAGAAGAAAATGTTTAGAGTAAACACCTTTCAAATTTTGTTGTTAACGATGGTTAATTGACTGTCTAGGTTTTAACGCCGCTTTCAACTGCTATGGTCATATCGCGGCGACCGGAGACATAATGATAAATTCCTGTCGGTTCTCATACTACCACAAGATCCTTACAGTTCCCCCAGCTGCTCGCCCATAAAGGTTAACGATTAGCCTACAAAACAACTTGTTGAAAAGAGTTAAAATATAAAAACTAGTCCGCTCACGAAAGTAAGGCTAACACAGTCGATATTTTCCTGTGAATTGATGTCTTTTGCCTTCGGTAATAAACAGACAATTTTCATTTCGCTATCAATATGTCTTACTTCGAAAGTAATGAAAAAGATAATATTATATTATTTGTCAGCAATATTGACGACTTTTTCCAAGTACATATGTTCTCATTATATTATATTAACCCTTTTTCCAAATGACCATATAACTTTTTTGTGGAGTACATGTATGTCATTTTGAATTTTTTGTAGAGTACGAAAGACATGTTGCTAAAGATAAGATTTGTGTTCAAATAGCCTCAGAAAACATTAAGACAGAAAAAAAGAAAATGCTGATCATATGTATTACCATATTTTTTCTCATTCTTTCCAAAGTACAGTATAATTATAAGGAACGTCAAAAGCAAGTCTTAGCCTATTTGGGAAAAAGTTAATCTTTGACATGATTATTTTGATTTGATCAGATTTTTGTACAATCCATCCGACTATTTTAAGCCTATCACCAATTAATTTCGCTGGCAATTCCGATTACAGGAATAGAACGACGTAGCAAACTAGTGTCGCTTTTTCACCGAAAACCTAGTAACTGCAGATTGAAGCAAGCTGCAGTTAGGAGGCTTTCGATGAAAAGCAGCGATATTCAAGAAACGATGTCATTTCAATTTGTTTATAAGCCTAAGTGACTGATTTGGAATAGGTTTGAAGCAGAGAACGCGGAAAATGCCAAGGATTATAGCTGTATATCGTCGCTTTTCAACGAAAACCTCGTAACTGCAGCTTGTTTTCAGCTGCAGTTACGAGATTTTCGTTGAAAAGCAGCGATATGATCGATCTTCTAATATTTTGATTGCCATTCAATAACCTTTTATTTTATCAGAAGCTGCTTAAAATCGATCGCACATACAAAATCTATGACGTTTTTTTTCCGCATTTTCTGTTGCAAACTAAACTTAAGTCGGTTACGTATTAAAAGCATTTCTGTTGTTGTTTTTTGTTGTTGTAGTTGTTGTTGTATAACGTGATTCCACACAAGTGACTATGGTCCATTTGATTTTGACGAGCAAACGATCCAAACCGTGGATCAATTATTAAAGAATAATTCCCATGTAAGTAGGCCTACAGGGTGATCCAAAAAACATGTCCCACAAAGAATATTTAATATATCTGCGTAATGTGGTAGCATTGTTTTAGCTTTGGTGTCGATGGAAAGGGAATATAATAGAATTTGTAATGGTTGTGCAGAAGAACGTCATGCAGCGTCATGGTAACGCCAATGGCGTCATCAATGACGTCATCATATTCTCAGCATTCCAAGATGGCTGACAATGCAGAAATAGTCAAACTGTGCTATGTATTATGTACATATCCTGTTCTAGCTAGAAAAAAAATCCAAAATATGTACCAAAATGCCAAAGTGCCTTCCAGGAAGCAGATAATAAGACTTTTTTCTAAGTTTGAGATGAAGGTGACCGTCAATGACACGAGATCTGGAAAAAGGAGAGAACACGCACAGGGCGTGCAGACGATAACGCGGAGACTGGAGAGTTTTTATCAAGCTGTAGAGGAAACTCCAAGGGAGTCTATTATGGGGTTTCATGAAGGACATCTCAAAAACCACTGATGTAAGATATGGTACAGTGGAAAGAATTCTAAAGTTCTATTAAATTGTAAGCCATGCAACATAACCAGCATGCAGCATTTGAAAGACACCACGGCCACACTGTCATTTCTTAATTGGACAGTGAATAAATTGCCACCGCATTCACCCGATCTCAGTCCGCTGGACTTTTCCTATGGGGTTGCTACGAAGAAAGAGTTTATGAACCCTAACCCACCACTATAGCTGAACTGAAAGAAGCCATAAGTAGAGAAATAGACTTGATTGATAGTCAAACCCGTAGTAACGTCATACAAAACATTCGACGTCATTTTAGACTAGTTTCTGAAAAACATGGTCGTCACATCGAGCATCTCTTGTTAAAGTAGTAGGTGAATTATTATATAATATTGTAATCATACAAAATTTTACAGATATATACTTAAGTTCTAGAGAATATAAACGGAATATATAAGATGGTAAAAAAGTTATAAAGCATTGTTTGTGGGACATGTTTTTTGGATCACCCTGTACATCTAGTACATTTTTTTAAACATTATGCAATATTTCAGGTAAGACCTTGGTAATGGGCTATGTGACCAGTTATGGAACGAAATCTGTATGGCGCAAACAGACATTTTCAAGGGAAGTAATTTTCATTGCTCTCAAATTTTGAATTTTGGACTTTTGTTGAGTGTTTTGCCTACTCTTAATACAATTTATAAAACATTTTCACATTGTTTTCGAACATTCCCTTGAAATCTTAGCACCCTCAATTATTTTCGTTGTTACGAAAACAAGCAATAATTGCATCTAACGGTTCTTTAAAAATGCTCGGACTAATGGACGTCGCTAAATAGGCTAAGTCGAAATATAACGATTATAACGGAAGTGCATTACCCAGGTCTTACATTAAATCATGTAAGACTACTTTCTAATGAGATGCCAAGGCATACTCTTTGAATATGTTTTGACCCGTCAAGCTTAAACGGACGGACCCTCTGGGAATTTCATAAGACTAAATTGCAAGAAACAGATATGATGTATGCGCACACTTCACAAAAGGTCCCTTTAGCCTGACGGATCTCATTTATATAACTTGCGTAGGTACAATATGAATTTGTTTGGTTTCGATATTAACCAATTTGTTATAACAACCGAGACTTTTTCTTGGAAATTAGTTCATATATGTGACCTGTCGTGCTAAAGGGAACCATCTCTGAAGTCTGTAAAACCAAATTTCAAACAGACCAGTTTTAAGCAAACGCAAACCAGGCCCTAGTTTCTAAAAAACATTAAGTACATACTCATGAGTACACGCTCAACCTCAATGGAATACTCTAAAACTTGGAAGGGTATTTAATTGAAGTTAACGTTGATTTCGTGTGATTACGGTGGTAAGATTTGAGTCTGAGAACGAAATTAATTTTTTTCGAGAAATAGGGGCCAGATGTCGAATTTTTAAAATGAACATAAAGTAAGATATGACAATGAATCTACATCAAGAAAACTACCTTATGCTGCAAAGTTTCCATGCTAGTCAGTCCGCACAGTCCGTGCAGACAAACTAGGTTCTATACTTTTCACACTCGTCACAAGGTCCCTTTTGACATGACTAATAGCATTTATATAACTTTTGTAGGTACACATTGGATTTGTTTGGTTTCGAGAATATCTAATTTGTTATCAAAACTGGGACTTTTTTCTTGGAAATTCTTTCATATATCCACAAGTTCCACCACACTATTTTATTGAATTAGTCTAATGGTGTCAAGGAAGACGCTTTGCTTTTCCTATCTAATGAGCATATTTGAATCTCATTGAGTATGAAGAGATGATGTTAATTTAGCAGTGGTGATTTTTTTTTAAATTTTCGTTTTCAATCTTTTCATTTTCCTTTCCTGCTAGTTTTTGTTAGCTGCACTCTTGTCTAAGACTTGTGATTAATCAGACTTTACCCCCAAAAAGTCTCGACTGCTTATTTATGCAAGCAATTAGCCTTTGGATAATATTACAGCCATGATGAATGTGCTGGAATATCTTGTGCCATTTGGGACATCTCTGTAATACTTTCACAGATGGCAAAAAATATACCATCTTGTCCGTGATAATGTAAAACCAGTATTCCAGCTTAGTTATTTAAAAATTGAATTACGAGGTTTTGCATGAACATGGACGAAATGTTGATAAAGAAAAGCTTTGAGTACATTATAGCACAAACAATATTGAGACAAAAAAGGGGAGAAAAATGCTGGTTGTCAGCATTTTTCTTCTTTGTTTCGATGTTTTCGATGTAAAAACAGAATATTGATTGTGAAAGGCTCGTCAGGATCACTCTGTGTGTATGAAGAGTTTGATCTCATTCAATATTTTTCTTTTTTGATTTCCGAGGTAACGTTTAACTTATTCCCACACAGTGACATCTTTTGACTCCCTATTTTACAAATAAAAGGCTTCTTTAAAAGCGTTGTTTTATTCCTCTCTTACGTCTTATGTGTGTACTTTATTGTAATTTTGTTTGTCGAACTTCTTTGTAAACACGGTGGTTAATCACGTGATACTATATCTGAAAAACTTCAATATTTTTTAAATACTGGACCGATTTGAATTCGGTTTGAAGCAGAGAATGTGGACAGACGTCATGCATTATAGATGGATGTTGTTGATTTTTTGGTTTATCTTCAATAACTTTTTATCAATGGATTTTTCAAAAATCCAACACGTCCAGCTTATTCCTGGCATGTCCCACCTTCTCTACTTTAAACCAAATTCAAATTGGTCAAGTATTAAAAAAGATATTTAAGATTATCGGAAATTCTGAGTCACGCGATTATACACCGTGGTAAAGTCCATAATAAATTAGAACATAATCCAGTATGTCTTTGCTATTTTACTTCTTCAGACAGTAGGCTTTTTGCATAAGCCGACAAGATGACATTGATCATTAATATTGAATCTTTACTTGTCTTCCAAAGTACTTTCTGTCGTGTATACAAGCTTGGGTTTGACGTCCTTAACCCTTTCCCAAACGACAAAAAATTAGGACGGTCCAATTTGAAAGCTGCTGCAGACGACAAAATGGATGTTAATAGAGATTGAAATTGTGTACAATAAAGTAAAGAAAATATTGATACAAAAGGAGAAACTGCTGGTATCAGCAGTTTCTTCTTTTGTTTCAATGTTTTCCCAAGCCTTTTTTGTTAGGGACGTCAAAACCAGGCCTTGTTTGGGAAAGGGTTAATAGTTTTAGCGTCTGTGTGTCCTTTTCAATTCTGTCTGGTCTAGAAGTTTGTAGTACGAAATATGGCATGAGGATTGGTATTTCGTTCATGAACTTTTCAATAACGTTAGGACGTTAAATGCATTATTACCGGCGGAAAGCTAAATTGATAAAATTTTAACCTAAATTTCTTTTGTCTAAATTCTCCAAAAGTCGTCAGGTTTTCTGTGCTTATAGCTTTCACCATTGATTCTGCAAAGTCACATTTCAAAGAATGTAAATATATGTACTGTATCCTTTTCAATTGTGAATTTCTCAAAGAATGTCGTTTGAATTGTGAGACCGAATTAAACCATGCAGTGAAACCTTTTGATGCGGCACAAGGGAAAAGCATCACGGAAAATAAAGAAATTTGTCTGTGGGGTGAATTTTCCCGGCATCTCCAAACCGAATTCAAATTGGTCAAATAAAAACAAAATTATCCACAATGTCTTGAAATTCATGTGTCATGTGATTCCCCGACGGGTATGCTGGGTATCGAGAAGGATTGGTCTGAATCACATACAATAACAGCCCAATTTCTAAGTTCCTGGCTCAATTATTACGTGATTGGATTGGGGAGAATGGAAAGTTACATAATTGTAGACATTATTGTTCTGGATATAAGGTAGAATACCCGTATTGTCGCCATTTTGAGATTTATAAAACATCAGAGCGGCATCGTTATGTATCCGAACCTGTTCGGGCGGGGTCGTAAATATTCGGCGGTGTAGAGTTCCACCGCCGAATGTTTACGATCGCGCCCGAATAATTCCGACGTCGTGCGAATCTCATTAGGGTAGACTACCTTAGAATAGATTATATTGCACAGACTGGGCTTCGTGAAAAAAACAACACCCAAAGTAAAACAAAGAAAAATGCACGCGTGGCTATGGGAACGCATTAGAACCCTGACTCAGTTTAAAAAAGGACGTATATTTTAACGTCTAAATGTAGATCGCGTGACGGTTATTCCGTACATTATGTTCGAATAGAAGCTAAGAAGCTTTATCCGAAATCCCGGCTACTTTTAGTTAATGCAGACAATAAGCTTTTTACATAAGCCGAAATGACAAATGGGGATTTTACCATTTACCACGATGATTGATGTTAAATCAGTCTGAAACGAAACGAGGTTGCCGTCGAAAAGATGGGTCCAATTGATATTTTCCATTCGCGAAAGTACATTGATGTACACGAAGTTTGTCATTACGTACTCCATTACGATAATATATCTTTGTAGAGATACGTGGGACGTCGGAATTATTCAGGCGTCGTCGTAAACATTCGGCGGTGGAGAGTTGAATGAAAAAACGAAATTGAAGATAGATTCGGATTGCCGGAATCTTTTGTTGGTTTTCATTGAAAATCTCATAACTACAGATTGCTTTAAAGCTGTAGTTACGAGATTTTTGTTGAAAAGCGATGATCTATTCATTCAGCTTTGTAATGCTAGGAAGATAACAATGTATCATTCAATTGGTGGTACTTGGTATTAAAGAAGATAGAAGTGAATAAGGTAACGTATTAGCCTCGGAATCTACATGTATTGAATAGAATTGAAACGAGATCTACAAAAAGGGCCCGTAGAGCTTTTGATGCTACACTGTTTCAATGCTGCAATAATGGACAACGGTATTGGAGAACAATGTGGATCTTGATCAGACTGCCTACATATGCAGGCTGATCTAGATTCGTGGTTGTCAAAAAATCTTTTAAAATAACAATCTTTCAAAATCCCGGCTCATTAATTTGATAATTATATAATCAAAAACAAATGAGCCGGGATCTGGAAAAACGTCCCTTAACGCATTTGAGAACAACATGGATCCAGACCAGCCTGTGCATACGCACAGTCTGATCAGGATCCACATTGTTCTCTAATAGCTTCTTCGTGACCTGTATTAACTGAAAGAGAGCAGCATGGATGCATATTGGACTGCATTTGACAAAAGGCTGATCTTCAAACTCAATTGTCAAAAATGCTATAAGGGACGTTTTTTTCCAGATCCCGGCTGATATCATTTAATTAGATGTTCTCGACATAAAAAGCCACAATTCAATTATGTATTTCAATATCCTCAGAATATCATAAACCATATTTTAAACCATTCCCAAACGACAAAATTGTAGGGTGGTCCAAATTGGAAGATCATACAGACGACAAGTTCAAGTGAATAATATTTTTGAAATAGTGGGGAGGGGGGGTAAATGGAAATCATTGTGGACAATTAAGAAATTGCTTGTCGCAAGCAATTTCTTAAATTTTCACGATGTTTTCCAAAGCCATTATCTTGCAGGGAATCAAAAAGAGTCAATGTATAGTAACGGGTGAAAGATTTTGATACTACAATGTTTCCATGCTGCAACAGTTGCTATGTACATGCAATGCTTGTTTTTATGAAAACGCAGGCTGATCTAGATCCACGTTGGTCTCAAAAGTCTTAATAATAATCATTCCAGATCCCGACACGCTAATTTATTTTTTGCATCGATTTTCCAGTGAAAAAATAAATCATTTAATTAGACGTTCTCAGTAAAAAAAACTACAATTCAATTATGTATTTCAATATCCACAGATTCTCCTAAAATACCTTTTAACGATTTTCTGATTACAAAAAAAATGTTTCATCTAATAAGATGTACATGGTATAAGAAAGCTATAATTGAATAAAGAAACAAATTAGATTCAGATTCCATTTGAATACATTAGTTTCTTCATCCACTTCTAGTAAAAGAAATGTATCTTTTTACCCTTTCCCTAACGGTAAAAATTTAGAATTATCCAATCTTCAAAGGACAAAATTGACTTTGATAATTGCAGCATGTTTGTACAATACAAATCAGGAAATATTGAGAAAACCGCAGCAAATGATGATTATCAGCATTTTCCTATTTTCTCTCAATGTTTTTACAAAATTATTTCAACTAAGAACGTCAAAACAATTATGTTTTGTTCGTTGAAATATTATAAAGATGTACACGATAAAAAGATAAAATTGAATAAGGTAATTGGCCATTTATCCCTTTCGCAAACAAGACTTGGTTTGACGTAGGCCCTACCGAATAGAAAATGATTGGGAAAACATTGAGACAAAAGAAGAAAGTTCTGATAATCAGCATTTTCTTCTTTTATTTCAATATTTTCCTGACAATATTTCATAAAAAATCACATCTTTAGCAATGTTTTTAAATGTTATGTCGTCTGCAGCAGATTTCATATTGGACTGCCAAAGAATTCTGTCGTTCGGGAAAGGATAAATTGGATGTACGGAGTATAAAAAAGCTACAATTGAATAAGGTAATTAAGCCTTTAATGGTCGCGTGGAAACAGATGTGGTTAACGTCTTATTTTATATATCGTCGCTTTTCTACGAAAACCTCGTATCTGCAGCTTATTTCAAGCTGCAGATACGTGTTTTTCGAAGAAAAGCACCTATATATGGGTGAGCCGGTATCTGACAGAATGACACTTATTTGTGTTAAGGTAGTCTTTCCATAATGAAATTTGCACAAAATCGGAATTATTCTGATGCGATCGAAAACATACGGCGGTGGAACTCTCCATCGTCGAATGTTTACGACCGTGCCCGAATATATTCGGATACGTAATGACGCCGCTCGAAAAAAAAAAACACACAAAGTTTTATCAATCTAAAAATGGTGACATTACGGGTATTCTACCTTAAGATGCAACGTACATTTAGTCACATTTTGCAAAATTGCATTCTGATTATCATATATTTTTTTTTTCAATTTGAGAAATAAATGATATTGTTGTTTTTCTTTTTAAACGCCAATTCAAAATTAATAATAATAACAACAATGTTTAAAAGTTTAACGTAATTTTGATGTCCGTAAATTACGGAAAAGGGCTTCCGGAACAATGATGGTCTAAATTTGTAGAAGTACTTTTGAATTGGGTAACTACTTCTACTTGATATCTAGAGCGCTACGAGAGTTGGATAAATTTTGTTTCAGACATTGATGAATACTTATGATTTACCATTCTTAACTGTTTCAATTTGTGAATCCAATGGGGGATAAATGGCTTTAAATTTGCATTGTTGTCTATGAGAATATCTATTTAGTCAAATAATTTCGAAACTAGGGTATTTTTTCAAAGTCAAAATGGTAAAAAGCTGTGTATTTTTATTGCATTTTATGATATACAATAGATTCGTATGAGTAACCTCCATATTTTCTGGTTTCATGTTGGTCTCATATCACTGCTTTTCAACGAAAACCTAGTAACTGCAGCTTAAAACAAGCTGCAGTTACGAGGTTTTCGTTGAAAAGCGATGATTTGTTTATCTTTTCCATATCCCAGCTGATAGATTGTACTTTATATTTATAATGCTAGGTTCCCACTGCCGATCAAATCAACTCGATCAAACCCGACCTAGCGATCGAGTACCGGTCGAGGTCGGTCGGCAAGGGTGATCGGGATAAGTCGAGATGGTCGAGTTTGGTCTGCATCGATCGGTAATCCTGCCAACTTGTTTTGGCACGTCAAAAAAATCCGTGTAGCGGTCGAGTAGAAAACACATCGGGAAGATGCTCGAGTATCGATCGTATAGAAGATCGAGCTGATCGACAATCACTCGAGTAGAGATTGTGTGTGCTCGAGTCGATATCTTTTACCGGGATTTGATTGGATGAACAGTTGGAGCAGAAGTCGAGTTGATCGGGAATGCGTTCGGGAATAACTCGTACAAGTCGAGGTGGTCGAATGCTTCCAACTGCTCTATGGCAGCGGATCAACTCGATCTACTCGATCGCTTAAGTGCACTCGATCAATCCCGACCATATGACTTTTTCTCGATCTCTAGTCGATCAAACCCGACCTCTTCATCCGATTTGATTGAGTGAACAGATGAGTCAGAGGTCGAGTTGATCGGGGTGTGGTCGGATATTACTCGAGTACAAGTCGAGGGAATCGAGTGCACGCTCGGTGCAGGTCGGAATACAAATTATCTACCCGATCACACTCGATCTCCAGACCCGACTGATTCACGACCAGGTCGATCTTCTACCCGATCAATACACAATCGCTTCTCGATCATTTTTGTACTCGATCGCACTCGACTGTTTTGCATGTCAAAAAAACTCGAGTAGGAAGCCCGAGCGATGCAGATCAAATTCGATCATCTCGACCGCTCCCGATCACTCTTGCAGACCTAACTCGACCTGTATTCGACCGCTTGATCGAGTTGATCTGGTCGGCAGTGGGAACACCAGGTCGCGTGGTAATAAATGTGTACAAACAGCACGAGATCCCGCGCAGAGTATATTAACAGAAATATTGAATATTATTGGAAATTGCGTTTCACGTGAGTCCCCGCTCTTAGACATAACACGCACGATTGATATAATGATATTAAACGCCTCAAAGAATGCATTTATCTTTATATTTAATCAGATTAAGAATGAGTCAATAGCTAAAAGTACATTTACGTCACATTTAAATTATGTGCATATTTAAACTGACAATATTATGAAGTTTTTATGAATATGTGATAATCACAGACGCTGCAAAAAGATTCTCATTTAGAACACCTAGAATAGAATCAGCTCGATCTGGTCGTGTACAGATCGAGATGGTCGGGTATTGATCGTGTAGGACTCGAATTAAGGTCGGGGTGATCGGGTAGACATCGGAAAGATGGTCGGGCTTCAGTCGGGAAATGATCGGGAGTGCTCGGGCAGGGGTCTAGTTTGATCGACTAGAGATCGAGAAGAAGTCGTGTACATACATTTTGTCGGGCTTGATCGGGGAAATTAGGTGGCCGAGTAGATCGAGTTGATCAGATCGGCAGTGGGAACCTAGCATAAGACAGCATGTTGACTCGATAAATACACCAGTTTTTATTTGAACAATATGTTGCACCTATCAATAAAAAATAGTCACGAAATGTATGGAAAAACCTGTTTTTCCCGAAAACATCCCGAATAAGAAATATGCAATATCTTGATAACTAGGCATTGGTTGTGATTTTGCAAAAACGGGAATGATAAATGTATTTGAAACTATACTGATAGTCCGGTCACGATATTATGGCACATGTTTGCAGAAATTATCCTTTTAACAAGAGAAATATGGAATTCAATACCACTGTAATTTTGCATGTTTTGGTTCGAATCTTGCATGTGTCTCACACATGCAATATTCGAATCAACACATGCAAAATTCTATTGAAATTATGAACACTTATTTTATTGTTGACTTTGACTGAACGGTTTAGAATTTTGAATTAATGCATATTTATGGAAATATTTGACAAAAATGTTCAAAATTATCTCCCTTGCATATGGATAAAGAGTAAAATAATATTTGTGAATTGTTTTCCTCTTGAAGCATAATGTTGAAATCTGGCACGGTGAATCAACTTCTTTGAAGTGTATTTACAAGTGTGTGTAATTTGATGCATTTCGTATGGCTAGAAAGTGGTGTTTTTTGTGGCCTGTAAACCTTACCTCTGGTACATCTTTAAAACTCTTTCCCAAACGACGTTTGTTTAATGATCCAATTAAAAAAATCCCGCAGACAACAAAATTGATGCAGCTAAAGATTGGATAAGTAAACAATTAAGCATTGAAAATATTGAGATAAAAGGAGAAATGCTGATTATCAGCATTTTCTTCTGTTGCACCAATGTTTCTTCCAAGCCGATTCTGTTAGGGACGTCAAAACCAAGTCTTGTTTGGGAAATGGTTAAAGAACCGCACTGCGCATTAATTGTAAGGCATAAAGTATTACAGTATCAGAGAATTAAATAACGAACCTGATAAGCAACAAAACGGTCGATTTTCGTAAATTTAATCGAAACTTTACAAAAGTCGGATAAGTCGAACTCCGGATGTCTCGAAGTCAAATAACGTTCACTAAGACATCTACACAACGACTTGCAATTGTATTCTTTAACCCTTTCTCAAACAAGACCTGGTTTTCAGGTTCTTATTGCAAAATACATATATATGAAAACATCGAAACAAAAGAAGAAAAGCCAGTAACCGTAATTATCTCCTTTTGCCTCAATATTTTCTGTGCTGTATTGTATATTTATCTATTCTTTATCAATAGTAACTGTTGTTTGTCGTCCGAAGCAGCATCAAAATTGGAATGAATTTTGTGCTAAAATGGACTGCGTTTATCGTTATGTTTTGATAAACCGTCGGTGTTGTTAAAAATCCCGTAACTACGGCTTGATTCAAGCTGTAGTTACGAGATTGTATAACAAAATCTATGTAATACTACTTGTTTGTCCGAAACTACGTCATGTTTAACTAGATAAAATCATTCCATATTGGGCCATTTTCTAATCTTGCCATCTGATAAAGGTTTAAGCCATTACCACACACTGACTCTTTTTGAATCCACAAAAGATAAGGCTTTAAAACGCATTGTGGAAAATGAAAAAATGCATGTGACAAGCAAATTCTTCATTTCCCACAACGTTTTCTACCTAAAAGACCCCCAAAATTTAAATTTCATTTAACTCGAAATTGTCGTCTGCAATAACTTTGAATTTTGACAAGTAAACAATTTTGCCGTCTGGTAATGGTTTTGAATAACTGTAAAGTCGGACGAGGAATTCTTGTCTACAATTCTAAAAAGAGCGCACCGCAAAATATGGGCTAATGAAGCAAAGGTAGTCCAACGACCGAGACAATTTAATTTAACAAATTAGCCTACTTTATTTTGTTGCAATGAATTACAAGTTCTTTCTCCAAAGTGCAAATTTGCCATCTGCTGCAGATGACAGAATTGATATTAATGAAGATAAAATTTATGAAAACTATAGCCCAAAGAATTTGAAGGAAACGAGGAAATACTGAATATCGGCTACATCTGAGTGTTTTCATTTTGCTTCAATGCATCACAAACTTTCTATCTTAAACGTCTAAGTTATTAGATTTATGTCAAAGAAAAAAACAAATTCGGAACGTACTTTAGTTTTAATACAAAAAATAAATTTACTGTAACAAACACACATAATTATTATGTTTTCATTTTTCGTCGGTGTAATTGTATTTTCTAGTAACCCAAGCTTGATTAAGCTGGAGTTACGAGGTTTTGCAATAACACCAACGATTTGCTCTATATAGCCTTCTGTTTGTAAGAAATATTAACCCTATCCCAAACAAGACCTGGTTTTGACATATCTAATGGAAACAGCTTTGGAAAACATTGAGACAAAAGAAGAAACTGCTGATAACCAGCAGTTTCTCCTTTTGCCTCAATATTTTCTATGCTTTATTATACACAAAACTTTACTAAAAATAACATACATTTTGTTGTCTACAGCAGCTTTCAAAGTGTACAAGTCTCAATTTTTGTCGTTTGGGAAAGGGTTAAACACCGGTATATATTAAGAGGAAAAGACAAAATGCTCGTTACATTTTCTTCTTACAGCGCATTAATTTACGAAACATTATATTTGGGATGTCAAGATCATTGTTTCAATCAAATTAAATTCGATGGACTTTGATCATTTTTTCCCATATATAAATTATATTTATACAATTTATGGTGGTTTTATCTTAATGGTTTAGGAAAGAAGAGTGCAAAATAACCACAAGGCATTATAGTAAAATGTTTTGGTTTAAATGAGAGATTCATGTGAGAATAAAATGCTAACAACCAGAATTTTATTTTTCCCCCACGTAGTCTTTGTAAAAAAGTTAAATTATAGTTCTGCTTAAGGTAGAAGACCAATGATTAGCACCAAAGAGCCAGCAGCGAAATATGAAAAATGCCAGTAATTCCTAAACTGTGTTACAATTCCATTCCAAATATAAACGTAAGCATTCTGTATGGTTTAGAATTTTGAATTCATGCATACTTATGAAAATATTTGACAAAATATTCAAAATTACCTCCCTTGAATATGAATATAGAGTAAAATGATATTTGTAAATTATTTTCTTCTTGAAGCATAATCTTGAAATCCGGCACGGTTAATCAACTTATGTGAAGTGTATTTACAAGTGTGTGTAATTTGATGCATTTTGTATGGCTAGAAAGTGATGTTTTTCATTATGGGTCTTCTACCTTAATATAAATTTTGGCGTTTGCAACACTTTTGAAGTTGGTCTTTTTCACATTTTGTCATTTGGTTGTCTTTTTGTATCTATAAAGGCGTCCCTTTCCCTGTGTATGTGTTATATCCTAAATCCTCGTCTAAACCAGTTCTTGGACTCGCCGAGGAGTTCATTTTAAACATCTTAAAACTCCCAACAGAATATCTAAACGTTTTCCGTCTGTTTCTTCTACAGATTTTACCCGAAATGCACCGCGTAAACAGAGAAATAAACTGGTCCCTGAACTTCCTCCCGGTTGCGCAATATAAAAAGAAGTTCACACTATGGTTTGAGTACATGAGTAATTCTGCTATGGTATAGAGTAGTTTCATCCGCGAAAATGTCTCGTCGTCGTCATGGACTGTGAACACAGACTTATAAATAAGTAATGAATTCATGGGCAATGTCGTAAAGATAAACGTAAAAGACACTGCAAGTAACATAATCGTTATTTTACGACTTTTCTCGCACTGTGCCCGTCTTACGGCGACACTTCCGTTTCGAGTCGATTGAACATATTGTTGCTGTAAAGCGTTCCGTTTCCGGCGCGCCATGATCACATTTTTGATAATCATTGCGTTGAGTATTAGAATGAGGGTGAACGGCATAAACGAATACAAAATGGCGTCGATCCAAGGCCAGTATACTTCATTGAGCGTGATGTAGTTTTCTGCTGCGTGGCATTTGGCAAGTATGGTGTCATTATATTCAACCAAACGAATCTCATGAAGTTTCACCGTCCAGAAAAAGTGTGCATTTATGGCAACGAATATTATGAATAGGCACGCAATAAGGGACCGGGCGTAACGTATGTTACAAATTCTGGGTACGTGTAACGGAAATGACACCACAATAGCTCGCTCCATTGTCACGGCAACTATAAGCCACACTGACACATGGCTTGTTAGATATCCCAGAAACACCATCAATTTACACAAAAAATCACTTTTGTCTTCTAAATCCACAGACAGCTGGCCTATCCAGATACGAAGTAATCCAACGTACAGCACCAACAAATCTGCGATAGCCAAAGCACTGAAATATGTATACGTAGAGGCCTTTTTGAGGTTTTCTATAAGGACACAGAAGGAGAACACATTACCAAACGTTCCGACGACAAGCAGCACCGGTGGTACATATAACAATAAAGTTTTGTGCATGGCATATGCTTGGTACTGGTAGTAGTGCGCCTCAAAGTCTGGGATACTCATGATGACGATGAACTGTGTTTCTGCTTAGGCCAAAAACGGTGTAAATGTCACTGTTTTTTCTATTTTGCAAAGTCAGTAGTCCTCATGGTCACCGGTCTGAAAGTCTAGAACAAGATGCATTTGTTGTTTTATGTTGTACAATTCATTTCTTTTCTTCCGCGGCTATTTTCAGTTAAATCATCATAAATTACCAGCATAATTGTCAGGTATTTGTACTACATTGTTCTCTCAACTCGATTTGTCCTCTGTTTTCCCGCTATTCTTTTTATTATTGCTTGTTTGTCTGTCGTTCTTGTCTTATTTTTTACTTCTTTTCTTACTCCTCCGATAGCGTACGATATTCTTTTCGGTTCCTTTTCTTGTTTAGCTCCTAATTTAATCCATATGTTTTTTTAAAACTTGCATTATTTGAAATATCACAACTATCTTACCAGTTGTATAATGATCCCGTTTGTTATGCAAGATATTCTTTTAGTTATTTTTTATGTTGTCAATATTAACATAACTTTAAATTAATCAACAACTCGCCAGAAAGTTATTTGTGCCATTTCAATCTTCAAATTAATAGTTTTCCTTTTTATGCTTAGTTTAATAATTCACAATCCAAACTACCATATTTCTGAGAATTTATTCCGATTGTTAACGCGCAGTGGCCAGAATATCCTAACAATGACAACGTCTAGTATTTTCCCACTATTTTTGTTAATCAATTCAATACAAAATCCAATAAAAACGCATCAATAAAAAAGCGCATTTCGATTACAATCAAAATCCCAATTTCCGACAAAATAAACTACTATAGGGCAAACAATTCCTGTCATTCAATGGGACCAGTGGCAGCGGTATTCATTTATATAGGGACATCACATAGTTTTTCTCGAGTATTGGAATTCCTTCGAGCAACAACCAGGTCGTTATAAATAATTGATCCCGGACAAATCCGCACGAAAATTCCGTGCCCCTAGCGAGTAGGGCTTAACTGAAAAATGAATGGACGGGTTTTTTGTCGGATGCTTTAAAGTGCTTGCATCACTTTGACAAATTGACACGAATATTCCAAGTCCATAGCGAATTGGAACACACTTAGAAAATCACAAACTGTCACGAGCTGAAGTACATGTATCCCTTTGACAAATCCAAAAGGAAACATCTGAGAGTCTGGTGAGGTTAGAATTGCATGAAATATGCATAGTTTCACTTTTACTACATTTTACAACATGTACATGTAGAATGTATTTTAAATTACCATCAAGCAAGTCTGTGGATTAATCAAAATGCATGCTGATGAGCATCAATGCAATACTTTATAAAAAAATATCTAGATCCTGATCATACTGCGCATAATGTGGTCTTCATAAATGGTTTTTGCTCAAATGCTAATATTTCGTATTTATCCCAAGGGATGGGTTGGAACAAAGAGGTCTTTTTGGAACTGTCTATATCTATTAACTTTGAAGAATGATAGAGTCATATGTAATCTTGTTGTTGCGTGTTTATGAAAATATGTTTGGTCGAATTTAAGAGGAGATATTTGGGAGGCTCAAAACGTAGGCAGGATGAATTGACATGAAACCAATTTTTTTCCTGAATTTAGCTTATTTTCATTCTGATTCGACCGGGACTAAATTTTGCATATATAATAAAGGAAAAAAGAAAAGCAACAAAAAGTAAATTTGATCATAGGTTTTGTTTTTGTCTTTCTCAAAATCACCCTATTTCGAGTACTTTTTTCAATGCATACTAAGACTTCATCATTTGACTTTCTAGTGTCAAAATTTCATCAAGGTCACAGGTTGCACGTGCCTTAAATATGCGTTTAAATTTGAGCGATTTGGCGTCAATGTTTAATGCATTCTTGAACGCAATCCAATATGACGTTAACGATTCCTCGCTGAAAGTTGATTGCTGTACTGTCCATGAAAAGCACAAACAGTTTTTCTCGATAAGAGAATTCCTTTCCGTAGGTAAAATAAGCGAACGTTATGGTCCTGACGTCGTGGCGTTAGACGTTGACGACCGCTTTTCGGGCGACCGTAAATTGTTCCGTTCGTTCCAAGAAGTTATCTCGAGCAATATTTTGACAACCGATGTACTCCAAAGTCAGCAACAATTGCGGGTTGAGATGTTCCATTCGTAAACATCACAACTGCTGACGGACGACGTCTTTGAATAAGTTGCAAAATGATATGGGGGATTAAATCCAAACAAAAATCATTGCCTTTTGTCGAGTCGACGTTCATCTACACAAATCAAAAGAGTTTTATGCAAAGTTTGAGTATTTAAAGGTTTGAACGTGAGAAACGTGTAAACCTTTATTTTGACGTTATCTCACAGGTAAGACAGGTTCTAACGTAAACACAAAGATCAATATCAAGATACCCTTCCCTGTAAAAATTAGTAATAACTTTGACTCAATAACATAAAAGAATTAAGAGAAATAACAAAAAATAGTTGTTGCGTTTCTTCTTTCCCTTAGTATATAACAACTACTGAATATTAAAACATATGTTCAAAGTGTCTTTTCATAGCTTTCATAACATCACTTTATGTATTAGATAGAGACTGTACAGTAAATTCTACGCGAAATAAACAGTCAAATGCGCGCAGCGCATTGAATGTTTATATCACATAGAGTATACTATACAGACACTATCTAACGTAGTGTTCGCTTGCGGTTCATTGGAGACGGGGCGTGGCTATGTATAGACGTTACATAATCTAGCCGGCAGCTCGTTTACGCGAAAAATAGCGGCGAAATTTTAAAATAAACTGCAATTTCATTGGTCCAACAAGAGTTGTCCGCGGACAACGTAGCTCGCCTATACGAGAGCTTGTCACAAAAACAGCAATTTCTTAAAAAGTAGGTCAAACTCCAAGGTCAAGGTCACTAGGTCAAAGGTCATGGTCCCAAATGAAAGGACTTGTCGAGATGTATCTATGTATGAAATATCAAGGCTGTATCTCTAATAGTGCCCAAGATATAGGCCAGGTTAAAGTTTTTCAAAAGTAGGTCAAACTCCAAGGTCAAGGTCACTAGGTCAAAGGTCATGGTCCCAAATGAAAGGTCTTGTCGAGATGTATCTTTGTATGAAATATCAAGGCTGTATGTCTAATAGTGCCTGAGATATAGACCAGGTGAAAGTTTTTCAAGTGAAGACGCGACGCGACGGGACGGGACGCCGACACTCGGGCTGTGACATTAGCTCCCCGGACATAAAGTCCCGGCACGCTAAAAAGTAAGTCGAACACTAATCCTTTATACGCCATTCTCAGATTTTGATACACATTTTCCGATTTCAAAGACGTCAGTTTAATATACATGTATGTGTAGTCAAATATCATAACTTGCTGAAAATGACAGCAGTCTCACACATTATCTTATTAATTGATTTTGCAGAGAAAAACATTTTATTTGAAACGGGAAAGTGGTGATAAAACAGAAAATCCAATTTATATTCTTTAAAACCCAAGATAGTCTCTGAAGTCTGATTAAGTTTATAATGCCATCTCCACATGAAACAATATAGGGCGCATGCATTGTCACAAGGATATCTGAATATTACACTTTGATGATCTGGGGGATTTCAGACAAAAATGAATATACAAACGTAAAATAACCCTGTATTAATATTTGTTGGACCCGAAATAGTGTATGAAGTGAAATCCAATTTCATGCGATATCCAAATGATGCAATATATCGTGCATGCATAGTCACGAGCGTTATAATTGTTTGAACGGCGTTCCATGCGATATGAATATCATAATTACCATACCTGGATATTGTTCAACTCTTTCTCTTACAAGTCATTGTTTCAACATCCATACACAAGAAAGCTGCGTGAAATAAAGAGTATACAAGAACAAAAATGCGATGAGTCAGATTCCATCTTAACCGTTGTAAAGAGTGTTGCCCGTAACTTCAGCAACTCATTTGCAAATGGCGCGTCACATGATAGCCGCCATGTTTTGCTTGCCACGCCATTGTTATTGTTGATAATTAACTTCCGGTCATGGTGATCGTCCAATAAAAATGATCGTTATTCACGGAGATATTTGGCTAAACGAAGATAGTTTTTTATCAAGCGTCTGACATTTTAAAGCAAACAAAATTGTCTTTCCAAGACATGTATCATATCGATACTTTTTTAACAAATACCTGGCAACTGCAGCTTGTTTTAAGCTTCAGTTTGAGTTACGAGATTGTGTTGAAAAGCGACGATATGCAGAGAAAACAATGGAAAAGAAATGTTCATACCAATACATAAATAACATGAACAATAATGTTTTCTTGTAAAACATTTTTATGTTCGGGCAAGACATTGGTTTCGTTTCGCCAGAATCTACTTGGCATAAATGTTTCATAGGCAAATGACATTGGCATTGTAATGTCCCACGTGTAGAGTCTGGTCTTTATTTCTTTTTGATAGGACAAATTTCCCACGCAGACAACAATTTTGTCGCTTTTCAACACAAACCTCGTAACTGCAGCTTGTATTAAGCTGCAGTTACGATGTTTTTGTTGAAAAGCAGCGTTATAATGCCTTGTCAATAATATCTGCATGTATATCTAAAACCACTACATGTTACAGACCTAGTATGGCACGTTATTGGTAAAAAGTATTCCATCCAATTTGTTCTCCCTTCGTTGTTGGTTGTAGGGGCGGAGGTGGTGCAGTGGTAATGCTCTGGACTTGAAACAGCGGGGTCGCTGGTTTGATGTCCCGCTTCTCCAGTCTTTCGGATGAGACTTTAAACCGAGGCCCCGTCTCCACAAGACCTTAGCTGCTTACTGGGACGTAAAACTCTATACAATCAATCGTTGTTGTTTGTCATCAGAAGTTTTCATACCAAAATAGAATTATTTGAACTGAGCTTGAAAAGTCTTTACAATGATTGATAAAATGACATAAATACTTGATTACTTTGTACCGCTCATTTCAATCCCTTTCTTTTCAAATGTTTCAATATTCGATACCTCATACATGTGACAAAACTAGAATCAACACTTGACCAAATGTATTTAAGACCATATCAGGTTGATTTGTTACTGGTCGAAAAGGCTGGAAACGCAATATCAGACAGGAAGCTTGTAAAATGTCTTATATTTAGCATGTTGACTCATTTCAGACTAACATGATCAAATGACGCTTTCGATTACCCTTTTTCTTTTCAAATCTGCTGAAGAGCAACAGACACATAACACCCGGCTGCAGAGGACAACTTTCCACAATGATTGTCCATAACTAGTACACCAGGCTAGAGAAACAGATAATGACAATGTTACGACATTCTAAATCTGTTATTTCAAATCCAAACCCCATATAGTGGGTACTCATTGGAATAGTCTCGATGAGACGATTCCAATGAGTACCCACAACATCGGGTTTGACGGACCTTATTTGAAATATTTCATTTTGAAAAGTCAATACCCCCTTTGATCTGTATCACTGCCCTTACAAAGTGATCATTTGATCGCGCGATTCATGTTATGTCATAATAATTATCATATAGTCTACGACCTTTATTTACATCCAAACGTCCCAAGGTTCCAATGAGTACCCACAACAAAAGGATTGATTAATTATATATGAACTTTGTACGTTAGAAAATTATTTGATAGGGCAACATCCCACAATTATTTGTCCATAACTAGTGCACGAGTCCTGGCAGTGATCGTTTGATCGCGTGATTCATGTTATGTCATAATGTTATAGTCTACGATCTTTATTTACATCCGGGCCTTATTCAGTTACGATCAACTGCAAGGAAAACTAATTTCCTATCTATTATGTAATATTATACTGGTCGATACATGCACTTGATGTAAACAAGGACTACCGTATTTTTTCATAATAATCATAGAGCAATAACGTCTCCTATAATGTCGCTTTTCAACAAAAAAAACCCGTAACTGAAGCTTGTTTTAAAGTGACATTTCACATTTATTTCATTTTTTAAAAGTATGTCTTGATGCAAAGATTGTTTATTCTAATGCGTAGAAATGCTATCGGTTTTTTGAAGTTGTTATTTATAAGCGAAAAATACGCCTTTAAAGTTGAGACAGAAATGACAAATTCTATTTAAATCTGAACTGTTGTCCACAACAATTTGTTTAATTTTAGCACAAAAATATATATTTCTCGTAAACGGTTCAATATTTTGGCTTGAAATTTTCAGAATTTTCATAAGAAAAGATGCTCTTTCAGACAGAATAAAAGTAAAAATTATGTAAAAATAATTGTGAAATGTCACTTTAAGCTGCAGTTACGCGGTTTTTGTTAAAAAGCAGAAATATATTACATGTATAATGTTCATTAAATGTATTTTCTCTGCATTTTTGCGATTTGTTATTAGTCTTGCAAAGTATGATGCTTTTAAAATTCGTTCCTTTAGGTATCACGTGCATTATAATGGAGACCATTGATTATACTTTTTTTTGTTAAACCAACCTTTTTGAAATATATAACTGTTTCGTTCACATGTAAGAGCAAAATTGCCCGCTCGAAGCGAAAAAGTGATATTTCAATGAGTTTCATTTAATTCTGAATGGTAAGACAAGGTTCCAGTTTCATGTACAATGTAGGACAATATTAAGAGGTTTTTTTTTTTTTTTTTTTTTTTTTTTTTTTTTTTTTTGATAATGTAGATCTACACAACAATGAAAATACAATTAGACTAGTTTTGTGTATTGAGAATGTTATTATTAATATTTTTTATTTCAGAGTAATTCTATTCAAGAAAATGTCTCCCCATTCTTTTTATATACATTCTTTATGTTTGAACGTTTTCGTGTTTCTAAACATAGGTATAATTCTAAAATGACTGACAGTCCTAAAGCGAATGTGAACTAAAACCTGATAATTTCATTCAAAATAGTAAACAAAACTTCAGTGAACAATGACGAAATACAATTATTAGCATTTTCCACATTCGTCCAATGAATTCTACAGATTAACATTTCTCTTAGAATCGCAGATACGAGGTATTATTAGATATGGAAGGACTAAACATTAACGTATGTTTGGGATCGTCGTTATTTTGGTCAGCTTACGCAAAACAAATGCTTTTTATTTTCATTGAGTAACTATTGTCGTTTTTGAAAGGTTTCAATAAGGTATAGGTGACACCTTTTAGAAGAAGGTGAAAGTTGACCAAGGACTGAAGACGTACGCAAAAATGGGTCACCATTGGAACAGGTGCTGTCACGAACACAACTGACAAATAGGGAACGATATATTCAAGTAAACTATGACGTACTTTCGGACAAACAATAGTATTTCATAGGTATTGTCATCCAAATTTCGTAACTACGGCTTGATTCAAGCCGCGGTTATGAGATGTTGTAACAATACTGACGGTTTATCAAAGCATAATGGTATTTCTAGTCTGTTTTCAGGACAAAATTAATTGCCATTAAATTATTCTTCATATCAAGTCCAGATAGTATCTTCTTTTACGTTGGTTTTTTTTCATTTTGGCACATACACATATGTATTATGGCATTCAAAATTATTCAAACAGCCATGAAGTTAGCAGAAAAAAGACCAGCCTACAATGTCAGTCAGTCACAAATAGAATGATTGATCAATTAAATCAGTCTTAAACTCAATTTTTTTTTTGATCTTCAAAATTATAGTACATTCCGATTTTTATGTGTTACCGCGTACTTTTATACATGTATATATCTAAACATTTATTAAATGATTCATGGTAATTATCACTTTCTGTGATTTTGTTATGAGCGAAATGGTGTGACATGGAATAGAAACATCACGTGCCTGATGTTTTAGGTCATGACGTAGGAGTTCGAAGTAAGTTCACTGAAGACCCGTAAATGTACGGAATCTATAAACCATTACTTAGTTCATTAGATCTTTTGTTCATTTCATGTACTTACTGCCCTTATCATATCCCAAACAAGGCATTTTTGACGCTTCTAACACAAGAAGCACAGAGACAAACGAAGAAAATGCTAATAATCAGCAATGTATTCTTTTGCCTCAGTCTTATCTGTGCTATATGGTGCACATATTCTCTCTATAACATCATTCGTTTATTTATTTTTATGTAACAGTTTTACTCCTGGAATTGTGCTGTTCTTCAATACGTACATGTCGGTACAAACGAATCTAGTATGGAACTTGTACTGTATTTCATATCTGAGTAGACATTAACAGACGTCACATAAAAGGTGAAATGCCTAAAAGCACAAGCCATCCAGTATTTCTAAGTCATAAACCCAGTTTACAATAACAATGTCCGTGCAAGCCTTCCACAATAAACACGTATGACACTTTAAATTAGCCCTATTTCCATCTGCCGCTACCAATCACAAAAGAAAATATCATTCTCCACAAAATCCATTAGCGGGTCCTCTATTCGGACAAGATAATAATACGATGACCTTGTTTCTGAAAGCGCAATACATCTTACTCTTAACAGATCTGCTAAAGATCCGTCATGCGGAAAGAAAACTTTTCAAACATGTGCAACAGAATCGGACGCATGAATCGGAACGAGTTGCAATGGGTCTATACTAGAATTTCTCACAATAACCAAAAAAAGATATTTTAGAAACTGAAGACAAAATTAAAAGGATTTCATGTATTGTTGGTCCATTTTTATAGCGTCACATACACATCTACTCCGTGTCTAATTTCCAATTTACAGTAGTCGTTTTGGGAATTTATATACAGCAAATAATAACATTTCTCAGCAACAAAACACTTTGTACACACTTAACTGTGTGACACAGATTGACTTACTAACCTCCCACAAGACGGATTTCTGTATATCTGTCCTATTCTACGAGCTCGTAATGCAATTTTGGTACTATGTTCTATAGTCTGTCGGTTATAAATGTAGACTTGTATACAAACACTAAAAACAAATACATAGTTTTAACATTTACCAAACCATTCATCGTGAGCTATACGAGCGAATTAATGTCCCAATTCTTTTATTCCCAAAAGAGGAAGTGTTTGTGTTCGTTCGTTAATACTTGACCAAATTTAATTATAATTTGAAACAGAGAGAACGAAACAACAATGGAAATCTTCAGAATGCAATGGATCTTTTATACAGCACATTATGTTAGATCGTCAATAACATTTTATCAGGTGCCGATTAAAATCGTCACAATCCAGGAAATGCCTGGCATTTTACACTTTTTCTACTTCAAATTAAATTCAAATCGGGTCAAGTATTGACAAAGTTACTAACGATTTTCTACAACAGTCTTGCTCTTGTATCACATGACTCACCGTTGTGATATCTAGCCTGGTCAGAAAGGCAGATTCGGTGAATTGGACTTGGGGTCGCTGGCTCCTTCGTCGCTTAATTCCGGTTTGAAACAATCCTCCAATTTTGTGTGACATAGATGTGGACAAACCCCGAAAACAGCAATTTTGAAAAACCAAAACAATTTGATCCTATGACAAAAATGTTTTGTAAATAGGCCTAGTTTCTGAAACACTCTGGTGATGAAAAATACTGTCGTTTTTAACTTTTCTGGTTAAAGTTTGAATGACTAAATAGCATTAACCCATTACCAAACAGTGACTCCTTTTGACTCCCCACACTATAATGGCTTTGGAAAACATTGTGGAAAATGAAGAAATTGCTTGTGACAAGCAATTTCTATATTTCCCACAATGTTTTCTAGCCAAAAAGCTATAAAATTTTGAAATTTCATCACATTGAAATGTCGTCTGCAACTTCTTTCAAATTGGACTACACCAAAATGTTCTCATTTGGTAATGGGTTAAGTTGTCGTCTACAGCTGCCGATGTCTGTTATTTGGACCTGATTTAACCCTTTCCCAAACGGAAAAAAAATTAGGGCGGTCCAACCTGAAAGCTGCTGCTAGCGACAAAAATGATGTTGAAAAAGATAGAATTTGTGTATAATACAACATGGAAAATATTGAGACAAAAGGAGAAACTGCTGGTTATCAGTAGTTTCTTCTTTTGTTTCAATGTTTTCCCAAACCTTTTCTATTAGGGACGTCAAAACCAGATCTTATTTGGGAAAGGGTTAACCCCTTCCCAACCTGACTTTGATCTCCCTTATAACATAGCAGTTGGAAGATACCACGACATAACAAATGAAGAAAATGTAATTTTCTCCTTAACCTGCAAGAATGTCTTCGCAATATTGCTCACATTTTAATAGTCATTATACTGACTCTATGAAAAACTTTAAATTATATTATTATTCTTTATTTTTATATATTTCGTCCTCTCTAGCAGCTTCCAAGTTAGACAATTCCAACATTATGTTAGTTTGAAATCGGTTAGTTTCTATTTTCTAGAAATGGGTAAATCTTTCTCTGTCATGTGTCACATTTAAGCCTGCTTTAAAAATGATGTGTTTAATTGATCGTATTTAGGTTTTAACCTCATTCAAAATTATTCTTAGTGTTGATGCCTAAACGGATGAAATGAGACTACATTGAAAAGAAGAGATGAAATCCTCTCTTTACACGTGTATGTACCTAGATACAATAAGACGATGGCAAGATTTATGATATTGCAAATTATTCCTTAATGAAATCCGTGATAAAAAGATAATCACCATGTCCATGATATAAAAATATGTTGATAATGGAAATATCGATGTACAGTAGCACAAACAAATATTGCGACAAAATATGGAAGTACGAGCGATCGATAGTTTGCTTTTCTTTTTTATTTTTTCTCAAAATTTTACTAGACTTCTCCTCTAGACTTCTCCTTACATCCATGTGCAAACAATAACCTGATTAAGAGATGCATTTAGCAGTTAGACTTATATTTTAGAATTTTAGACATTAAAACGTGGACAAAACGTGTGACATTGTCAATAATTCCTAAGTGAAACGCTTGTTATAAAGGGAAATAACCACGTTCATGGTAAAAAGTAATCAGTAAGTATCTGATAAAAAAGTTTATTGCTAGGGATATAAAAAAGGTAATTTCTAAGTAAATGTGGGGGCGTAATGACACAATAAATTTTGTTGTCTGTACCAGGGTAAATGACCTTGTCTCATCCGTCTTTCTTGGGGTCAAGAGAGTATAAATCGAGAGAGCTAACTTAGAGTAGATGATGAAAAGCTGATTACCTAGCATAAGGGTGACGTCACAATAAATTTTGTTGTGTGGTCTAGGACAAATGACAATGTTTCAAAAGTCAGAAGAGTAAAACGAGAGTCAAACTGTCAATCTTCTTCATGGAAACACTTCTGGCTTTCCTAAATGAAGTATATGATGAAAAGGGTTAAGGTAAATTGTGTCGTCTAACAACAGGGTGTCCGCCTTTCTGATGTCGAGAAAGTGATTCGAGAGCAAACAAGATGTGTTTGTGAAACACGAATGCCCCCGCAATGGCAATGGTAATTTTTTCATGTAAAGGGTTTAAAATGGTAAATGGATGACATTGAAGAAGGTCATATTGCACGGAACAAATAGATAACATTCACAGAACGTAACATACCCAATTTGAACTTTGAATGTCGAATACTTTTGGAGGAAAGACCAATGTTAAGTTTTCGAACAGACTGACAGACGGACAGAAGACACGAGTAAAACGATGTGCCCCCGATCTTTCGATACGGGGGCATAAAAATTTCAAGCCTTTTAAATTATGTCAACCAATCTTTAGAGGCTTTTCTACACGAAGTCTATGAAGAATAAAAAAGAGTCATCACGATGCCCAGTGATTGAAAAGGTAATAACCAACTAAACGGGAAGTCGTAAAAGTGTCTGGATTAAAGGGTAAAGGATCTTGTCTCATCCGTCTTCCAGGGGTCAAAAGAGTAAAACGAGAGCGAAACCTGTCGGTCTTTTCATGAATGAAGTCCGTAGTAAAAAGCAATTTTCTTTGTAGAAATGGAATATGTTGTCTGTAGAAGGGTAAGGAGTCTAGTCCCGTCTGCATTTCGAAGGTTGAGAGGCTGTAAGGTAATTTCAACGCGAAATTTACATTCTAATGCGCGCAGCGCATTGAAAGTTTAATCGCGCAGAATCTATTATAGGCCTACAGACTCTACATGACTTAGTATTCGCTAGCGGTTCATTGGAGACGGAGGCGTGGCTATGTATAGACGTCACATAAACTAGCCAGAAGTATCGTTTATGCGAAATACGGCGGCGAATTTTTAAAATAAGGTCGAACACTGAGAAAAAATGGCCAAGTCTTAGGTCTTGTCATTGAAAATGATTGAATTTACAAATGTATCTCAGCATGATCTTACTTTTTCATTGAAAAACATCAAATTTAATCTCGTGTTGAATTTTTGGGATGGTCCGCTAAAATGCTTCTTATTTGACCCACTTTCCGACCCAGATTAAGTTGTTTTGTTTCATTTTCATACTCCGTTGCCATAGAAACCAAAATCTTCATTTTGATGGCTCATTTTCATAGGGATATGGTAAAGTTGGACATCTTTCGAGGTATTTTTTTTCTAAAAATACAAAACAAATATTACACTCATTCATCCAAGCTGTGATTTTCATGTCTGTCAAATTATATTTTTACCCATCCGATTGGAGACATACGTCTCGTCCAAACAGACGACTTGTGATATAATTTGGATTTACACAATCAATTTAGACATATTGGCCAAAGATCATTTGGGCCATAATTCGTTCTTTGAGCCAACTCTAGTCTGCAAATTATCCATAGGTTGGGATTCCACACATGTCTACGGAAATAGCCTTACTTCCAACGTGTTAATTGGGTATTTCTTTTTTAGTAATAATTGAGTGAAAATTGCAAACAAAACTGTAGAAATAAGAGGAGGAGTAGTTGCTTGCTATGTTGTTAACACGGAAGGGCATTCAGCTTGAACACTCTATTATTTTACTGCCACTGCCCCAAACTTTTTCTTTTCTGGATAACGGTACACAGGATTAGAAGCTATGTGATGCATGTAGTAGTAACCCCCATCATGACCCAGACAGCCCTCACCGTATGTTATGATAATGACCACAACGTCTGATAAGCCGTAACCGGACACCACAAGATTTGTATGCATTCTGATTTCCTGACTTCCACAGCTTTATTGATTTTTTTACTTTTTTCCATGTTCATGAACTATATAATACTAGAACACCAGAAGACATGTATCACCCAGAAACCTAACTTCATTCATTTATTGAAAGTGAGGATCAACCTACATCATCTGTGTACAGATAACTGATTCTGAGTGGCTTTAAGCATTAATTAACCCTTTCCAAAACCAAAATAATCTCAAAAGTAGAAAATGTGTATGGTATATTACAGAAAATATTGATGGAAAAAGAGAATATGCTGAGCATCAATGTTTTCCTAAGCTTTTCATATTGAGGGATGTCAGAACCAGCTAGGTCTTAATTGGGAAAGGGTTAAGACCACGACAACCGCTTTCGCAATTGCACTGCATTTTCTCCTTTTGCCTCGATATTGCCTGTGCTATGAGTATGACATGATTTCCTTTAAAATTTGGACAGTCTTACCTTTTGGCTTTATGGAAAGGCTTAATGGGGTAATATTTATTTTTCGAAATGAATCTGATATACAGGCTTTGATTTTTTTGGAAACTGGGTTAGAATTTGATAATTTTCAATTCTCTAGATAGATCTACAATATAATTGGAGTCCAATGGACATAATCATGGAGTAAAAAGTTAAAGTCTTACCTTTCCCCCCTAATATTTCTAAAGTTAGAGTAACAAGAACTAGATAGAAGTCTTTACTCTTTAGAAAAAAATAAACATAACAGCAATAATGCATGCCAATTTTTCTAGAATTTTTGTGGAATCAAAAGATACCATGACGTTTTCCTTTTTTTTTCATTTCTAAAGTTATTTGACTGACATAATCAGCAAGAGTTTGGTTCCATGCCCGCAGAAGGCGATATCAGCAGGATGCATATAATTCTCAGGCTCGTAGCAAACAATTTTATAGGTGAAGGGGGGGGGGGGGCTAAAGCTCCAGTGTCTGAATATTGGGGGGCTAATTTGGATATTCCCAAATTTTCAGTGTGAAAAAAGGAAAATTCGGCATTTTTGGCCAACTTTGGGGAGGCTTAGCCCCCCCCCCCCCCCCAGCCCCCCCCCTGAACTGTTTCCCAAACATAACATGGGTTTAGCGTCCATAGTAGAAGCAGTTTGAGAAAACAATAAGAGCAAAGAACAACTTCTTGATGATCAGCAATTTCTCCTTTTATCTCAATATTTCCTGTGATATAGCGCGTCCAAATTGTATTCCCATTAATTGATATCAATTTTTGTCGTCAGTTTCATCTTTCTAAATTGGAACAGCCGAAAGTTTGAACATTTGAGAAAGTTTCACAATGTGTAACATTTCTTCAATTAACACTCTGCAATAGTCCATCTGTGTTTGCTTCAAATAAGCAGTGGCTTAAAAATATGCTCATTTTCTCTGAATGTTTACAAATCAAAATTTTAACTCTGGTATACAAATGATATGATTATACTGTTGAAATTAATATTCAACAATGTTGAAAGATCAGGATGCAAGTATGAAAGGCATAATTTTATGTTCCATTTATTTAAAAATTAAAAAAGTTGTTTAAAAGGAGAAAAAAAACTTTTAAGTTTAAATTTGAATTAGAGCTACTACATCTGTCTAGCCCAGCCAACACAATGTTTATTTATATTGGGTGATAAATGGACATCAAGCTGGGACTGACCGGCGACTCTGTGACGCTACTGACTGATAAGCATTCCTGACTGGATTGGTTATGTAAACCGCTAACGGTATAGAATTCATCAGAATTGAGTACCTTTAGTCAGTAAAATGTAGGGGTGTGAAGTAATTTGACCTGCATTGTATAACTGGCTATCTTTATTTTCTTCAAAATCCTCGTAACTTAAGCATTTTTAGGCAGCAGTTGCGCCGTTTTAGAAGAAAACCATCGATATTTATAGAAATATGACCCACATTACACAGTGTCCAATGAACTTGACAATACACCCAAATACACTTCCAATTTGTTACTAAAAATAGTAACACTTTGTGATGCCAGATCGAGGCTCTGACCCAAATGAGAGTAAAGCATCCAACGTGCAATGGAAATGAACGGAGGAAAGAAGAAGTTTAAGAGGAATCACACACCGTTTAGTGATGATTCCTCTGTGAATCTCGACGGGATATCATTGACTGACTTCCATTTATGGCCTTTATCGGCTTTTAAGTCATTTTTGACCCTCCGAAAAAGTAGTATCCTCGGATCTTTTGAGGACCTAGCCGCAAGGTTAAACTGTCATATTCACGTAAACCCCCTTCCCCAACAAAAAAAAAGTACGAAACATGCCATTTTCAGTGTGAAGATGATTATGTCAGTACCAAAAGGTTAATGAAGAAAGATAATTCATTATGGTAGATCAATTTGATAATAAAAACATAGCTGTTAAAGCCCATTTCCCAAACGACAAATTATTTAAGACTTTTCAAGTTTGACAGCGGCTTAACCCTCTCCTAAACGGCACCTGATTCAATTTGGAAGCTCTTGCAGATAACAGAATGGGTATCATGAAAGTAGGGTTTTTTTAAGTGCAAGGGCGGATCTAGAGTGGGGGGTGGGGGGGTCGGGATGTCCGCACTCACCCCCCCCCCCCCCCTGGAATCAGCCATAAATTGAATATTGACTATAATTAAAGCGTCAATATAGGCCTAACGTTATATATAATTTAACACATTTAAGTCATCATTTGGGCGTGGACCCCCCCCCCCCTGCCCACTGGCAATTGGGCTTGGACCCCCATGAAAAGTATAGTTATATAGTAACGAAAACCTTGAGGCAAAAGGAGAAAATGCTGATTAAAAGTATTTCATTATTTTGCCCCTTGAAATGATTTTTGAAACAATCTCTGTAAGATAGTCAAAGACGGATCTAAAAGGGGATCGGGGGTCCGGACCCCGCCTTGAATAGGTCGAAAATCGAATTTTGACTACACAGCGTTAGTATGGTATCTAACATTACAAAATTCACAAATTTAAAGCCATCTTTTGGGCTAGACCTCACCACCCACCCCTTGAAAAAAATCCTGGATCCGCCCTTGACAGTCAAAACATTAACATTTCTTGTTTGGTAAAAGTTTAAAACATTTTTCTTTTCATTTCTTTTTTTAATTGAACGCCTCTCAACAATATTTCAGCAATAAGTTAATTTATAATTGTCCACGCTCCGCGGCGGGGAATCCATCCTGTGACCTGTCCATTATTGGCTCTAATCTAGAGCACAAACACATGCAAAATATTACCGCTCACACTTGGACAGTACTAAGGAGCTCACTTGCTCCTGCAAAATTCTTTTTATATGGTTTTCAAAAGCAGTAGATCATCCTGAACTTGCATGGTGGTAATGGGCGATGTAGACAGGGTACGAATGATTACAAGCCAAAAAATCTCTTTTTTTTCAATCAAAGTTGCAAAAATATTCCTGTAACTGAAAACTCTAATAATTAACGCAAATGACTGTATAAAATATTCTTAATACTTAGGCAGAATAAATGAAAAATGCTCGCGCGAAAATAACGACTCGCACAATAAATTATATAGTAAAAAGACCACGTGACCTTTTGTTTGCTCTCTTCATGCGCAGGTCACGGTTAAAAATTTGGAAGTGTATTTGGGTGTATAAATCCTAATTGGTTCTTGAGTGGACGGATTTTCTTTCTGGGAAAGGCTTATAGACCCTTCCCCAATTATCCATCCTTTTATCATCCATTGCATTAAAGTTTTGGAAAATCTTACAGGAAAAGGTGTATTTCATCGATTTCATAGGTTGATTTTCAACTGCTGCGGTCATATGGCAGTGACTTCTTACCGTGAATATTAAGTATTAGATAGATGCTGTATAGTAGATTCTACGCGATATAAACGTTCAAACGGCGCAGCCTTTGAACGTTTATGTCGCGTAGAATCTACTTTACAGACTCTATCTGACTTAGTGTTCGTCAACCAATGAAAACATACGTTTCGTTTCTACTTTCGTTCTTCAAACCACGCCTCCGACCAGAGATACTATCAAGCGAATCTTACTGGAATTACATCGTTTTGCCAAAATTACATCATTTTCCCAAAAATTACATCATTTTTCATAACTGCACAGGAAACGGGGCGTGGCTATGTATATCCGTGACATAAACTGACCGGCAGTGCGTATACGTGAAATATAGCGCCGAAATTTTCAAAAATACTGCAATTTCATTGGTCAAAAAACTAGGACGAACACTAAGCATATTTCGCACAAGTACTACCACAATATCAAATCCCAGCCTCTAACTGCCAAATCGCGTGGATGATTCACACACACTTAATGGCCTGCGTCTGAGGCAAGTGACTTTTGTCAAAATTCAGAATGGATATTGGCCGAGTTGGGGAAGGATCACACATGATTTAGATTTGAAGTTACAAAGTTAAAAGACAAGTACAAAATTGCTGCATGATGCAGCATAAGATGAAGCACGGCCTAAATAAATTTGTGCCCCGAATTTTTCCGCATTATGGTTAAATTCCAAGGGATCAAACAATAGTTTTTAGCTCCACTGGCCGACAGGCCAGCGGGCTATTGTCATGACTGTGTGTCCGTCGTGTGTCCGTGCGTGCGTCTGTCCGTCCGTCCATCCGTAAACTTTTTCTTTAAAAATCTTCTTCTCAGAAACTACCCGATGGATTTCAATCAAACTTCACAAGGATGATTCTTGGGTGACCTTCTCTCAGATTCCTTCAAAGAATTTGGATTTAATCAGAATAACATGAGTTATCTGCCCTTGAATGTCAAAAATAGCTGGTTTCTACTTTAATTTTACTCTAAAATCCACAAATATTAATTAATCAAGACAAAACTAGAACAGAATGTTGGTGACTATAGGATCTTGCCTTGGTATAATTTTCAGCTTGATCTGAATTTTACATCATGAGTTATGTGCCCTTGAAATTGACAAAATTGCCATTTTCGACTGTATTTTAACTTTGTTTTCACTCTAGACTAGCTAATACAAATATTGACCGATCTAGACAATACTTGAACAGAATGTTGATGACCATAAGATCTTGCTTTGGTAAAATTTTAAGCTTGATGAACTCAACATCATGAGTTATGTGCCCTTGATATTGACAAAATCACATTTTCGTCTCTATTTTGACATTGATTTCACTCTAGCAACTACAAATATTGACCAATCAAGACAAAACTGAACCAGAATGTTGGTGACTATAAGATCTTGCCTTGGATTAATTTTCAATTTAATCTGAATTTTACATCATGAGTTATGTGCCCTTGAAATTGACAAAATTGTCATTTTCGACTCTATTTTGACTTTGTTTTCACTCTAGCAACTACAAATATTGACCAATCAAGACAAAATTTGTACAGAATGTTGGTGACTATAAGATCTTGCCTTGGTATAATTTTCAGCTTGATCTCAATGTTATATGAGTTATGTGCCCTTGCTATTGACAAAATTGCCATTTTCGGCTTTATTTTCACTTTTATTTTCACTTTTACAACCATTAGTATTAATTAATCAATACGGAACTTTCACAGAAATCTTACTGACCATACGATCTTACTTGTGTGTAATTTTTAGCTTGGTCATGCATGCATTTGGTTGTTTGGGCAGCCTGAACCTTTGAAATTGCATTCAACAAGACAAACAATCAGGCCTGTGGAGCGCTTCCAGGCCGCCAGGACTGTCTAATTTCTTTAATGTCTGTGAACTGGTAGGGTTACAATCATATCTCTATTATCTAGGTGTAAAAATAGTGAGGGCTTGTTTTTGGAGATAATGGCTAACAATGTTGGTAGGGTGAATTGACATGAGAAGCATTTTTTTTACTTTGAAGTACATGTATAGTTTTACAAATTGACCCTGCTGGTACTCTACTCTACAGTAATGGTAAGAGAGTTTTAGACTATCAACAGTACTACTTTACTTTATCCCCTTTCAACCAGCATCATGTGTCTTCACCAGTCCTAAAAAGCATTAAGTGCTTATTTAAATTGTGAAAGGACAGACCGTTTTACGATAGGTGACCATAGTAGGTTCCACTGAACACTTTAAGCCGAAAAAGGCAATTTTGCCAAATTCAAGGGCAGATAACTCAGAATTTGCATTTTCAATCTGGATAAAATTCTAACTCACCCAAGACGTACATGCAAACATTTGTCTTTGGCTTTACATTTGATTGTGCAATATTTGTATGTATTACGCCAAACTTGTCAAAAATGGCATTTTATGACATTCAAGGGCACATAACTCAGTACTTTCTACAGATTTCTACAAAATCAATCTTACACAGGGGCTTTTGACCATACACATTTTGACAAAGTTTGGAGAAGATCTAATGATATTTGTGGATTCTAGAGTGTAAACCTGGATATTATAGACGAGCAGAGAGACGGGCAGAAAACAGACAAACCTGGTCGCAATAGCTTATTTGTAGTACTTTCTTCTGAGGCCAGCTAAATTTTAAGCTAAGTAATCATTTATGCCTTTCTGTGCGAAGGAAATCCAGAAAAAATGTATTTTGTAATTTATTCCACAATTTGTCATGGGTTTTTAGCTCAACTAAGCACAAAGTGCTCAAGGTGAGCTATTGTGATCACTTTTTTCTGTCGTCCGTATGTCTGTCTGTCCGTCCGTCTGTCAACAATTTGGTGTTTACACTCTAGCACCTACAAATATTAGGCAATCTTGACCAAACCTGGTCAAAATATGTATGACCATTCGCTCTCAAATGAGTTTGATTTTGGGTCAGATCGGACCAGAAAGTCTGGAGTTTTCTGCTCTTGAATGTAAAAAAATAGCTACTTTTGACATTTTGTACACTCTAGAATCTATAAATATCGACCAACCAATACAAAAGCTGGACACAATGTTGGGGACCATAAGATCTCAAATGAGGGTGATTTTTGGTTTGATCGGACCAAAACGTATTGAGTTATCTGCCCTTGAATTTGACAAAATTGTCGGGGGTTTTTTTACTGTTTTCGACTTTGTTTACACTATAGCATCTACAATTATTGACCAATCAAAACAAATCTTGGACGCAACGTTAGTGACTATTAGATCTTGTATTTTGGTTTGATCGGACTAGAAAGTCTGGAGTTATCTGCTCTCGAATTTGACAAAATTGCTGTTTTTGACATTGTTTACTCTCTAGCATCTAGAATTAATGGCCAATCAAGACAAAACTTTGCCACAATGTTAAGGACCATAAGATGTCAGATGGGTTTGATTTTCAGCTTAATCGGTTTAAAAAAAGCATGATTTATATGCCGTTGAATTTGACAAAATTGCCGTTTCGATTGTTTTTGACTTTGTTTACACTGTAGCATCTTCCAATTAAGTGACCAATTAAGATAAAATTTGTACATAATGTTGATGACCATTAGATCCTGCATGACATTGAATTTTAGTGTGATTGGATGAGAAAGTCGCGAGTTATATGCCCTTGAATTTGACAAAATTGTTGTTATCGACTGTTTTTCGACTTTGTTTACTCTCTGGCCTTTACAATTATCGACCAATCAAGACTTACAAATTATGTTGGTGACCATAAGATCTTAGATGACTTTGAATTTCAGTCTGATTGGATGAAAAAGTAGTGAGTTATAATAATACTTGAATTTGACGAAATTGCTGTTTTCGACTTTGTTTTTAATTGGACGTCCGAAAGGACGTCCAATACTTATAACCACTTTTCGACAGGCGTAATGGGTTTTCATTACCAAAAAACCCTTCTCAGACTCAATTGCCAGTTGGTCAAAATTCAAAATAGATTTTGTGACCATACAGATAAACTGTCGTATCTTTTCCTGCTTTCTATGTGTACTCTAACAAACACTATAAGATTCTTTGCTTGATTCAATTCATGCCACGTCTTTACCAACTTTACGGTCTTTTTTCGATTTAACCATTTTCTCGTAGTGATTTGACTTTCGTGATATTGTGTAAAGGGTAAGATCTTTAGAAAGCGATACATGCATACGCTATATTAATAAAGTTAACAAGCACCATTTATCATCATCAACAGCAGCGGTAGCTCTAACGGGAAATGATTCGCCTCGCAACCTGCTTTCAGTTAGAAATTTGGAACGCCGTTGGTTCGATACCAGTTCGGACCTTTTCTTCTGTACAACGTTTGTTTAAACGTTTGTTTTTCTTTATGTGTTTACTGAAAGCAGACATTTTAGGATGATTACTCAATTAAATGCACGTTTTGTGTATGACAAATTCTTTTTCTTTGATAATTGTTGTTTAAGTCTTTGACATATTTAACGAAAAGGGGTTTCTACGCGACGTATTTTGCAAACAGGGTTTTAAAATTGATTATCGGGGAGTGAGTTTATTTCGCAACTCGGGTTCGACACGACGACAAATCGGGGTTCCATCCGAACAGCCTCAGATGAGACGCTAGTGATTTTCACCTATTCAGAAAAATAGTTGCTCTTAGGAGTTTTTTTCTCCATCACCTGTATCACTGATACTCGACAGTATCGTGTCCTATTTACATACTGATCAATGAGCGTGACAGCAATGATTATAACTAGTATAAGATCGAGTGACAGCGATCTGTATTTATTACGTTTAAGTGACCCGTTTACGCGTATTGTGCTCAGAAGATCAAGCAATCGATCTGCAATAGTGACAATGGTACATTGATGACCGGGTGTAAATGTGTACAGATAGGGGCGTTGCTATTCTCAAATGTTCGTTGATAATGATATGAAGATTTAAATTGCGTATTGTTCTCCGCTCTCAATTTCTTCTTTGTGTCCACATCTGTAGATGTAAGGATACTGCTGTAGTACTGGTATGAGGAATCCATGGTTAGGCGCTCCAATTCATCTTGTATTTTTTCAGCAAAAATATGTATTGAATTTGATTGTTTTGTAACCACAACCAGGTAAAATCTGCTGTCGTGTTTTTTTCTTTTTTTTGCTCTAAACACGAATAAAAATCAAAGTGCTTGGAGCACTGTATTTAGACGTCTCTGATTGATTGAGCGGAATTGTATGTAAATGATCGGCGTTTCATTTATTCATTTCGTTGACTTTGTGTTTAGATCGATTCTAAATCACTGCGGTCGTTTTTCCCTAACGATGGTGGAGATAAAAGTCGAAAAAAAGTGATAATAAAAAAGAACAATGTCTAAGTAGAATTGGAACCCAAGGCCTTCCAGATCTAGACACGTGTAAAGGGTATAAGGTGAATGCTCTACCAAGTGAGCTATCGCGGCTTTCATTTATGTGGCACGTTGTCTTACATTTTAAATACATTGCTTTGTATCGTCCTTCATAAAATCAACGAAAGGTGTAACCGACAATACTCGTAGTTAAACCGAAACGGGAAGACAAAATTGCTAATCACATGCCATTAATTGAATTGGGTAATCAAATTAATAGTGATTATTCATAGAGACAAATCAGTTGTCTTGAAACGGCAATCAAATCAATTTGAAGTCTGAGAGGTTTTTTTTGTAATAAAGCCGATTTCGTATGTCCGAAACCGATCTTATAGAATTAAACTTTAAACGTCTAACAGAAGAATGAATAAAATATCTATCGTTCATTTACAACCTTGCTCAATCAACCAGGGCGTCCAATTACAGTGCTGTCAGCACTTTGATTACTCTAGCAATCACAAATGGTGACCAATCAAGACAAAACTTGGATCTTGGATATAATGGTTGATTACCATAAGATGGTGGATGAGTTTGAAATTCAGCAGAATTAGACAAACAGTTGCTGAGTTATCTGCCTTTGAATTTAACAAAATTCTCGTTTTTACTTTGTTTTCACTCTTCACAACCAGATATATTGACCTAAGTGGATGAAATACAGTTGACGTCCATAAGTTTGTTTTCAGTCTTACAATCACAAATATCCATTGATTCAAACAGAAACTGTGTCTCATATCATATTGGTTCAGGTGAGCGATGTAGGACCATCACGGTCCTCTTGTCGTGTATTAAAGGGCCCATAACTCGTTTTCCCGAATAGCTATCAAAATTCCTAATAACTTTGCGCTGACAAATTATTTTAGTACTGGCCTAAAATATTATTCCAATATGTCGCTTTAATATAGAAACGTGTTGATGTTTTCCCCAGTCGGTTACATCGGAGTCTAAAAATCCAGGGGTCTCTAGTTTGAACCCCGGCCCGGCCAATATCCATTCTGACATTTGACAAAAAGTCATTTGTCTCTCACCAATGGGTGTGAATCATCTATGTGAGAGAGCAGCTGGAGGCTCGGTTTGGATATTGTGGTTGTACTGGTGCGAGAAATACCAGGAACCCACGGTTAGGTGCTCCAGCCGCCGCAATATGACCATAGAAGTTGAAAACGGCGTAAACCCCCAATAAAATCAATTTTCCCCAAAGCTGGGATATGAAAATATACAAAAAATTGAAAGATTGCATAAAATGCTTATTATTTTGAAATTGATCATAAGCAAGCAAATGGACCTCATGTCGTGTTAACATGGGCTCATATACAAAGCATTTTGTTTTAAAAAAAAATTCGCCAATTATTTACATATAGCTAGAAAATTAATGAATAAGAACCTTGGGTAGCGCCGGAATAGAATTACCCACCAACTTTCAATAAACATGTACAATATACACCAAACCAAATGTCCGTTTGATTCAGACTTTTCGGCAAAAGATGTCCCCTTTATGTATCTATTTATACTACGAATATTATTGAAAAACTTAGGTCCCAGGACCCCCCTTTAAATGTTTATTTTCACCTTTTCCCACCCACATATTGTGAAGTAAACTGGTTATAGAACCAGTACTAGAACAGTAAGTTCTAAAACTGCATTTAACGTTCAAGAACTGGTTCTTGAACTAATTATTGAATCAGTTCTAGAACTTTTGAGTTTTAGAAATGCCATTTAACGTTCAAGAACTGGTCCTAGAACTAGTTCAAAACTAAGTTGTAGAACATTAAGTGACAGTTCTAGAACTTCAGTTCAGGAACTTGGGTTCAAGAACTGATTCTAGAACTGGTTCTAGAAGGTTCTAAAGCTGATGTTTTAGAACATTCTAGAACAATTCTTGAACTTCTTTTGCAGGGGTATGTCTTTACCCCCTTTTTGTTTGTTACTTCCTGTATAGTGTTAATGGAAATTTGTAAAAGAATTTACGAATATTTTAGACTGGTAGGCCTAGTTGACGTGACTATCGAAATAACTAAATCTTCTTCTCTCTCAATCTTATCTAAAAAATTCCTATCACGAACAATACCTGATGTTGACGTTCCTTATAGGAACGGAGTTGACGAAACATTGCGGCAAAAGAAGTAAATGCACAATATCATTATTTCCCTCTTTGCCTCAATATTTACAGTGATACATTTTACACCAATCCTTTCTTTTTTAATATCCATTTGTCATCTGCAGCACATTTCAAACTGAAGTTTCATTGTTTGTCAAAGGATTAACAAAGACATAGACACAATGTTATGTTTGAGAAAGAGTTAAAAAATTATCTCTGGAGCTCTGGATTGACCCAGTCACGCTCGGTCACCTGATTGTCCTACATAGCTCACCACTCGCACTGTGCAATCCTTTTCCAAAAAGCGAACCTTTGTTTACTGCTCTAATTCCAAAACTGTTGCAGACAACAAAATAATTAAAGCTTTAAACCTTCCTATTATTTACATGATATTCCTGATGTGACCAGAGCTACGGTAGACAATATAGATTAAGATCAGTCTAGTCAGCAATGCAATCTGATCCTAGTCTACATATTGGCTGCTTTCTGCTTGATTATATGATGAAAACTTGAGACAAACAATAAGATCAGTAGGGCAAAGGTTAAATAAAAAAATAATTGCGTACTATGCATTACAGCACAAACGGGATACATCCTGAACGCCCCTCAAAGCTGTTAATGTGATTAATGGTTAAAAGATAAAACGGAATTTATGTGATAGGCTAGAAATAGAAGGGAGTTTTCATTTTCGAAACACAGAATAAACTCAACAGAAAGATCCTTTAACGAACTTTTGTGATAAACATCCTTTCTTTACTCTTACTTATATAAATATCCTTGCCTCTCAAATGAACATAGCCATTGATTATGGAGATAACAATTCATTGAGAACAGAAAGGATTATATTAGCTTATATCCGACACCACTGACATTCCCAAAATCACCTTATTATGCACGGCCTGAGGGGCCGTGCAATAATGTACTAATGTATACCCGCTGCTATTTATTGCTTTGGTTCAGTACGTTGAAGCAACTTTATCGCCCTCTACACGATTGTCGTAGCAACCCAGTTCTATTGAACCCCGTATATACTTCTTGAAGCCAGTTTTTATTTCTGGATGGAGATTTGATTAAATTTCTTTTCTTCTCATTCTAAAGAAATAGAATGGAATTGTTACATTTCATAATTTGATTAAGCCGTAGAGGATTATTTTAACACAGGAACATGATTTTGTCTTTTTGCATTAATCGTATTTCTTTTGAGCTGAGATTTGGTATAGCTCCTCCATGATATGTGAGACCAACATGGACCCAAAGATGCGTTCTTCAGAGCGAGATTTCTTGAGATATCTTGAGATTTCTTAAGATATTTTAGGATAAAGCGTTCTTTAGAGCAAGATTTTTAAGACGCTCCATGGAAGGCGCCATTACCCTATACTTCGTGCGGAACCCCTCGGTCAACTCTGTACAAACAATATAAAAGAGATTTGACCGAGTTGTTCCTAACACTCCATAATTCATAAACCGCGGTGTTCCGAATGCTCCATACTTTATACAAATGATGACGTCATTTGTATAAATATGGAGCATTCAGAACAGCTCGGTCAAAGTATCGGTCTTAAAACGCTTTATCCAAAACTCCTTAAGAAATCTTAAAAAATCTCGCTCTAAAGAACGCGCCTCTGATTAGCCTGAGTATACACACAGTCTGATCTGGATCAATGTTGTTCTCCAATACCGGTAACTCCATCGTGACCTTTCGCATCAGCTTTATTAAAACAACATTGATCCTGGTAGGACAGATGGCTGATCTTAACCCTCTCCCAAACGACAAAATTTTAAGGTGGTCCAAATTCAAAGCTGCCGCAGACGGCAAGATAGTTGTGGATAAACACTGGATTTGTGTACTTTTTAGCACAGAAAATATTGAGACTAAAGACGCGACGTCAAAAGTTGGGGTACAACAGCGTAACGTCACGTAACGTCGATTTTTGTCATTTTAACACCTTGGTATACGAGTACTTATTGATAAACACAAGACTTCGCTTATCCATCTGCCAAATCTATTGTTAAAAATGAATAAAATTAAATATGTATTATCCATAATTGAATGATTAAGCTAGACTTATCCTTTACTTCATAAATATCTAAGCCATTTATTTCCATGTAGATTTACGGCGATGTATATTTCTGTTTTACAAGGGAAAAACGGACGTTCCTATAATTCATCTACATGTGATATAATCTCTTTTTAAAATGGATAATCATAATTTGAATGAACTCACTTGTGTTAAAACATTGTTGCCCGGAATTTGACGGATTTAAACATATTGCCATATATATGCATAGAGAGGAGCATTATAAAGCATTTAATTAAGGGGAAACTTACAGATGTGACCATGTCGTTTTAACCTGCGGGAGTTAAAAATAAATCCCGAAAGCGATGTATTTGATTCTTTATTAGTCATTAAACTACAGTAACTGTTCATTTGATGAACTTAATTATGCATTTTATGTTACATATCACGCTTAAAAATGGGCGCATTTTTCAATAATTCACTGTCGAAATTCTGGACTTTCCATTGTTTCACGCCCATGTAAAACTATATAGACCTACAGACAAACTAATAAATACAGAAACAATTTATATCAAGAAAGTGATTCGCCAATAGATATATGGGTATTCACCACCGTATCGTTCATTGATGACTTTTTTTCACGACTGATCGCAATTATTTAACGTGTGCGACATCACCCGCAAATGACGTTAACTCATTTTTTTGTAAATTGGGACATTTTTGAAACGCTGCTGAAAACACAACCATTGCTTTATTTTACGTCAAATCATTACGAAATTTTGCATGTCGTAAATATGGCTCAGATGTATTCTTATTACAAGCTACTTTTGGACAATTCTAAATGCAGGGGCAAAACTCTCTGCTTAAAAAAACAACACTATCATGCGTATGCGACGTCACCTGCACGCGATGTTAACGTATATTTTTTTTAAATTGGGACATTTTGAAACGCAGCTTCAAACACAGCCATTGCTTTATTTTACGCGCAATCATTACGAAATTTTTCATGTCGTAAATATGGCTCAGATGTATTTTTATTACAAGCTATATTTGGACAATTCTAAATGCAAGGGCAAAAATCACTGCTTTAAAAAATACTATCGGGTTTTCATGCGTTTGCGACGTCACCTGCAAATGACGTTAACGTGTTTTTTTTTTTATAAATTGGGACATTTTATGAAACGCTGCTTCAAACACAACCGTTGCTTTATTTTACACGCAATCTATACGAAATTTTGCATGTCGCAAATATGGCTCAGATGTATTTTTATTACAAGCTATATTTGGACAATTCTGAATGCAAGGGCAAAAGTCGCTGCTTTAAAAAAACTACTATTGGTTTTCATGCGTATTTTACGTGACTGGGACATTTTATGAAACGCCGAAAAACAGTAAAATTACATGGGTTGCAATTAAATATCTTAAACCATATTTAAGTCGATTAAAATATAGTTGAAATGTATCTCGTCATTCAAATATCACGCAGATATCTTAAAAAATTGTTAATTAAATCAATGCTTTAAAAATTGACCCTTGAAATTTAATTAAAAAGTTACAAAACTTAAATGTGCCATTTTTCGCCACCACCTTGCTGCCGGTTGACACCATTAATGTGAAAATCGCACAATGTTTTGGCTAGCACCAGTGCTCTTCTGTGATGCAATTTCGCGCGTTTTATATAAGAATTCGCAAAACACCTATATTTGTTCCTTTCGATGCAGAGCGTAAAGTGTTACAAGTTACAACGTCATTTTTGCTGTATTGTGCATGCATTGCATTAATAAAATGGCAGTTATTTTTGTCTCAGTTAGTCGAAAGATATATGGTATAAAAGAACAAAATAATCGGATTCCGATGGTATGGAATTATTCTATATGTTTGTTTACAAGAAACAAATGTTTTCCGTTTAGTACACTGAGTAACGTTTTTCAAACGTGTAACCCAACTTTTGACGTCGCGTCAAAGGAGAAACTGCTGGTTATCAGCAGTTTCTTCTTTTGTCTGAATGTTTTCCCAAATTCCCATATTTCTATAAGGGACGTCAAAACCAGGTATTGTTTGGGAAAGGGTTAAAGATATGACAGTCTTTTCAAAAAAGGATACACAGGATTTAATCGTATTTCTGGATCTCAGTTGGACTAAAAATGCCTACTCAATGTATTCATGAGTATTCATGTCATGGTTTTTATTATAACATACATTCGCTCTCATATTTTATGCTGCCATATCGAGTTATGCTTCAATGGTCATGCCAAAATGGGACAACTTACCACAGAGGGTTCAACTACCAAACTTACCGTGTTTTTTACGTGCCGTTTTTCACGTAAATGCGTACTCTGAGTTGCTTTATTGAGTAAATTAAAACGTACTTGCCCATAATCAATTCATTAAAAAGGATTGAACGTTAATGGCTGACAGATCTGCAGCGCTGGCAGGCCGTTGGTCAATTGAACGTATGGAAACGTCAGGTTGACGTCGCTCGTAAATTTTGAATTTTGCGATGTGTATTTAGTCGATTACACAAACGGTATCACTGGGCAGTCGTGATTATGAAATGGCGTGACAGGGGACGTAAGTAAACTACGTCTTTGGCTGATGACAGTTACATTCCCAAGAACTCGTTACGTTCTAGGACTCAAAAGCTTTCCAAAATTACTCCAGAGTCTAACAGATGTGCGAGGGATAAACCTTAGAATTCAGTCTGTGATAAACGGATTAAATAATCATCGCATTAATGCCAGTAGGCCGTTGACAGCTAACGCTTTGACATGACGACTCTGACGCATGGACCAGAACCCATTTGAGATGGAACCAGCAGCACCGGAGTACAGTGCTCATCACCAACCAAAGTTGGTTTCGGCGTCGCATGTTGACAGTAGAATTCGTGTTTTTCTCGATATAAGAACAAGAGATAACACGAATGCAATATACTCAAATGTGACGCATATGGTGACCTGAGCGTTATGGAGTTGACGGGAATCTTACGTTATTTAGAGACAAGCCTTTTCGTGCTAAATGACACTGACCGACCAACATTACATTAACCACGTGTTTGACTCACATTCTGTAACTTTTAAACAGGAAAATGGAGATAAACACGCGTTCATTGACGCCAACGTAAACTTATTCGGTATCGTTATTGTAAAACACCATCTTAAACAGATTTTGTTTCAATCCAAGGATTTGCCAACCTGCTCACAGAACTTTTATCCAATCGAGCATGATTGAAACATGTTGGGTAGACGTCTACGTCACCGACAACAACAACCAACCAACCCGGCTTGTTCCAACGTGGTCGTATTTGAAAATGGAATACTGTACTGCAACATGTGGTAATTCAATTTGCGATGAATTAGCTAGGTACTGATAAGGCTTGAGTCGACTTTCAGGGTGAAAATATCCGTTATTCATGACGTGTGACGTTTCGGTTGTAGGGTACCAGCGTTTAACCGGATATTGTAGGGAAACCGGAAACGATTGATGTGCTTTCTGTTTTTGATTTTCAAGATTAGACATTGATATGAAGTTATTTGTAGATTTTTGTTCGAATATATGCCTTTTTTTATTTTTACAAGAAGTGCAATTTGAATATCCTTCAATTGTTTTGCTTAGTTTACATAGTATGTTGTTTCGGAATGTGCGTCAATCCTTCCAAACAAAGGTACATTTATATGAATCATACCTAAATTCTAAGTCTTTGCTTATTCATTATAAAAGCAACAACAATGAAATGTTTTCTTCTCGAAGAATCAAAGTATACGGTATTCGTATGTAAGCTTGTTTTGTTCAACACTTTTAAAAACGCCAAAGTTGTAGATTGATGCAGAGGTATAGCGTAAATCTATAGAGAATGGAATGATTACTACTGGAAATACATGAACACTTTCTGTTGAAATGTAGGACAAAAGACAATGCTAGTTTCATAGATAAATTCGTTTCTTCCTTTTTGTGTATTTTTTCCCATTAAAAACTTCAAAACCAAGGCTTGTTAATGGGAAGGCTTTAATTGTAAATGGAACCTTGTCTGCAATGAATATTGTTAAATCAGCCGTAAATGTTTCATACGAAACCTAGATGAACAATTTGATAGTTGTGCGTATCTCAGATAATATCCAAATGAAACATTACTTTCAGTGAATGAATTCAACGTAAACAAAATATTAGCAGGTACATTGTGTGGGCGTCAATGGTTAAACCCATTACCGGGCAGTGACGCCTTCTGTCGACTAAAAAGGCTTTGGAAAACATCGTGGAAAATAAAGAAATTGCTTGTGACAAGCAATTTCTTCATTTTCCACGATGTGTTGTATTGAAAATAAAAAAGTAAATTATTTCCAATAAAAATTGTCGGATGCAACATTTTTGAATTTGGATCAGTCTGAAAAAATCCGTCCAACGATTGGTAAAGACATCCCAAAACAATCCCTGATTTTGCTGTCCCTAGTCAATAATATGAAAATCCTAAAGAGGAGAAAACAAGACAGGAGAACAGACGGACTGGTTTGTTTATTGGGTGCTATGCCGTTTTCAACTGCTATGGTCATATCGCGACGGCTGGAGCACCTAACCGTGGATTCCTGTTATTTTTCATACCAGCACTACCACAACGCCCTAAGCGAGCCTCCAGCTACTCGCCCACGTAGGTTCACGTTATGAAACCATTAATGGGTTACATTTCACTGACGGAGTGGAGGCCTGGGGATCATATTTTCTCTTTTCACAATAGAAAACTTAGAATGTTTCCGTGAGATTCAGATCCCACAGATTCAACAAATTGCACAAAATAGAGTAAAATGAGAAAAGAAAGAAAGCCAACAACAATAATGAATAAGGGGTATGTTATATTTTGAACAACTTTAGCGTGACATTCTTCATAAATCATATAAAAAAGAAAAAACAAATTGATCGCTATAAACATGAAATTCATTCTCTTAGTGTTTGGTATTATGATTTTATCTACAAGGACACGAGAAAAAAAATAATGAGATATATCGTAGTTTCCTTCACAAAGCTCCTACCTACAACTTTATCAACCCTTCAGTTACGAGCATTTTGAGGAAAAACAACGATATCTAGTTCAAGGTTACTTAACCCTTGTCTGGCTAAATTCTGAAATGCAAGTCGTGTGGAATAATGTCTGACTGCACGTATATGCAGTCTGGTCATGTTATGTACTATTTGCTAAAACGACTAAAGAACCGTTGCCATTTTTCAAAAACATCATAAATGCAGACCAAAACAAGCGGCAGTTTCGAGTTTTTTTTAATGAAAAGCTATGATATTCGAGTTTCAGAAAGACGACATAGCTTAAAAATTGACTCACAAGTTTAGCGAGAACGCCTTTTCGACACATTAGACAGAAATCGTAATGGATAGAAATGCTGAATAACAACAAGAGGACCATGATGGTCCTAAATCGCTCACCTGAATCAATATGACAAGAGTGATAATGGCAATTTTGTAAAATTCAAAGACATGAAACTTCTAAGGACTTTCTGTTTGGAAACAATAAAGTAATAATTTTGTTCCAATGGATCCTGTAAAGTTTGTTATGAAGAAAGATCTCCATCTGATAAGCTAGGTTAATCCCTTCTTATCTGTTTACATAAGATAAACATGGGGCCAGAGCAACAGATAAGAGAAATAGATAAGAGAAATAGGAAAGCCTTTCCTTTTTTAATTATTCATATCCAAACCTCATGTAGAATGTATTAATCTTTTCAAGGAGATGATTGAAATGATCACCAACAACATAGGGTTTGATGAATATTGACACAAAATGTTGCTTTTTAGAAAAGCAATTATCTCTCAATCATCACTAAAAGAATTTTTCAGGCAGGTTTGGTTCAAATTAGCCCAATTGTTGGTTTTTAAAGAATATTCTTATGATTTTTTCCAAGTCCAATAAGCCCTTTCCTCCATGCCAAGGCCACAGTTTTTGACAAATATAAAAATTTGTGAACAAACTTTGAAAAGAGTGACTCAAGGAACATTCCTGTAAAGTCTAGTTCAAATTGGCCCAATGGTTGATTTTTAAAGAATTTTCTTATGATTTCTCAAAGTCCGATAAGCCCCTTCCTCCCTGCCGCGGCCACATTTTTTATCCATTGTAAAAATTTGGGAACAAATTTTGAAAAGAGTGACTCAAGGAACATTCCTGCAAAGTTTGGTTCATTTGGGCCCAATGGTTGATTTTTAAAGAATTTTCTTATGATTTTATTAAGTCAGATAAGCCCCTTCCTCCCTGCCACGGCCACATTTTTTGACAAATGTAAAAAATTGTGAATAAACTTGAAAAGAGTGACTCAAGGAACATTCCTGCAAAGTCTGCTTCAATTGGGCCCAATGGTTGATTTTTAAGGAATTTTCTTATGATTTTTCTAAGTGCGATAAGCCCATTCCTCCCTGCCACGGCCACATTTTTTGACAAATGTAAACATTTGTGGATAAATTTTGAAAAGGGTGACTAAAGGCACATTCCTGCAAAATCTGCTTCAATTGGGCCCAATGGTTGATTTTTAAAGAATTTTCTTATGATTTCTTTAAGTCCGATAAGCCCCTTTCTCCCTGCCACAGCCACATTTTTTGACAAATGTAAACATTTGTGGATAAATTTTGAAAAGGATGACTAAAGGCACATTCCTGCAAAGTCTGGTTCAATTGGGCCCAATGGTTGATTTTTAAAGAATTTTCTTATGATTTCTTTAAGTCCAATAAGCCCCTTTCTCCCTGCCACGGCCACACTTTTTGACAAATGTAAAAATTTGTGGATAAATTTTGAAACAGGTGACTCAAGGAACATTCCTGCCAAGTCTGATTCAAATTGGCACAATGGTTGATTTTTAAAGAATTTTTTTAGGATTTCTCTAAAATCTGATAAGCCCCGCCCTGCCACGCCCACATTTTTTGACGAATCAAAAATTCACGAACAAGTTTTGAAAAGGGTCACATAAGGATAATTTCTGCCAAGTTTGATTAAAATTGGACCAATGGTTTAGGAGGAGAAGATGTTTGAAGAAATTGTGGACGGACAGACGGACGGACGGACGGACGGACGGACGGACGACGGACAAAAAGCGACCACAATAGCTCACCTTGAGCACTTCGTGCTCAGGTGAGCTAAAAAGTATGAAAAACAAGAAATCAGATACACTCAAGATGCTAATTTAGGGGTTTCCCAACGGAAATCCCGAGAAATCTATCAAATACGTAGACCTACAGGTTTTAGAGATAGAATAACGATTTATCGGTGTCATTAAGGAAACGATTCATTACTAAGAACAATGGAATGAGACGATCACTTCCTATTAAAATCGCGTAATATGTGTTACTATGAGCATTATTGGATCAGCGAGTTAGCCCTTTCCCTAACAAGATCTGGTTCTGACGTCCCTAATAGAAAAGGCTTGGGAAAACATTGAAACAAAAGCAAAAACTGCTGATAACCAGCAGTTTCTCCTTTTTTCTCAAGATTTTTTTGCCATTTTTACACTAATTGTATCTTTGATAACATCAATTTTGTCATTTTATGGCAGTTTTTGAAGTGGATCGCCCTAAGATTTTGTCGTTTGGGAAAGGGTTAACACAGAACAAAGATTGAGATCATACTCTTGACACGAAAGTTTTTCGCGAGACATGCGACAGAAACCTCAATGCAATGAACCACTGACTAGCAAAAAAATCAGAAAAAAAGAAATATGATACACATAGAATGCTGAATTTGATTTTCGCACGGAAATCCCGAGAAATCTATAAAATACGCCTCCTGGTTTACAGAATAACGATATATCGTTCTAAGTGAGGAACCGATTTATTTCCAAGAACAAGAGGCTAAGTGCTATTATGTGTTATTACGAGTATTCTTGGACCATGAAAACAACACGGATTAAAATTGAGGTCATTACTTTCAGATATCTCTTTTTGACTGTCATTAGCCAGAAATATTAATGAATGGACGTGCTGAATAAAACAAAATCTAAAAAAAAAATTGATACACTTAGGATGAAAATTCGGGTTTTTTCAAATACAATCTTCAAGCTTATCTATCAAGAAGTGCTGCGGCCTTTAGTGACAATATAACGATATATCATACTTATTTTGAGAAGCGATTCATTACCAGGAACGATAGACAAACATCTAGTAGTAAAGTCACAAAGTATGCATTAACATCGAAGTCATAACTTTCAGCGAGCACTTTTCGCGAAAAATTAGACATGAAAATTGATGAATGGAAATGCTGAAAAACAAAGGAAATCTAAACAGCTATTAATCTGATACGCTCAGGAAGGAAATTCGAGTTTGCCAACGGAAACTCAAGGCCGCTCTATCAATAAAATCAGCGGATTTTAATGATGAAATAGATAGATATATTGTTCTCATTGTGGAAGCAATCTATACCAATAGAATAGATAACAAAAGAATAAATACAATCATATACTAGTAAAATCCCACGGTATGTTTTATTGAGGGAAAAATTGAGTCATGAGTTTTAGCGAACACGCGAAAAATTCAACAGGAATCTTAATGAATGGAAATGCTAAATAGCCAAAGATCTAAAAACAAGAGGACCATGATGGTCCTAAATCGCTCACCTGAATCAAGATGACAAGACTGATAATGGCAATTTTGTCAAATTCAAAAGCATGAAACTTATAAGGACTTTCTGTTTGGAAACAATTAAGTAATAATTTTGTTCCAATCGATCCTGTAAAGTTGGGTATGAATTAGCATAATGGTTGAGTTTTTTCCATAATTATTTCATTATTTTTGCAATATACAACATAGAGCGAATTTTCAAAGCATACTGATCTGTTAAAATTGATTATTTATGATATTATGAGCAAGATTTGGTATGTGATTTGAAAGAATATGGGAAATGAGGACAAACCATCTGATAAGTTAGGCTTATAATCCCTTCTTATTTGTTTACATAAGATAAAAATGGGGCCAGCCAGAGAAATTGATAACCGAAATAGATAAGAGAAATAGTAAAAGCTTTCCAAATTTATTACTTATATCAAAACCCAATGAAGAATGTATTAATTTTTTCAAGCAGATGATTGTAATGATCACCAACAACATAGGGTTTCATGAATATTGAAACAAAATATAGCTTTTTGAAAAGCAATTATCTCCTCTTATCTTCAGCTTCTTGTATTCTGGAAGCCATTCATGAAATTAGGTCTTACACAAAATTTCAAGGTTCTAGGCCAAACACTTTAGAAAAAAACTAAGTATCTCCATTACAACCCACAGTACAGTATAATTTTCAATGCATGGAATTTCCCTTACCCTGCCATACCAAAATACTTTTTAAGGAAATAAAAATTACAAGATACAATTTTGAAACGAGTCACACAAGGAGCTTTCCAGCCAGGTTTCTTTCAAATTGGCCCAATGGTTGATTTTTAAAGAATTTTCTTATGATTTCTCTTTTCCGATAAGCCTCTTCCTCCCCGACACGCCCACATTTTTTGACAAATGTAAAAATTTGTGAACAAACTTTGAGAAGAGAGAAGCAAAGGAACATTCCTTTCAAGTTTGATTAAAATTGGCCATATGGTTGATTTTTAAAGAATTTTCTTATGATTTCTCAAAGTCCGATAAGCCCCTTCCTCCCTGCCACAGCCATATTTTTTGACAAATGTAAAAAATTGTGAAATAAATTCGAAAATAGTGACTCAAGACACATTTCTACCAAGTCTGCTTCAAATGGGCCCAATGGTTGATTTTTAAAGAATTTTCTTCTGATTTCTCTAAGTCCGATAAGCCCCTTTCTCCCTGCCACTGCCACATTTTTTGACAAATGTTAAAATTTGTGAACAAATTTTGAAAAGAGTGACTTAAGGGACATTCCTGAAAAGTCTGGTTCAATTGGGCCCTATGGTTAATTTTTAAAAAATTTTCTTATGATTTCTCTAAGTCTGATAAGCCCCTTTCTCCCTGCCACGGCCCTATTTTTTGACAAATGTAAAAAATTGTGAATAAATTCGAAAACAGTGACTCAAGGCACATTCCTACCAAGTCTGCTTCAATTGGGCCCAATGGTTGATTTTTAAAGAATTTTCTTCTGATTTCTCTAAGTCCGATAAGCCCCTTTCTCCCTGCCACGGCCACATTTTTTGACAAATGTAAAAATTTGTGAACAAATTTTGTAAAGAGTGACTCAAGGAACATTCCTGCAAAGTCTGGTTCAATTGGGCCCTATGGTTGATTTTTAACGAATTTTCTTATGGTTTCTCTAAGCCGATAAGCCCCTTTCTCCCTGCCACGACCACATTTTTTGACAAATCTAAAAATTTGTGAATAAAGTTTGAGAAGAGTGACTCAAGGCACATTCCTGCCAAGTTTGGTTCAAATTGGCCCAATGGTTGATTTTTAAAGAATTTTCTTTTGATTTCTCTTAGTCTGATAAGCCCCGCCCTGCCACGCCCACATTTTTTGACGAATCAAAAATCCGCGAACAAGTTTTGAGAAGGGTCACCCAAGGAACATTCCTGTCAAGTTTGGTAAAATTTGGCCCATTGATATAGGAGGAGAAGATGTTTAAAGAAATTGTGAACGGACGGACAGACGGACGGACGGACAGACGGACGGACGGACAGACGGACAGACGGACGGACGACGGACAAAAAGCGACCACAATAGCTCACCTTGAGCACTTCGTGCTCAGGTGAGCTAAAAAAATAAGAAATCTGAACCACTCAGGATGGTAAATTTTGGTTTTCCCAATGGAAACTCTAGCCGATCTATCAATTAAGTCTATGGATTTAAGTGATAGAGTAGCGGTATGTTGTGATCTTGGAAGGACGAAATTCAACAGTTTTGTCGCTTTAGAATTTTATATGTGGCAACCATACAGTATTAACCCGTTGCGGTTTAATAAACATTGTCATACTGAATTCAATAAAAAATATAGAAGATACGTATATGAAGATATATGAAGCAAGAAACTTATCAAACAAAAATTTGCTTTCGATCATTCAAAAATTCTCATAGAATTATTAAGATTTTATGTAATGGTAAGCATTCATGATATTGTAACAAAAAACCCCATTTATGCTCTTTACCTTAGTTATCCCTTACATGGAAAGGGAGCGAGAGATATATAATGTATAATATGTATCTTAAATCAGTACATCACATAATTGTAAGAGAGATCGTTGTCCTTTCAGTGAAAATATTCCACAAGAACAATACCAGACTAGTTTCTTAAAGCTAGTATAGTCATTGATGCAACTATGTCATCAAAACACAACTGATTTCATGAGCGTATCAGGTGTTTTCGCTTTTTGCTGACTCCATTAATGCCCTTTTATCAGATATTGTATTTTATCTGAACTCTCACGCACATGTAATTCTATGAGGATCATGTCCTTGTTAGCACATGATCAGAATTTGTTTTGGACGTAAAATATCTAAAAGTGTGTTTGTGTAAAGTACATTGGATGCATTTGTCATCCTGCCGTGTATATTGTCCTTACTCAATCTATGAAGGCCCGCATCTATTCAATTCTGACTCCTCACGCTGAAAGATACGTTCCTGGAAGTTCATGAAAATATTGAAGAACAGACCAGACTTGACAAGCGTCAACCAGATGTCGATTCTGATAAATAACCTTATAGCAAGACAATTTGATAGTAAAAAATATTCCAGATTCACAAAAATATACCTGGAGTGAAAGTTTTGATCCTAGTCAGTATGCGTAGCCTGCACAGACAGACACGGGTCCAAACGGTTTACCATTTCCATAAGGCCCCTTTTATTGCGATGTGTCACAATTAGATTTTGAACATACTAATTGTAAAGGACACATGTCAGGATCAGTAAGACGGTCTTTTTTAGATAGGCCGGAATTGGCAGTTGCATATTGGATAGGATTTTGTACTTCAAAAATTAAGAAATGTCGTAGTTGGAGAAAGAGTTATGAACTTTAAATATACAAATATCAGTAAACAAAGTGAATGGTTTGTTATTTAAGTTCCCGAATGTATTTTAAAAGAAGGTCTTCAGTTGACATTTTAAAGTGTCATTTCACATTTATTACATTTTTTAAAAGCATGTCTTGATGCAAAGATTGTTAATGGCAATGAATTTTGTGATAAAAATAGACGTGGTTGGCTATCATGTTTTGATAGGCCGTCAGTGTTGTTATAAAATCTCGTAACTACGGCTTGAATCAAGCCGTAGTTGCGAGATTTTATAATAACACCCACGAAATATTATTTGTTTGTCCAAAATTACGTCACGGTTTACTGTATAAAATCGTTTCCTATTCTAATACGTAGAAATGCTATCAGTTTTTTTGAAGTTGTTATTTATAAGCGAAAAATAAATCTGAACTGTTGTCTACAACAATTTGTTTAATTTTAGCACAAAAATATATATTTCTCGTAACCGGTCCAATATTTTGGCTTGAGATTTTCAAAATTTCATGAAAAAAACATGCTCTTTCCGATAGAATAAAAGTAAAATTGTTGTAAAAGTAATCGTGAAATGTCACTTTAAATCTTCAAACGTAATGTACTTTTACAGAGCAAAAATTAAGAACATGAAACAGAAACCCCATGATGAGATGATTCAACTGAGTACCCAAAAACTAAGGGTCTGGAGAATAAAAAAATTAAGAAAGCCAAAAGCTCTGGTTTTACCCTAATTGACGTATACTTTTTTCGCCCTTTCAATCTAACCCTTCAAGTGTAAACAACTGGCGAACATCTAAGACGTAAGACAGGTCGCAAGAGAGAAAATGAAAAGAAATGAGAATAATGAAAGTTATTTTATTCTAATTCAAATCTAATTTTACGAAATAAGGAGCGGTTTCGTTAAATTAGCGCCAATTTATAATTTCGTCCAAGAAAAATTGGGGTTATTTAGGACACGATTTCTGTTGAACCCAAAGAGATATAATTTCCCCAAAGGAGCATTTTTTTAGTCTCCTCGCAGTAATTGTCAACTCGTTTATTGAGCTCATTTTGTCAAATTGGATTCCGTTTTGTTTAATATATCTTCTCGGATTTACATAAAACGATTCGGCTAATGTTTCTTATTTTCTCTTTGAGACAATCGAAATAATGCCCTGGATCAAACTTGCTGGTAGATGTAGATATTCCATACAGTAAACTTATCATCATTGTCAACGCTCGCTTCATTTTTGTTTTAGACATGAATAAAAATGATTGGAATATTCTACTGTAGTTTTAATGTTGTTTTACCAAGTGTCACAATTAAAGACATCCAGTACAATTCATAAACAATATGATTTCCAAATATAAAATACTTTTGCGATGAAAATAATTGAGGTAATAGTAATTGTACACGTTGCTGAATAAAATTAATGATGTTAACGTTTTTTGTTTGCTAGGTAAATACAAAATGGCAAGGATTTCATCGGGTACAATATTTTCTGACATTTACATTTTTCATAAGCACACACATAAAGCACAAAATTATAGTTCATATTGTAAAGTTTTCATGTAAAGACGAATCAAAGAAGGTTTCCTTTTATCTTTAAATGAAAGAAAATAATAAAGTAACAATTAGATTAAGGTGACGTCACAATAAATTTTGTTGTCTGGACTAGGGTAAATGACCTTGTCTCATTCGTATTTCAAGGGGTCAAGAGAGTAAAAAGAGAGCTAAATAAAATACATGATAAAAACCGATTACTTAGCATGAAGGTGACGTCACAATTAATGTTATTGTCTGGACTAGGGTAATATCATTGTATTATCCGTCTTTCAGCGGGCCAAGAGAGTAAAACGAGAACAAAATAAGTCAAAGCCTTTCCAAAATGGAGTCAACTAATCTCCGATAACTTTCATGAATAAAGTTCATAACAAAAATTGATAACGAAGTCTACGGTGAAAACGTGAGTGTTAAGTGAATGTGTAGCCTTAACACCAAAATTACTATCATCGTCGCTTTTCATGCAAAACCTCATAACTGCAGCTAGGGACAAGCTACATTAAAGTTTTTTAAAGTACCAATCGTTGTGTAGTCCGGACACGAGTGTAAATGACATTGTCTCGACCGTCTTTCAGGGGACCAAGAGAGTAAAACAAGATTAAAATTACTTCCAGTCGTTCTAGATTCGGTAAACAAAGCTGTGATAGCTTTCCTAAATGGAGTCTATAAAAATGATCGTAACGAAGACCATGATGAAAAGGTAATTACCAATTGGACGTAAATGTGTATTTGTCTGGATTCAAGGGTAAATGACCTTATCACGCCCGTCTTCCAGAGTTAAAAAAAAAACAAAAAAACAAAACGAAAGCAAAACTGTCGCTCTTCCCTGATAAAACCCATAATAAAAAAGCTAATTATCTAACACGACGTTATAATTAATTCTGTTGTCTGGGCTAGGCTAAAGAACCTCCTCTCATCCGCCTTTCTACGTCCGCAAGAAAGTTGAGTTAACAAAAACTAGAAGGTTAACTAAAAATTCTATTAGTAAGATCTTAGTAACTGTTGTCCTTGAAAACTGCCTTTCGTGGGTCGTGAAAATTTTAATAGAAAAATAGATTAAATCTTAGGTCTTGACTGTCAATGAAAATAATTCAATTTACAAAATGTATCTCCATATTGCTTTACTTTTCTAGTGAAAGGCATTAGATTTAATAATGGCATGTAGAACTGCAAATCTTCCCTCCGAGTGATCGTTCGTTGTTCTTCACATATAATCTCTACAAGGGGCTATTTAAGTACAGTCCACGAATGGTGGTCTAACGAAGGATAACGTCTTCAATTACTTTGTAACTAAATGTTTCATTTCCTTTATTATACATTAGAGAAAGAAAATGTTATTCTGCTAGCATCAGAAGTGCTCTCTAATTTAAGTATTAATCTAATTAAAATGGGACTATTTTCATATTCTTCCTATTTAAAATTTGGCTATTTTCATATTCTTACGCTCCCATAACAGATGCTAAATGAACGAGCCACTGTGAAAGAGAGTGCATCTGACCCACTTTTCTTAACAGAATTAGTTATACTGTACTTCCGTTTGTCTTTCCCTTCGTTCTATTTATATGATAGTTTGTATGATAGTTTACGTACGTCTAATATAGATTTTCTTGCTTGTTTTCTTCTCAAGCTTTACCCATTATGAAAACCAAACCATGCATGATTTAGAAACGTATACATGGAAGGGCACACACCTTGAAGACATTTCACCTGTTGTGTATAACTGGATATCATCGCTTTTCTTCAAAAACCTCGAAACTAAAACCCGTTTGGGGTTGTAGTTTCGATGTTTAAGAAGAAAACAGAGATATGTATCTTTGGTTTTTTCAATACATCGTGGAAAATTTTCCACAATATTTTGTTTTAATTATATCTTTGAATTTTGATCGGTGTGAAAAATTCCATATAATGATAAGTAAAGGCTTTTCAAAAAAATCCACCTGTTTGGTATCCAAGTTGAAAGCTGCTGAAGATGACAAAATGCAGGTTAATCATGTGACATGCTGGAGAAGGAGAAAAGAAAAAGAGGATAATTGATTGGAGTGGATGAATGGGAATTCTATCTTCTTCTTTCACAATAGGATACTAAGAATGCTTCCAGTGAGATTCAGATCCGCCAGGTCCAACCAATTGCACAAATAGAGTAAGAAACACCTAAGAACAACAATGAATATGGCGTATGTAATTTGTTGAACAACTTTAGCGTGACGTTCTTCATAAATCATATGAAAAACAAATTGAGCCCTATAAACATGAAATTCATTCTCTTAATGTTTGGTATTATGATTTTATCTACAAGGACATGACAACAAATATAATGAGACATATAGTAGTTTTCTTCACAAAACTCCTACCTACAACTTTATTAAAGCTTTAGTTACGAGCATTTTGAGGAAAAACAACGATATCTAGTCCAAGGTTACTTAACCCTTGTCTGGCTAAATTCTGAGAGCAAGTACTACCGTCACAGTAGTGTAGAATAAGTTCAGACTGCACGTGTATGTGTAGTCTGATCCTGTTCCATACTATCTGTCAAAGCGGCTAGAAAGCCGTTGCTTGTCTTCATAAACACCGTAGCTACAACTGTTTGTAATTGTAAAATGAAAAGTGACAATGTACACGAATTGAACAATGGGGTCAATTATCTCCGCGAGAACTTTTAGTGAGACATTGGACAGAAAACATAATGGATAGAAATGCTGAAAAAAAAAAAACAAAATAAAAATCTGATAAACAAGGAATCAGACACACTCAAGATGCTAATTTAGGTTTTCCCAACGGAAATTCCGAGAAATCTATCAAATACATAGACCTACAGGGTTTAGAGATAGAATAACAATTTAAATATCGTTTTCATTGAGGAAAGTAATCATTACCAGGAACAATGTTAATGGACTGAGTACGATCACTTCCTACTAAAGTGACATTTCACGTTTATTTTCATTAATTTTACTTTTATTTTTATCTGAAAGAGCAGATTTACTTATGAAAATTCTGAAAATTTCAAGCCAAAATATTGAACCGTTTACGCGAAATATATATTTCTGCGCTAAAATAATACAAATTGTTGTGGACAACAGTTCAGATTTATATGGAATTTGTCATTTCTGTCTCAATTTTAAAGGCATATTTTTCGTTTATAGATAACAACTTAAAAAACTGACAGCATTTCTACGCATCAGAATAACCAATCTTTGCATCAAGACATACTTTAAAAAAATGAAATCGGAATGTTATGTCCCTTTAAAATCGCATAATATGTGTTACAATGAGCATTCTTGATCAGCGAGTTAACCCTTTCCCAAACGACAAAATTTTAGGGTAATCCACTTCAAAAACTCCCACAGATGACAAAATGGATGTTATTGAAGATAGGATTTGTGTAAAATATGGCATAGAAAATATTGAGGCAAAAGGAGAAACTGCTGGTTATCAGCAGTTTCTTCTTTTGTTTCATTGTTTTCCAAGGCCCCTTTTATTAGGGACGTCAAAACCAGGTCTTGTTTGGGAAAGGGTTAACACAGAACAAAGATTGAGAACATAATCTTGGCACGAAAGCTTTTTGCGAGACATGCGACAGAAATCCCAATGCAATGAACCACTGACTTGCAAAAAATCAGAAAAAAAAGAAATATAATACACATAGACTGCTGAATTTGATTTTCGCACGTAAATTCAGAGAAATCTATAAAATACGCCTTCTGATTGACAGAATAACGATATGTCGTTCTAAGTGAGGAACCGATTCATTTCCAAGAACAATAGGCTAAGTGCTATTATGTGTTATTACGTGTTTTCCTGGACCATGAAAACAACACGAATTAAAATCGAGATCATATTTTTCAGCTAGGTCTTTTCGCGCAACAATAGCCAGGAATCTTAATGAATGGACATGGAATCTTAATGAATGGACAAGCTGAATAAAACAAAATCTAAAAAACAAGAAAGCTGATACATTCTGTGTAAAAATTCAGGTTTTCCCAATAGAATCTTAAAGCCAATCTATCAAGAAGTGCTACGGCTTTTAGTGACAATATAAATAGTATGTTGCCCAGATATGGGATCGAATTCGAAAATTTTAGTCAATAATGTTTGTTTAACATGAAATGACATTCATTATGCTTTTGTATTTCTTGACAACTGTCTTAATTGTCTAATAATTTTTATTATGCTTTGTCTTATTATGCTTTGGAATTTATAAAGCATAATAAATGCCCATTTTTCGATCTACTTTGAACTTTGTTCTTCATTAATCCAATACGAAGTGCCAACGTCGGACACCAGCAGGAACACAACGATATATCATTCTTATTGAGAGAAGCGATTCATTACCAAGAACGATAGATCAAGTACAAGCATCTTGAAGTAAAATCACAAAGTATGCATTAATTAATTATGCATAAATTAACCCATTACTGCACAGTGACGCCTTTTGACTCCCTAACTAGAAAATGCTGGGGGAAACATAGTGGAAAATGAAGAAATTGCTTGTGACAAGCAATTTCTTCATTTTCCACAATGTTTTCTAACCCAAAATGGAAAGATTTTTTAAATTTTCATCAACTTGAATTTGTCGTCTGCAACATCTTTCAAATTGGAATAGTCCAAAATTTTGTCGTTTGGTAATGCATTAAAACAAGCATTAACCGATCAGCAAGGCAACACGGATTAACATCGAAGTCATAACTTTCAGCGAGCACTTTTCGCGAAACATTAGACACGAATATTGATGAATGGGAATGCTGAAAAACAAAAAAAATCTAAACAGCTATTAATCTGATACACTCAGGAAGGAAATTCAAGTTTCCCAACGGAAACTCTAGGCCGCTCTATCAATAATTGCAATGGATTTTCGTGATGAAATAGATAGATATATAGATATATAGAATATAGATATATTGTTATCATTGTGGAAGCAATCTATACCAATAGAATAGATAACAAAAGAATAAATGCAATCATATCTAAGTAAAATTCCATTGTACCGTATGTGTTATTGAGGGCATTCTTAGAACAACAAGACAACACGGATTAAAAATTGAGTCATGAGTTTTAGCGAACACGCGAGACATTCAACAGGAATCTTAATGAATGAAAATGCTAAAAAACCAAAATATCTAAAGGAAAAAGAAATCTGAACCCCGCAGGATGGTAATTTTGTTTTTTCCAATGGAAACTCCAGCCGTTCTATCAATTAAGTCTACGGATAGACAACACGGGTTAAAAATTGAGTCATGAGTTTTAGCGAACACGCGGGACATTCAACAGGAATCTTAATGAATGAAAATGCTAAATAACCGAAATATCTGAAGGAAAAAGAAATCTGAACCCCGCAGGATGGTAATTTTGGTTTTCACAATGGGAACTCCAGCCGATCTATCAATTACGTCTACGGATTTAAGTGATAGAGTAGCGGTATATTGTGATCTTGGAAGGACGAGATTCAACCGTTTTTTTTTCGCTTTAGAAAATTATATATATGACAACCATACAGCATTTACCCCCTGCAGTTTAATGACCATTGCATACTGAATTCAATCAAGCGGATGGCACATACATGTACGAGTATGTGCAGACAGAACTTGATCTATACTCACTGACAGTTGTTGCCGAAGCAATCGGAATATACTGGTATGCTTCTATTTGAATAAGCACACAAAAGTTATAGAAGATATATGAAGATATATGAATTTATCACTGTAAAATTTGCTTCAATCAATCGAAAAGTTTCATAGAATTATTAATATACTCCTCAAAAAAAGTTAAAGACCACCCTTTAAAATAGCTGCTATGTAATAAATATTACTTTAACAGTGATTAAAATCGACCAAAATACAAAGTCTCATTTTCTCGTAGTATTCTGTGAGCAATTTGATGACTTTGCACGTGTTTATTGAGAATTTAGAACGAAATCATTGTTTTTAAGTTGAAATAACCACTATTGTCTTTCAACCAAGTTGTGTAAAGTTACCATAAGAAGATTTTATACAGGAGGTTATGTAAAGTTTGGTAAGGAATTGCATTTTTGTAGCCGAAATGCCCATCAGACGACACCTACCTACCGCCGACATGGAGCAAATTGTTGGAATGCTGAGAAACGGACTTTCCCAACGTAACGTCGCACGTCAGTTCAACGTTAGCCATACGGTGGTCGGACGAATATGGCAAAGGTACCTGGATACCGGATCTGTTGTAGAACGCCCAAGAAGTGGTCGTCCAAGGAAGACAAGTGACAGAGATGACCGCCATATTGTCACTGCAGCTAAAAGAGCGAGGTTCGAATCCGCAAAAACGCTGAATACAAACTTTTGTCAGGCTTCAAATGTTGTTATAAGTGACCAGACTTTAAGGAATAGACTTCACAGTGCCAACATTCGTACCAGAAGGCCAGCTGTACGGACGCCGTTGACAAGAGAGCACAAGAGACTCAGGTTGGAATTTGCCACAGAATACCAGGATATGCCATTGCTTACTTTGAGATCTACGCTGTTCACAGATGAGTCAAAGTTTTGTGTAGATTTCAATGACGGCAGAAGACGTGTATGGCGCCAGAAAAATGAAAGATTTTTTGACTGCTGTATTGCGGAACATGACCGTTGGGGAGGCCCCTCTGTGCTTGTGTGGGGAGGCATTTATTTTGACGGCACCACAGACCTCTACGTCATCGATAACGGAGCGCTGACGGGTACCAGATATCGGGATGAGATCCTGGATGGTATCGTTTGACCATTTGCAGGCGCAGTAGAAGATCGGTTCGTGTTAATGGACGACCCCATCGAGCACCTATGGGATGTTCTTCAGAGACGAGTAAGTGCTCGACCTCTTCGACCGCGGACCCAGGAGGACCTCAGACGTGCTTTGTTAGAAGAGTGGACAAGAATATCTATCCAACAAGTCAGAACTTTGATAAGAAGTTTCAGATCAAGATGTAGACATGTGATACAAGCTCGAGGAGGACATACATGCTATTAGTGACAGTGTTGGTGTGATAGCAGTGGCGATTCTAGGAAATCTTAACCCACCCACCTACAATTGAACACATTGATTTTGAGGGTAGTCTGAAATTTTCGTGTTTAGATTTATCACCGTTTTTGTTAAGTTTATTCTGACAATACAGATGTTTTGAATTGATATTTTGTTGACATGTTTTCATGTTTTTGTTTATAAAAACTTAAATCACTAGATTTGGTAGCTTTTTTATTTAGTGGTCCTTAACCTTTTTTGAGGAGTATATTTTATGTAGTGGTTAACATTCATGATATTGTAAGAAAAAGTCCCTCTCATGCTCTTTACCTTAGTTATCCCTTACCGTGAATAGAAGTAAGAGTTATATAAAATGTATCTTACATCAGCATAATTATCCCGTAGTGATAAAAAAAGATCATTGTCCTTTCAGCGTAAATAATTCCCAAGAACCATATCAGACTAGTTAATTAAAGTCTAGCATTGTCATTGCTTCAACTCTATCATCAAAACACAAATGATCTCGTTAGCGCATCAGGTGTTTGTTGTTTTTCGTTGACTCCATTAATCCATTTTTATCGGATATCGTACTTCATTTGAACTCTCACGCACATGTAATTCTATGAAGCTCATGTCCTTGTTAGCACATCATCAGAATTTATTTTGGACAGAAAATATCTTCGAGTGTGATTGTGTGAAGTGCATTAGATATATTTGTCATCCCCTCGCGTTTATTTTCCTTACTCAATCTATGAGGGCACGTATTCATTCAATTATGACTCGTCATGCTAAAAGAGACCTTACTGGATGTTAATGAAAGATTTGAAGACCAGACCAGACTTGACAAGTGTCAATCAGATGCCAAATTTGATAAAGGACCTGATAGTAAGACAATTTAATTATGAAAACAATTTAGATTCAGAAAATATACCTAGAGTGAATGTTTTGGTATTAGTCATTTTGTCTAGACCGCACAGACTGCCTCGGTCGAAACTGTTCACACTTCGCATAAGGTCCCGTTTAATGTGACGTGTCACAATTACATCTTGAAAATACTGATTGTACAAGGCATATGTCTCGACCAATAAGACGGGCTTTTATAGATAAGCCGGAATTGGCAGTTGCGAATTTGCCAAGACTTTGTACTTCAAAGAATATCACTATATTTATACACAGTGATACGTTTTGATGCCTTCTCAAGAAAAGGGCACTCTACAACATGGGGAAGAAAATGATTTTTTTTTTTCAATTTATTATTGCCTACATTTTCTCCAATACCAGAAATGTAATAGTTTGAAAAAACAGGAAGGAACTTGAAATATACAGATATCGGTACACAAAGTGAGTGGTTGATTAATTAAGTCCATGGATGTATTACGAAGGTCTTCAGTTGGCATTTTAAATCTTCAAACGTTATGTACTTACACAGAGCAACAGACAATAACAGACGAATACACTCTAATGTCGTTACTTATAACCCAAACCAATGACAAGACGATTCCAATGAGTATCCACAATTAAAGGTGTAATGGAAAAAATGAATTAACCCATCTAAATGACGTATGCTTTCTCTCTCCTATTCAATCTCATCCTTCTAGTGTAATACATCAATTCGACTTCAATACACAACAACTGGGGAGAATTTAGGTCGCAAGAGAGAAAATGAAAAGAAATGAGAAATAATCAAAGTTATTTCTTCTAATTCAAATCTAATTTTACGAAACAAGGAGCGGTCTCGTTAAATTAACGCCAATTTATAATTTCGTCCAAGAATAATTCGGGTTATTTAGGACACCATTTCTGTTGAACCCAAAGAGATTTAATTTCCCCAAAAGAGTATTTATTTAGTCTCCTCGCAGTAATTGTCGACTCGTTTTTGAGCTCATTTTGTCAAATTGGATTCCGTTTCGGTTAATATATCTTTTCGGATTTACATAAAACGATTCGGCCAATGTTTCTCATTTTCTCTCGGAGACAATCGAAAGAATATCCTGGATTAAACTTGCTGGTAGATGTAGACATTTCTTACAATGATTAAATCATCGTCGTCAACGTTCGCTTAATGTTTGTTTAAGACATGAATAGAAATAATTGAAATATTTCTATTGTAGGTTTACTGTTGTTGGAAACGTCATGTGAAATGTCTGAGCAATCTAATTTCCAAATGTAAAATACCTTTGCGGTGAACACAATAGAGGTAATAATTATTGTACACGTTACAGACTGAATGATGTTCCCGAGAAAATGTTTGCTAGGTAAATGCAACATAGCAAGGATATTATCGGGTACAATCTCTTGTGACACTTTTCATAAGTGCACATATAAAGCACAACATTATAATTCATATATTGTAAAGTTTTGATTTTAAATCGAATCGAAGAAGGTATGCTTTGAATGGAAGAAAAAATCAACTAACAAGGAAAAGTTACGTTTACGCAGTACAAACAACTTTGCGTGACATATGACAGAAATCACGAACGAAAGGCAGAATAATAAAAGACAGTAAGCCGGTCAGCGAGTCTGATTACTTCTCTAGGGACATGGTAACAAAATAATGACGTATATATTTGCTTTTCCTCTAAAATCTCACAACTACAATGTTTTATAGCTGTAGTTATGAGTTTAAGCTGTGGTTTCGAGTTTTGGGGAAAAAGTCAGCTATACATTTTTCAAGGTTGGCAATAAATAAAGGTCAAAAGTTTGGTGCGAACGGTTCTCGCATGACACTTGACAGGTCACGTGGAATACATCTGAATAAGGAACGATTTTATCTTGTAAACCGTGACGTAACATCGGACATACAAACAGTATTTCGTGGGTGTTGTTATAAAATCTCGTAACTTCGGCTTGATTCAAGCCGCAGTTGCGAGATTTTGTAACAACACCAACGCGTTATCAATACATAACGACGAGCCCAGTCTATTTTTAGCACAAAAAGCATCGCCATTAAAACAGATTGATACACACTGGATTGAGATGTCATTGTTCCCATCGGAGTTCACGGGAAATCTGATACATTACGTTGGTCAGAGTGTAATGATAGAATAACGATATATTGTTATCGTTGGATTTGCATATCTACTCCTAAACAAAAATATGGCAATAGCAAATACTTATGTTTAATTAAAAAGAAGCAACGGTGGTAAGTAAAAAATATCTTTGCTCAGTGCAAACAACTTTTGTGTGAAATATGGCAGAAATCACGAACAAAAAAACAGAATAATAAAGCATGGTAATAGGAAACACTAAGGTTAAAAAAAAGAAAAAAAAACAGTGTTAGCTGAAAGAAGACTAGTTTGTCACAGAACAAAAATATAAAGTTTTAGAAAACAATCCACATTCAATTCAATTTATTCTGCATAATTTATAACAAATCAATAATTGATTACTTGTACATATAAGAAAACAAACGGAAAAAATACAAATGTAAGTGTACCTTTACTTTTAGAGGTGGAAAATTCAGTTATTCTATTTGCAATGTAGATGACAAAAAGTTCAGTTAATAAAAATCCAATCTATTTAAGTGAATGCCATTTACACGACCTGTAGCACAAATAATGAGCGACAATAAAATCAGGTAATCACTCAATACTTAATAAGCCAGTTAATTAAAACACCGTGATTTAAGCAACAGATCACTACTTTCCTCTTTCTTGTAGTCATATACAATAGAAACAAAACGCCATTCAATTTTTGTTTTTCTTCATTGTCTGGGTTTTGGGCTGACATTCAATCAGTGAGACTCGAGGTATTACAAATGCACTATTTAAGCTCTACGCAGATTTTGAAGCTTTTTTTATTTTGCTCATAACAACAATACATTAAATTATACTCACAGAACACCATGGGAATTATATATAGAGACTTCCTGTAACTTCATATGTCATTTCACAAAGATGTAGGTGTTATGAAATAAGTTGTGGTCTTTCGTAAAAAAACGGGTTGGACTTTAAACTGAAATAAATTGGCCTTTATGTAAATATCCAATATACGTTCAGTAATTAAAGAGTACATATGTTTTCGTGATTTTTATGCTTGGTTTAACAATTTTCATTGCAGACGATTCTATTAAATGTTTCTTACAAGCCAGCCAATATATTGGTAGCCAAAAGATATTTATATTCTGAAGGAAAACACGACGTTTACGTTGAGTCAGTAATAAATTGTTTAACCCTGGATGCTGTCATAAACTGTGTACTTATGTAAAAATATTGCACTGGAAATGAAAACAAACAAATGCTTGAACATATTATTTTAATGGATAAAATAAATTGTAACACGAATAAAGATTTTTACAAGCAATTTCTTCTTTTTTCCTAAAATGTTTTCCAAAGCCGTTTTCTTGAGGGGTATCAAAAAGGCCAATGCGTGGTAACGAGTTAATAGTAAAGCAGCTAAGAATTTACTGCTTAGCTAATCCCAGTATAGCGTTATCCTTGGACAGTACATAGACGTAATTGCTAGATTGGCCAAGAGGCTTTTGGGAAACCCAAATGTTCATCCTGTTTGCATCCTGTTTTTGTTATTCAAGTTTTCTCGTAATGTCTTAAAATCAATATAATAATGGCATGAGAATATGTTTCTTAGAAATGCTCTGACCTATATCTATTCTATTTTTTGATATATTCTCAAACATTCCTCGTTTTATTTGTTATCATGTCTAATTAGTTGCAGACAAACTGACCGGCTCTCAAATTACTTCCGGTATAATTCAATCCGAATGTTCCTGAAAAAGATCTCGCGCAAAATGCCTTTGTGTTGTAGTCCAAGCGTACATTTTTAAAATAAGATTTAGACGAGTTCTGATTTTAAGTTGACGTCTAAACCTTCGGAAGTGGAAATTGTCATTTTTAACTCTTATAGTATCCTTGTGGATTAGTTATTATACGAAATCAATGTTTTCTACGTGGCACAAAAATAATCTGAGGCCGTGTTAATCTCATTAGGGGTGGACTATATCGTCATTTCTAACTTCTACAACATATTTGTGGAACATTTTTCCTTGTTTGGCGAAAATTATTACTGAAATGCAATCAATAATCATGCTGTTTTTTGATTTTACAAATGTGACCCGTCGCGCTAAAAGGGACCTAATCGGGTGTGTAAAAAATATCGACCCTAGCCAGTCTGCACAGTCCGCGCAGCCAGACTAGGGCCGACACTTTTCACTTTTATGTAATTTTCTAAACCCGGAATGTTTTCCCTATCTTACTGTATGTTCATTTTTCGCATACGTGATCTGATTGACCTATGATGAGTCTGACAAGTTTTTCAAAATTTGTATTATGGGTATTCGGATAAGGTCCCTTTAAGCGTGACGGGTCACAAATTAGTAATCTTTTTGCTTTTACAGGTGTAATGGTGGTCAAGATGCATGCATGCGTACAAGTATAAAATATCATTTCTTTCTACTGGAATCTAAGACATGCTTCCTTCTGGATTGAATACATGAGAAAATGAAAAACTCTGGACGAATGATAACTGTGACGTAATTGCGGACAAACAAAAAGTACTTCGAAGGTGTTGTTACAAAATCTCGTAACTACGGTTTGATTCTAGCCGTAGTTACGAAAGTTTATAACAAGACCGACGGTTTATCAAAACATAACAGTAAACCCATTCTATTTCTAACACAAAATTTGTTGCCATTGCCTACCCTGAGTCTAATTTAAAGATTGGCGTTTTACATGTTGACTATAAATTCTGTATTTTAGAAGAAGTCTGGAATACATTTTGAATGTACTCATTGCGCTATGACAAATCTGGTCTATTAAAAGCAAATCACAATTTAATTAATCTTTTCCGAAACACGACCTGGTATTGAAATTCCAGCATTTGTAAACCAGTATCTTCTCCTCTTGTCGCAATGTTTCTGTTTTAAGTTATTTACAACGCCTGTTTTAATCGACATCTTCTTTCAACTCTGCATCATCTTTCAAATTGAATCACTAGTATTTTGCCGTTTGGAAAAGGGTTAGGATCTAGGTAAAAGAACGGATTCGAGTCATTGTTGACTGATTCTATGGGGCCAAACGCACACATGTATGTAACTGTAAATACCCCGTGATATAAGGTGAGGTATTTTAACAGACGTGTTTTGTTTTTGTTGTTTTCTCTTCTTGTTTTAGGAAAAGCTGTATGCGTCAATTATGACATAAGTCTCACCGAATAACAGAAGTTCAGATATGATACAACATCCGATTAAAAGAGGTTAATTTCCCCTTCCCTGCTAAAAGTGACAAATGCATTAGATACTCTAATGAGAACAGCAGGGTCTTGATTATAGAGAACATACAATGACTACAGGATGGCCTTTAAATTACTAGTCTGGTATGATACTTTCGAGATGTTAACGCTTAAGGGACAACGACCTTTTGGAGGCATAGTATGATTTGCTAATTTGAGAAAAAATACCTTTGTTTCAATGACGTATACGGATAAGTTTGTTATTTTTGCATTGAACATGGTGAGGACATGACCTTGTATTTTGATTCATTATTTTGCGTATAAACATGTACATATCACTGCTTTTTAACAAAAACCTCGTAACTGCAGCTTGTTTTAAGCTGCAGTTACGAGATTTCCGTTGCAAAGCGACGATAAACCAGTTAATAAGGAAGCTGACGACACAAAAGTTATTTTTTATCATTTCCAACAAAAAGAACTTGTCCTCTACATTTAAGGTTATGGTACATTAAACTACAATAGAACTAATTTATAGATGTAATCTGATTTTTCTTTTTCATAAAAGATGTAAACAAAGTGTTTGTTATGTTTCCTACGGAATAAAAAAAGCCCGAGGCAGACGATATATGAGATGTCTCGCTTAAGTATCAAATGGAAATCTTCATCGATGAATATTGTTAAACAATGCATGAACAGTTTATATAAAAACAGATGAACGATGTGATAGCCGAAATTATCTTGCAAAAATCTAATAGCTGAAATAATTTTTTATAAAAGTACGAGGTGAAATAATGTTTTACTTTTGAAAAAATAAGCCATGGGATGGTATTCCTCAGCCAGTCTGAAACCAAGATTTACACAACAATCAATCCGATTGGCCAAGACGTATGTCTTGTCCAATCAGGTGGTTTGTAATGTAATTTTGTAAAGTAATTTTTCACAATCGGTTTAGAAATGATCCTGAATATGGCCAGTGTTTTTTATCTCAATCCTATCATCCTTCAGTATACTTAGTGCATTTACTGCCAACCATCTAGGAGGATATATCTGATGACAATGTCCAGTGCTTTCTCCTATCGTTTCAGGTTTCACTCGATTTCTTTTTTCATTTCATTTGTGTAATGAATAGCAAACAACACAAAACAAACAAGAAATATCATGAAATGTAATCACAGTGTCCAACTGTGCCTCGCCAGTTACTGGTAAATAATGAAGATAGAATAATAATTAACCCTTTCCCAAACGGCAAAATTTCAGGGTGATCCACTTCAAAAACTGCCACAAATGACAAAATGGATGTCATTAAAGATAGGATTTTGAAAAATATGGCACAGAAAATAGTGAGACAAAAGGAGAAACTGCTGGTTATCAGCAGTTTCTTCTTTTGTTTCAATGTTTTCCCAAGCCTTTTCTATAAGGGATGTCAAAACCAGGTCTTGTTTGGGAAAGGGTTAAAGGTTTGGTTTGCAAATCGTTCAATAGATGTATCTGGGACATCAGTTTAATAGCCTATTAAAGCCTAGGTGATGTTTTGTTTTACAAATACAGTCAATTTGAAACAAAATTCGTTCTAACATAGAACTATCGTTTAAGGAGGACTGCAAGGGTTTCATTATATATAGATCAGAGTCTTAGAAATGAGCTGGGATCTGGAAAAACGTCCCTTAAGGCACTTGAGAACAACATGGATCCAGACCAGCCTGTGCATACGCACAGTCTGATCCAGATCCATATTGTTCTCCAAAAGCTTGTTTACGAACAGAAGCAATTGTGAGTTAGTACATTGGATCCATTTTAGAATACATGTAACCACAAGCTTATCTCGAAACTCGATTTTCTAAAAATGCTTTAAGGGACGTTTTTCCAGATCCCGGCTAAAATATATTCATGTATCTTTGAGGTAAGTTTAGTTATCGTGTTTATTTCAGCTGGTAGTATTATGGTATAATTATGTCAGAAACAAATCATTCACTACAACATGGTTACTTTACTTTTATTATGGAAATTGTATTTACATTGTTAATTTGATGTTCACGCATTTTATCAATTTTTTATCTGATATATTTATCTGATATTATCTGAAATACTTTCCATATTTGTTTTAATCATACGTTTAGTACGCAATGACATATACACATTATTTAAATTCAAACTCTATTTACATTTTACTGGCTTTTGATGATGCTTTCGTGTAAAATAAACCTTGAATTTCCTAGACTAGATAGACTTTTATATCTCCTATTTGACCTTATTGTTGTGTAAATGATGATGTAACATAACACGCTAAGGTTGTCCTCTAACGCTTAATATCCAAACAAAGACCGAGTTTTGACGTCCTTAAAAGAACATTGTTTGGGAAAATATATAAGTAAAGGAAGAAAATTTCTGATAATTAGCATTTTTTCCTTTTGCCTTGATATTTCCTGCGGTGCAATGTACACAAATTTGCTCTTTAAAAACTTCAATGTTGTCGACTTGAACATTTTGTATATTAAATAATCCTAATAGTTTACCGTATGGAGAAGTGTTAAGCTTTGGATCTTTTCGATGTACAGTACAATTTCTTATTTAGATCTATTATCCCAGCAAAAACTATGATTTGTTCGGCATTCACCCCTACTTTGAAATTTTATTTTTGTTTAAATGATGATTTTCCTCTTTGGTTTAGATTGGATTCTTACGCAGGTTTTTTTATTATTTCATTTTAGAATTGTTTGTGGTATATGCCCTACGTAGGTTCATCAAATGTAAAAAGTGAATTTGAAATAAATCTTGTTTCTTTGATAAGTATGATTAAGATTATTTTGTATTCCATGCGGCAAATACGTATTTGTCTCAAAATTTCGTTATTCTACCAAATGATAGGACCAAACATGAGTGTTTGCTTTATATTCTACAGGTTCGAGCAATTTTATCTTGGGGTGTATACTTCACGATTGGATCCGATAAAAAGAGAAACTCTAGCCGAATCTCTTTATGTAAATCTGAGAAGATATATTAACCAAAACGGAATCCAATTTGACAAAATGAGCTCAATAAACGAGTAGACAATTACTGAGAGAAGACTTGACAAATATTCTTGTGGGGATATTAAATCTCGTGGGGTCTTTCAGAGATTGTGTCCTAAATGATCCGAATTATTCTTGGATGAAAATAATTTGGTGTTTATCTAACGATGCAGCAGATTAATTGGATATAGATTTCTGAATGGAAATCTTGAGGTTTGATGATTTATCTTGTATATCACTAAATGCGTATGCATTTGTTCCAGACTGTCTTTATAGATTGAGTATCCACGTTTGAGCGTTTGAGACAGATAGAAAGAGAACAACATACAATCACACGAATAAAATCATATTATTGCATAAAATGTGTGTTTCCGGGCCGTTATCAGCATTGGATAACGAGAATAGACCAGGCTGATATCGTGAAAACCGTGTGTTATTTGGGAGATTCACGTGCAATATCGGACCGGCTTTGCACTCAAATATACTCATTTCACTTTTCCACGATGTAATTGTTTTGAAAACCTTCTGTACACCCGCATAAATAGTAAAATAATTATACCCAATCTTATCATATCTGATGACATAATCGTGACGTAGTTTTCCTGAACAAAAGATGTAAACATAAGGATAGCTGGCGAATTTTAACTTGGAAGTGGATTTCGTTGATGGGGAAAGATAGAGATTAGCGGTTGTTTATCTTATTGCAAGAGCATGTGATTTCTACTAGTTCGCTGTTCTTTTGCGATTCGAGTGTCTGTCCATAATATCAACTTTTTACTCAGGAGGATGTTCAACATCAAATTCACACAAAACTTGAAAACGAATGTATACAGGTTTATAATGTAAGTGAAAAGGTTTATCGGACTGCTTGTACACCATACCCGGAAACCCAGGAATCGCATATGTTTCGCTGTTTTGACTCCTGTGACAATTGACTAGTAAAAACTTTAAATTATCGTATGAAAATCTGTATGAGAACATTTTATTGGTTAGCTCATTCGTCAGAAATGATGAAGGAAACAATGAAGTGGGAAATTCAAAAAAAATGTCCCGGGTCATGCGTGGCATGTGCGATACCTTGATTACTTAAGTTGATCGTATGCGGGGTGTTTCAGAATATGTGATACACTTCAAACCAAGCATCTCTTTGATATGCGAATGTCCCTAGCAGTGAAAAATATCAAATTAAAGACAAATAGTGTCCAATTTTATAAGTTGAGTTTTACCCATTGCACATACCTATGAAATATTTAAGCAACGTTTGAAAACAGGGTACATTTACACCATGTACTCAAAATGGCGTCCGTTATGGCGGTGCATCAATTCTACACATTTCGTGAAATTCGTCATCACGTTATGGCAAAGGTAACTGGTTATCTTTCTGATTCACGTCTAATTGATAGTTTAAAGATCTTCAGTTGATTTTGGTTGCACTTTGTAAACTCTGTCCTTGAGATGACCCCAGAGAGAGAAATCCAAAAGACTGAGTACCGGAGAGTTTGGTGGCCAAGAGCGTTCCGTCGTCAAAGCAATTAATCGTGTTATAAATGTTTTTCTAAGCCATTCAAGCGCTCACTGCCAGGTGAGTGGAGCAGCACCGTCTGGAACCATGTCTTTGCCATATCTAAACCTTTTTGGCTGAGTGCAGGCAGATATTTTTATTTTAGTAGAGATAGACAGCACCCACTGTTGATAGCTTTGGTGATTCCGTCTTGATCTTGGAAAAAGAATTGCCCAATTATACCTGTATAACTAATAGCTCCGACCAAGGTTCCAGCAATAATGGTACTGGTCAACACAACTCGCAGAGAGTACGTGAACTGTCCATTAGATGCGAAATCAACAAGATAACCAGTAACATGTTGCCATAAAGTGATGACGAATTTCATGAAACGTGTAGAATTGGTGCAACGTCATAATGGGCGTCATTTTGAATACATGCTGTATTTGGACCCTGTTTTCAAATATTGCTTAAATATTTCATAGGTACGTGCAATGGGTAGAACACGCGGACTTGTGAATCGAAAATAAAAAAGAGAGGTGAAAAAATGAAAGTTCAAATAAGGTGCAACATCCTAATGAGAGTAGTTAAAAAGACGTTTCCTGCAACAAAATTGTCCTCTGCAAATGAGAACTGCTTTTATTGCAGGGTTGACTGAAAAGCAAGGATTGGTTACAAACGTCAAACGTCTGTCTTTCAGGCAACGACCTTTCCATGACATAATTAAATGTGCCATGTCTACTCTGAGCATAAAGCATATTTTATATTCTTGAAAGAACCACGCGTAGACCGAAAGGCGCGTATATACATGTGTTAATAAATACATGCGTTAACAAATGTGAAACTATAATCGTTGCAGTTCTTTGGATAATTTTTTGATACAGCAGGTTAATTGCTAAATTCGATATGTTTCTATAAATAGTAAAACATAAAATAGTCTACCTATTTAGAGCTGTCGCCAGTAAAATAATTTGAATCAATTATAACTGTATCTTGGTACATTCAAAAGTCAAAACCTTGATATAGAATGAACGATTTTATCGAGTAAACAGAGACGTAATTTCGTACAAACAAATACTATTTCTTGGTTGATGTTGTTATTAAATCCAGTAACTACGGCTTGATTGAAGCCGTAGTTTCGAAATTGTATGACAAAAACGACGGTGTTATCAAAACATAACAGTAAACCCAGTCTAGTCTAAGCACAAAATTCATTGCCATTGGATGCGTCTTAGTGCGACGTAGATTATATTATTTACCAAGTCTTGCTGAATGATTGTGTTAGTCCACGCCGTTGTCTTGTTTCAATAGGAAACGGATTTATGGCATATTACTTCTGATAACTAATTAAAGTCACGCAAAATTCTATTTAGGAGAGTTGGATAGAGTCGATGACCAGGATTGGTCAATAACCTTTTCTCAAAGATGAAACAACAAGCTTTTGACTTCACCAACTTCAAAGCTGCATACGACTAAATCGATGTTGAAATGAGAACGTTTTTACATATTGGTACAATATCTAAAAGAACTAAGGATATACTCGCTTTTAGGAATTCATTCCTTCTGGGAATGTCTATGTTAGAGTCGCCAAAAGCAAGTTTTGACTAGTCAACACTTCCCTTAGGGGTTGTTCACGGAATACTCCAAGACTTGTTGTGACCAAAGCTGTTGCGGGCAAATATACTTTAATAAACCTGCACAGACACACAAAGTCTAATTTTAGTCTTCGTCGCTTGCTCTCAACTCATGTGTCGTGGCAAAACCTGAAATGTCTCTTGAATTGGGAATTTGTTTAAAACAATATTTAAAATCAGCAAGACAAAGGTAAGAGATAATTACTTTTTATTTTATTTATTCTGTAGTGCAACGTCCTATAGGTAGCAATGCTTCGTGCGTCATTTTGGAAAATGTCTTCGTTACTTTCTCATCTGGTTTTTAATGAAAAGAAGTCAGCAACTGATAAATAACCCCTTTTCCAAACAGTAATTTTTATATCATGTCCACTCCTTCTTTAGTAGGCACATCAAAAGCTGAGTCTGATTTAGTATACTCTCTACACAGCGTTTATCGCTCAAATTGGTATTGTCAAACTCTGTTGTTGTTTGAAATTTGAAGAATTTACTATATTGTGACGTAATTTACTGCCTCACGGTTGTTGATTGACATTATCCAATAAACGTTTACACGTGACGCGATCACGCGCTCGGTCACACGATAAAAATTGATGATCTTATCGAATGAAATCAAATAAAAGGGTGAGGACCCTGCATGGTGAGGACTAATGGCTTAATTCATGAACATTTCCTCGACTCAAACTTCAGTCAAACTCAACAAAGGACGCCTGAAGTTGCTGATCACGTCGTTAGCACGGGATCCCCGGACCAGAAAGACTCAGTAACAAAGTAGTATTCACAGTCAAAATCTTTCTTTTCTTTATAGAAGAAATGTTTCTTAACCCTTTTCTTAATTTGTTATAATGTTTTACAACCCTTTATACCCGTTTCGTCGAAACATCGCTTTAAAGTGATTTCCATAGTTAAACTATTTTTATAGGAAAGGTCATTCGTGTCTTCATATATTAATCCGTTCGACAAAATACAAAATTTTAATCCTTTGACAAACAACAATGCTTCTGAAAACTTCGATGGAAAAGAATTATTATGCGGATTTAAAATACGCGTCTTTTCTTATAATGTATTCACAAAATAGCCAAACATCACAGCTCCACTGATAACGATAGAACGTGTCGATTGAATTTTGATAGTTGTTACAGACGACAAAATAACAAGGTAGGTAACCCACGTGACTTTTGGGAAGCGTTCACTTTGAAGAAACCACTGTATTTTGAGCAGAGTGAGTTAGAGCCGGGAATAGCCCTCTCAAAGGCGCGTTCCGTGCACTTTATCTCGTCAAAATTCGTAGCGTATCAGCTGAGAAATTAAAGAAAACATACCTTGAAGCGGACGATTTTTTCGGTGTGAACGCTTCCCAAAAGTCACGTGGGTATTAATTGATGCATCAAATAGAAAATAATTAGGTTATAGATCTAGCTTAGAAAATATCGAGGGAAAGGAGAAACTGCTGATCATCAACAATTTCCTCCTTTCTCTAAAAGTTTTCCGATACCATTTTTGTCTTATTCATAATGTTAGTTGCCGCACATTTGAAACAGGACTTGTCTAAAATTAAACAATAAAATTGAAAATTAAAATGGTGACAAAAGAAGAAGCATTTTGGCATTTTCAAAATCTAAAAAAAAATACTTTTATGTCATAAAAACTTGAATTTATGGAAGAATATGTTTCAGAAGAATAAATTCCAGCAAAATTTCTTTCAAAAATCTGTTAAATGTAGGAGTAAATAAGCACGAGTTTAGCTCAAGGTCCGACCTTCTTGCCTCGAGAAATCCTAACTTAGTTTAGTCGCCTCGAACCGTCCTTATGTCTCTGAATACCAACCTGTCCTCAAGAGCGAAATCTAATAAAAACATCGTGCTGGCTGCAAGGTAAAATGTAAGAAACCCGTGCAATTCTATTTGAGGTAACTTCAGATAAGTAAGGGTAAGGTTCAGGAATTAAGCCATAAGTGTCATACTTAGAAAGCGCTTTTGAAAATTATAAGGCAGAAGGAGAAAACGTTGAGAACCTTATTATGAGAATATTTTCTCTTTTTATCAAAAATATATTTTGTATCGTATTGAACACAGATGAATTATCTTTATCTGCTCTCGCTTTTAAGTAAGCACCAGTTTTCGCTTTGGACAAGTCTGAATACATTTTCTTTTCTTTTTGTTGTTGCCGTGTACAAATGATGCCAACAAAATTAAGCTCTTAATCCTTAAAATATCTCATGTTGGTCCCAAAGGTTGTAGCCTAAGGGTCCATACCAAGTCCGCGGTGATATATTTTAAGGTTAAATGCGAACTGAATTTTCTTAAAAATGCTAAATCAGGCTGTATGTCAAGAGGGCATGAAGAATCTTTAAAGAAATAATATGAAAATAAGGCAGAGCCTCTAACCGGGGTCAAGATATAGGTCTAGTAGTTGTTATTTTCTATCATATTCATGCATTTGCAAGGACAGATCCAGGATTTTTTTCAAGGGGGTTCCAAGCCCAAATTATGGCTTAAAATGTAGTAAATATGTAACTTTACACTGAATTTATATATATGAGCCAGGATCTGGAAAAACGTCCCTTAAGGCTTTTGAGCCCAACATAGATCCCGATCAGCCTGTGCATACGCACAGTCTGATCAGGATCCATGTTGTTCTCTAATAGCTTCATCGTGACCTGAAGTGGCTTAAATAGAGCAGCATGGATGCATATTGGACTGCATTTGACGACAGGCTGATCTGGAAACTAGTTTTTCAAAAATGCTTTAAGGGACGTTTTTCCAGATCCTGGCTCATATATATATATAGTCAAAATTTAATTTTTGGCCAATGCCAGGGTGGGGGTGGGGTGGGGTTCAGACCCCCCGACCCTACCTCTAGATCCGCCCATGCATTTGTGATTCTTTAATGATAATCAGGTAGTAAAAGACAGATTCAGTGACGTGAAAAAATTTAGCTTTTGAATTAGTAAGAGAAGTCGTTTAGTGGTGTAGGTCCCAAGCCATAGCCTAATTATTATTGTATTTGGCCAAATGCAAGTGAAAAAAAGAAACCTCAAGTCCTTGTTTCAATTTGAGTTCTCAAGACAACATTCTACGTTTGTCTAGTCTTTTTCATTAGCCTTCAGAATTGAAGAAGACGAAGACAGATCTATGATGTATTGGAAAGGGTTTGTTCATGATTGACGTGCAAACTCCTGACATATCAGTTAGAATTAGAATACGTTCAGTTTGGTCTCAATTTTCTTTTCTTTCAAATAAAAATAATAATTAAAAAAAAAAAAAAAAAAAAAAAAAAAAAAAAAAAAAAAAAAGAGAAGAAGAAGAAAAAAATCTAGGTTTGCAAAGTTCAATCCGGTCACTCATGACTCATTATTTATAATGTAGAAACACTATTTTTGTCGTCCAAGGTGACTTCTTTGACCCTTTCAAAACAAGACATGATTTTGGTGTCCCTTAGAGACGACAAAACGAAAAAAATCAGACAAAAGATATACTTGTTGAAAATCAAACATTTCTCATTTTGTCTGTATATTATCTGTGCTATATTGTACATTGATCGTATGCTATCTTTATCAACGGCGAATTCGTCGTTTGCAGCAACTTTCAAATTGAACGACCCTCAAATATTGTCGTTTGAGAAAGCGTGAAATTGGACCAGTAGATCTGTATACTTCCATTATTTGGCCAAAACGTAACCCTTACTCAATTCTGCGATATTGTATGAAAGCTTAACGGAAAATGTCTATAGTTACTAAAGCGTTGAGACAAGAGAAGAAATTTCTGATAACTTGCATTTTCTCCTTTTGTACAAATGTTTCCGAAGCCTTCTCCATCTCCATGATAATCGTCAAGAAGGTCTTGCTTGGGAAAGGGTTGACACGAGATGCTGAGATCTATGTGTATTTTGCTGTGAAACAGCCTTTAGGCCTAATGAAGAATTCTCAAAATGATTAGATCTATAAATCTTTTCCTTCATTTTCCCCTAATATTTCCTTCTAGTCTAGATCTAAAATATTTTTTGGCTAAAAAATGGAAAATCTATTTTCCTTTCAAATTAGCTGGTGCTTCTAGCTCCGATATAAGATAAACGGGTTTGAATAATAATTCACAAATCCTACACCCCGCAGACAGAATTGACGTGGACTAAAAAACTTCTAACGTCGTAGTCATTTGATAAAAGACGCGCGTTTCCAAACAACGCTACTTGACGTCTGATAACGCGCGGGAAATGGAACGTCGCGAGAACGCAGAAAAATCCATGTTGACGTCATATCGGCTAGTTATATGACGTCACAAAGTCAAAAACTGACTGGTTCACTAAACTCGGATATTTCAATGTCACGGGACCCCAGACAACGGAGGTAATTAGCACTAAACCAATTCACAATCTCAATATCTTGGATAAAGCCTGGCAAAAGGACAACCAAGGGTTTCCGAAAACCGGAAAAAATTCAGAACGAGACTCGTGCAACTCAACCCAAAAACACAATATAACAAGCACTGAAATCTATACGCCCACAATACCGTAAGCCGTGGTCAATTCCATTGACCCCGGTATAAGGTAACTAATCCTCTTAGTTCGTTCTTCAGACGTCGTCTAAAATCTGTAAATTGACGTAGTGTTTTGCACTGGTAGTACTTTCTTTCTAAAAGAGCAACACGCGATACACAAAAATGTGGGGCATATTTCTTTAGATTGGAAATATAATAAAGTCCCAGATGAAACGATTTTATAACATTATTTATAATTGATTTTTTTTTCTTTTTGTGAATGTAATCTTGATACTGTTTTTTTTTTTGTTTGTTTTTTATTATTTATTCTAACGAGTGATACCATTGTCAATATCCAGGTGTCACCAAAGGCAACGGATACAGACGAGGGATACCATCGTTAATTTCCGTTGCCACGGATGACGACCGAAGTTGTACGAAGTTGACTAAAAGTGACAAAAATGTTAGGATTTGGAGTATAATCAACATTCTAAATGCCACCAACAGAAATGTCAAAAAAGAAAAATACTGGAGATGGAAATAAAAGAAAAACTATTTCTCCTTTGTCTTCGGAGCCAAACGTTGTGAGTGATAGTCACGGAAATAAATCAACGAAACCTGTTTCAAACAAAAATGGGACTTTAACCAAGCAGACGACACCGGAAAATCAGAGTAAATGTTTACGATTATCTTCTCCAACACCAGCCCAGCATTTTGTATTTGATCATTCTTACCCAAACTACAATATGAACAATATGAACAATATGACAAATATGAATATCAATATGACTATGAATATGAACAATACCCACAACAACCAAATGGACAATACGGACAATCACCTACATGTACAGGTCAGTACACTCCTCAGTATACGCCAGCTACCCCATACCCACAACAACAACAACAACAACCCCCATGGGACGACATTATGGCAGAATTACAGAACATAAAGCTGTCCACGTCCAAAATTGAAAACATAGAGAAAACGCTATCGTCTATCTATATGAGACTATATGATTTAGACAAGAAAGTTACAAACATTGATCAGAGGGTTATATAAGTCTAAGCAACAGCCAATTCGTCAGCGAAACATTTGACGAATAAAAAGGAGAACTTCACACGGCCAAAGAGAACATGAAAATGCTAAAAGACTCATGTGCAAATCTACAGGCAAGCATGGACGATTTGAAAGCCAAACACGACCAAATGAAAACTATGATGCCATAGTGCGAGAATCGGTGACTGAGAGAGAATTCGATATTCTACGGTATCAAAGAATCTCAACCAAAGGCAAACAGTATAGTAGAAGAGGATTGTGACACGCTCGTTAGAGAATTTATTGAGAACAATCTAGGCATTGACGCAAACTCCATGACATTTGATCGTCGTCATGCTGTTGTCAGTAATCCTTTATTTCCATGGGAGACATAAACCTGCACACATTTTATTAACCAAATAATTTGACTAGTTGTCAATATTTTAATTACGTTGATTTCGTAATTACATTCAAAATAACAACATCACAATTTTTGTTGTCAATGTTTTTTTGTTGTTGATTTAGAATTTCAAGGGAGGGGGAATAACAATCATATTCCAAGGACACATTAGATGAAATAAGCCAGATTAATATTTGTATAAAAAGAATCAGAATTTTTATTTATTTTAACTAGTACTCGGAGGTTATTCATAAACTACTGGAATCTGTATAAAGGGGTCCGTTTGTTATCTGAGACCAACATGGATCTTGATATTTCTGTGCATATACATACTGTTCTCTCTTGGATTTCTCATTACCTTACGAAATTGCAAGATATTTGCAATGATCGTGATTTTGCCGCGCAGTCTGGTCTTGTTCCATGGCATTCGCTATGTCGTTAAAGGCCTTTTTTGTCCGATCCCAACTTTAATTACGATACGACAAACCCTTCCGTATTTGGAAATTCATTACTAGCATTGTATTATCTTTCTTTCCTTTATTATTTATGTCTCATTTTGTTCGACATCTTATAGCACGCATTATTTATAAATAATCAAAAAGTCATCAAATAAAAAACATTTTATCTCCGTTGACCCAGTATTTTCTGTATTAACCCTTTCCCAAACAAGACCTGGTTTTGACGCGCCTGATAGAAAGGGATTGGGAAAACATTGAAACAAAAGAAGAAACTGCTAGTAAACAGCAGTTTCTCCTTTTGACTCAATATTTCCTGTGCTATGTCGTGTAGAAATCCTATCTTTATTTTGTTGTCTGTAGCAGCTGCCAAGCAGGAAAAGTCCAAATTCGTCCATCTAGATCTATCCTAGAAGCATTGTACATTTCTCCATGAGTTTGTTAGTTTTGACATTGTGTCTGTATGAGTGCGTATGAGCGTGTAAAATGTTATGACTTCATTTCAGAAGACCCTGGTATGATTGCGTTTGATTCGATATTTTTGATCGCCGTCTTTCAACAAAAAAACTCGTAACTGTAGCTTAAGATAAGCTGCTACAGCTTAAGATAAGATCCAGTTACAATATTTTTGTCTAAAAGCATCAATATATTACCGTATACTGTCATAAGGTCACATTATTTGGAACATTAGTAATGGGGGACACAGAAATTTCGTAATTCAACCTAATTAGGGTCCATTAAAACTTCTGAGACCTTGGCGTAATAATTTTGAATAAATCTGCATATTTTCGAATGTTTTAAAATATCAGTCAGACACATGTTTAACTCTTTAGCATTCGTCCGAAATCTAGTTCGCCACGTGTATAAATTGGAATTCTGCTTGAAAATGCTAACCAGGGCGAAGATGTAAACAAAAACAATGTGACACACTTTCTGTATTTTGATATATAGAGGTATTTGAAATAAAAGAATAACTTGGCTGATGTTCTTCCAAAACCTCGAAATTACAGCTGCGGTTACCATGTTTATTTAAGAAATGGTGCGATTGTTTTTCATTTCTTAATAATAAGTAATATTTTGCATTCTACATTTCTTTGGTCATATGACATTTCCATTCAATTAATATTTCCTTTGTGTCCCATTCTTAAAATAATCTCCCAAAAAATGAAGATAGGCTAAATATGAAAAATCGTAGGTGGGAGCCTGTATGGTCAAAACCTTATACATGTAGCTGGATAAAGCTAAAGTTACAAGTTTTTGTTGTTGTTTTTTATGTCTAATCGAAGTTAAATTTATTTTAGAAGAAAGACAAATATTCAAATAAAACGTTAAAGGAGAATAATTATATAATATTAAATACATACTATATGTGTATAATGAAATAAATAAGCAGCCCAGCAGAGAACATTTGATAAATTGGATCTAAAACAGTAGGAGAAATGAATCATACTGATCAGTATCAATATTATATATTCACTGAAAAATCTTGTAGCATATCGTCGCTTTTCTGCAAAAACCTCGTATCTGCAGCTTGTTTTAAGCTGCAGATACGAGGTTTTTGAAGAAAAGCAGCGATATGTACTAGCACAACATTGAATGTCGTCCTATAAATATTTGGCCTACTTTATTTGAACTAAGGAACAGTGGGGATCTCACCAGTAATCTAAGATTTATTGTAAAGAAGACGTCTTTGAAGATGGTAACATTCAAGTTAATAAAAAAACAATTCATTGTGCATCTTAGTACAATATGTTTGATTATGCTTTGAGAATTCGATTCTGGAGGTATTGAATTATTACTTTTCATGTTGAGAAAACATGATATTAATGTACAGAAGGAAAATTATCAATCGCAGGGCATGACAAAAACTTCAATATGAAAAAAATAACAGTCCGTCAATTATGTTTTACCTGACCACTCAGTAAATTATTATTTTCAGCATAAGTGAAAAATTCATACAACAGACTAAACTAACTATAAAATTGCACATATTCATACATACAGGGTGATCCAAAAAACATGTCCCACAAACAATGCTTTTTAATTTTTTAACCATCTTATCTATTTGGTTTATATTCTCTAGAACTTAAGTATATATCTATAAAATTTTGTCTGAATACAAAATTATATGATAATTCTCTAACTACATTAACAAGAGATGCTGGATGTGACTACCATGTTTTTCCGAAACTAGTCTAAGACGACGTCGAAAGTTTTGTATGACGTTACTACAGGTTTGGCGACCAATCAAGTCCATTTCTCTTCCAATGGCTTATTTCAGTTCAGCTATAGTGGTGGGTTAAGGTTCATAAACTATTTCTTCTTAGAAACCCCATAGGAAAAGTCCAATGGACAGAGATCGGGTTAATGTGGGGGCCATTTATTCACTCTCAATCCAATTGACAAATGTCAGTTCTGCCGTGATATATGTGTCTTCCAAACGCTGCATGCTGGTTATTTTGTATGGCTTACAATTTCAATCGAACTTTAAAATGCTTCTAACTGTAACACTTACATCAGTGGCTTTTGAAATGTCCTTCATAATACCCCAAATAGATACCCTTTGAGTTTTCTGTACAACTTGATGAACACTCTCTACATTCTCGTCGTTTGCCCTGTGCGTGTTCTCCCGCCTTTTCCAGATCTCATGTCATTGACAGTCCTATTCATCTCAAAGTTAGACACAAGTCTTCTTATCTGCTTTCTTGAAGGCACTGTGGCATTTTGGTACATATTTGGATTTTTCTTCTAACTAGATCAGGATATTTACACAATACATAGCACAGTCTGACTATTTCTGCATTATCAGCCATCTTGGAATGATGAGAATATGATGACGTCATTGATGACGTCATTGACGTTACCATGACGTTACATGACGTTCTTCTGCACAACCATTAAAATTTCTATTTCCTACCCTTTCCATCAATACCAAAACTAAAACAATGCTTCCACATTACGCAGATATATTAAATATTGTTTGTGGGACATGTTTTTTGGATCACCCTGTATAAGTTAAAAACCATGGTGAAACACCAAAGAACCATTTGCGTCGATGACCATAATAAACATAACATTTCGTATAAATTTACGCGTATTTATCGTCGGTAATTTTCGATAATGACGTAGGCCTAATTATCGCTTATTCACGGTGTTATTTTCGAACGTGAATTACCTTGTGGAACATAGCACGTTTCATGGTAAACAACACGATGTCGTCATTTCTTCGCTTTTCAACGAAAAGCTCGTATCTGCAGCTTAAATCAAGCTGCAGATACGAGGTTTTCGTGAAAAGCGACGATTTAATGAACGGTGTCTGCAGCTCTCAACTACATCTAGATGTCAAAAGATTATTCCAAGAAATATCCTACTTCATCATCAATAAGATGTCTGATATATACAAAGTGTCAAGAGGTTACTCCAAGAATAATCCCACTATTCAAGCGTGTTAGAAGATTACGCTTCCTATTCCGTATATTGCCGCTATTCTTTCAAAATCTTGTAACTTTGTATTTGATAGAGGCTGTATAGTAGATTCTACGCGATATAAACGTTCAAAAGGCGCAGCCTTTGAACGTTTATGTCGCGTAGAATCTACTACACAGACTATATTTGACTTAGTGTTCGTCAACCAATGAAAACATACGCTTCTACTGTCATTCTTCAAACCACGCCTCCGACCGGAGCTACTATCGAGCGGATCTTACTGGAATTACATAATTTTCCCAAATATTACATCATTTTCCCAAACATTACATCACTTTTCATAACTGCACAGGAAAAGGGGCGTGGCTATGTATATCCGTGACATATATACTGAGTCTACTGACCGTGTTAATGTGAACAAGAGATGTTTGTAAAACATATATGCCCCCTCAAGGGCCTACATTTGATGTAGGTCAAAGTCCAAGGTCAAGTTAACAAGGTCCAAGGTCATGGTCAAATATGAAAGGTCTTGGTAGGAGGTGTCTATGTGTGAAATATTAAAGCTGTATATGTAAAAGTAAAATGAAACATAGGCCAGGTTAAAGTTTTTAAAAGTAGGCCAAATGCCAAGGTCAAGGTCATGGTCAAATGTGAAAGGTCTTGGTTGGAGGTGTCCATGTGTGAAATATGAAGGCTGTAGGTGTAAAAGGACATGATATATATGCCTGGTTTCAGTCTTTTTAAAAGTAGGTCAAACTCCAAGGTCAAGGTTGCAATATTCAAGGTCATGGTCAAATGTGAAAGGTCTTGGTAAGAGGTGTCTATGTGTGAAATATCAAGGCTGTAGGTGTAATAGGACATAAGATAAAGGCTAGGTTAGATATTTCTAAAAGTAGGTCAAACTCCAAGGTCAAGGTCCAAGGTCATGGTCAAAGTGAAATATCTTGGTTGGAAGTGACCATGTGTGAAATATCAAGGCTGTATATGTAAAATGACATGAAATATAGGCCAGGTTAATGTATTATAAAAGTAGGTCAAACACCAAGGTCAAGGTCACAAGGTCCAAGGTCATGGTCAAATGTGAAAGGTCTTGGTCGTAGGTGTCCATGTGTCAAATATCAAGGCTGTATGTGTAAAAGGACATGATATATCGGCTAGGTTAAAGTTCATTTCAAAGTAGGTCAAAGTCCAAGGTCAAGGTCACAAGGTCCAAGGTCATGGTCAAATGTGAAACGTCTTGGTAAGATGTGTCCATGTGTGAAATACCAAGGCTGTATGTGTAATAGCACATAAGATATAGGCCCAGTTTATTTTTTTTAAAAGTAGGTCAAACTCCAAGGTCAAGGCCACATGGTCCAAGGTCATAGTCGTATGTGATAGGTCTAAGTCGGAGGTTTCCATGTGTCAAATATCAAGGCTGTATGTGTAAATGGACATGATATATCGGCCAGGTTAAAGTTTTTTTTAAAGTAGGTCAAACTCCAAGGTCAAGCTCACAAAGTCCAAGGTCATGGTCAATTGTGAAAGGTCTTGGTAAGATGTGTCCATGTGTGAAATATCAAGGCTGTATTTGTAAAAGGTCATGAGATATATGCCGGGTTTAATTTTTTTTAAAGTAGGTCAAACTCCAAGGTCAAGGTCACAAGGTCCAAGGTCATGGTTAAATGTGAACGATGTTGATAGGAGGTATCTATGTGCGAGATATCAAGGCTGTATGTGTAAAAGGACACGAGATATAGGCAAGGTTAAGAATTAAGTGTAAAAATCAACAAAGGGCAATAACTCCAAGAATTTGATTGGCAGAGTTACGGTTCTTGTGCACTGCACCTCTCCATAATGATATCTATTCACCTGTAAAGTTTCATGATTCTACCTTACATATTTTTTGAGTTGTGCTCCGGACAAGAATCAAGTTATAAAATCAACAAAGGGCAATAACTCACAAAAGTTGATCGGCAGAGTTACGGTTCTTGTGCACTGCACCTCTCCATAATGAGATCTATCCACCTGTAAAGTTTCATGATTCTACCTTACATACTTTTTGAGTTATGCACCGGACAATAATCAAGTTTGAAAATCAACAAAGGGCAATAACCCAAAAAATATGATCAGCAGAGTTACGGTTCTTGTGCACTGCACCTCTCCATAATGAGATCTATCCACCTGTAAAGTTTCATGATTCTACCTAACATAATTTTTGAGTTATGCTCCGGACAAGAATCAAGTTATAAAATCAACAAAGGGCAATAACTCAAAAAATTTGATCAGCAGAGTTACGGTTCTTGTGCACTGCACCTCTCCATAATGAGATCTATCCACCTGTAAAGTTTCATGATTGTACCTTACATACTTTTTGAGTTATGCTCCGGACAAGAATCAAGTTATAAAATCAACAAAGGGCAATAACTCAAAAAATTTGATCGGCAGAGTTACGGTTCTTGTGCACTGCACCTCTCCATAATGAGATCTATCCACCTATGAAGTTTCATGACTCTACCTTTAATACTTTTTGAGTTATGCTCCGGACAAGGTTTGGTCTACGGACAGACCGACCGACCGACCGACCGACCGACCGACCGACCGACCGACCGACCGACCTTCCGACCGACCGACCGACCGACCGACACTTGCAAAACAATATACCCCCATTTTCTTCGAAAGGGGGCATAAATATAGCACCGAAATTTTCAAATATACTGCAATTTCATTGGTCCAAAAACTAGGACGAACACTAAAACTTGCTATTGTATATTGAAGTGCATAGCATCTTTCATGACAAATAACACAAAAATGTCATTTGATGAATGGTGTCTGCAGCACTCAACTAGTTCTAGATGTCAAGAGATTATTCCAAGAAATATTCTACTTTGTCATCAATAAGATGTCTGATATACAAAGTGCAAAAGAGGTTTCTCTAAGAATTACCCCTTTATACCGGTGTGCATATACATGTAGTCTATCACACTACGCTGTCCGTTTCTTTTTTTTTCCTACATACACTGAACAGATCTTCTAAACCGCCATGACATGTAACTTTATATAACTCCATTAATATTTTAGGAAGGGGCTTAAAATATTTTCAAATAAGAAAGAATAACCATTTTTACAGAAGATGCCAAAATTTCATCAAGGCCCTATGACAATAACAGGACTAAATTGCAAATTGAAAAGGGTCACTGTCACGTCTACATTTTCACATCAGAAAGGTAAACCGTAAGTACTAGATGTGACATCACTCTGTGTCAATAACTCTGATTGACAACGAGCCCTCATTCAGTTGTAGCTACCTGGGAAGTACTCAGGTGTCATTCCAGACGCCTCAGTAGCCTAGGTATGTCTGCCACACTTCCGGTTGCCTGGTATGTGTGCCAAAGCTTATTGTAACGTCTTGTGATTACATTGGAGCATTTCTCCTATTTGAATTGATCTGGGCATCAAATCTAAATGATATTTGTTGACTATTAACAAAAATGTCGGCCAGTCTTCACTTTCGAATGATTTTACGGAATACAATACGGGCTATAAAAAGAACAAAAAATCCAGTTTATAAACATAACTTTGTATCCTCTCCAGAAGCAAACAGGCGTCATTGATATATTAATGATAATGCATAATTGACTAATAAGGCATGTCTTTCGACAATAAAGGTACCTGTGGAATGATTATAATTTGTATGGTAGACTGTTCGGGTCTACATTTTTGGTGCACTTTGACATGGTGTTTTGGGTCATATAACTCGTTAGAAAGAAGCAACAGGAAAACAACCGATGCATTTAACAACAATGTCGGCATATCATCACTTTTGAATGCTTTATGGTGTTCTACGGAATATAATACGTGCTAAAAGAACACTAAAATGCAGTTTGTAAACAAAACTTTAAATCCTCTCTTTTAGCTAACATGCCTCAAACATCAGTGACTGACATGCTAAATTCGTGCAAGAAACATGTCATCTGTCAGAGAATGTACAAATGAACTAAAATGTTTTGTATGGTGGACTCTGAGGGCCATGCTCTGCGGTGCACTTTCACATGGTTTGATGTCCATAAGATTCGCAATACCGAATGCAATCGGAAAACAGTTAATGAATTTAACAGTATCATGAGCAACATTTTTAAACATGCACACATCACTGAAAAGGGTACATACCTTATTCATATTGACGTCGCTTTCGATAAGCCCCACAGTCCGACCCATATCACTGAAGGACATCCGGTCCATTGAGTGGCCTTTTCTTTGCAAAATCGGCATGTCGGATCGATATGAACTAATGTTTGAGTAAATGTTGTGAAATTTAACTCATCACATCGTGCGCCACGTGCAAAAACGCTTTTATATAAAAGCCTCTTTACACAAAAAGCTATTGTTTAGATTTCGACTTAATTGGGTTAAATCGATAGCTAGTGATCACAAAATCTAATGTGCAAAATATTGTTTTAAAAAGAGCTTTTCGTTTTTCATTTATACCAAAAAATCTGTTCTGAAAAGTGGCGGTTTAGAACATCTGTTCAGTGTACACAAATTAATTAATTTGTATCTCTAATTAGGAGGCTTTCCAAGGAACACAGCTATATTTTTTTCTTTTCTCTTTTCTAATTCATTTTTTTTGTGTTCATTGTCGTTTATAGATAAACACCTTTATTTTGGACGCAAGCAGCTATTCTGAACAAAATCACATCTAAGTAATTAATTCAATGCATTAACATTGTGTTCGGTCCTGCTAAGCACATTTTATTTTGTTTGGCATTATTTCATGAATATGCAACACTCCTGCAATACTCTAAAGAAAATAATTGAATTGATCATGCGCCATTAGTTACGGTTTTTCGATATTGGTAACTTTAAAAACGGTAGGAATCGAAAGAGCATTTCATTTTCCGTCAGTTTTTTCGTCATATTACAATATTCGCCGAGACGAGACATGAATAATTTTGTCAGTAGACCTTATGTTGTGTTTGCTCTCGGTTTCCGGAAACACGGTGGATAATCACGTGATACAATATTTTCAGAAAATCTGCAATAACTTTGTAAATACTGGACCGATTTTAATTCGGTTTGAAGCAGAGAATGTGGACAGACGTCACGCATTAGATGGACGTGGTTGATTTTTGAAAATCAACTGATAAAAAAGTTATTGAAGATAAACCAAAATTTGGTTTATCTTCAATAACATTTTTATCGGTTGGTTTTTCAAATATCCAACACGTGCAGCTTATGCCTGGCATTTTCCCACCTTCTCTACTTTATACCGAATTCAAATTGGTAAAGTATTAAAAAGATATTGAAGATTATCGTAAATTCTGTGTCACGTGATTATACATCGTGGGAAAACTGACTTTCTCTATTTATGTAAACAATTATGTGTTTTGTCAAATACCAGACATACTCTGTCACAATATTGTGTTTAACCTTTTCCATTGGTGGTGAACTCGGCCAAAGCGAGGGACGTTTTTCGCTACAACAAGGTACTGATATTTTGCGTTTAAATGTGAGTTCAAAGATCTGATTGGATAGTTTTTCTAATAACAATGAATTTGTTCTAAAAATAGACCGGGTTTATTGTTATGTATTGACAAACCGTAAAACGGAATACGGAATACTATGATCACGAAAAAACGGCCCACGCTTTGGCCGAGTTCACCACCAGTGTTTTCTCAGATGATATTCCAATTCGAAAGCTACTTCGGGAGACAGAATTTAATTTGGGGATACCGATCGGCGTAGAGTACAATTAAGATTATAAACTATTTAGGTAAAAGGAGAAAATGCTAATTTTGTCTCAATGATATCCCAAACTTCTCGCTAGAATAACCGATCTCAGCTATTTATACCGGTAGTTTGAAAAGAAGACGACTCTAAATACCGGTAAATTGCTGCCAATCGCTTGCTAATTCGTTTGACTGATTGACTAGTGATAGACCTTCTTCGAATACAAACATTATCACATTTTCCCTTTTAACTCAGCATTTTCTGTGCAAATCATCTTTCTCAGTCAATATGTATTCTGCAGTTTTCAAATGGAACAGCAAATTATTATCATGATGGAAAAGCCTCAAAGCCCACAGAAATAGGAATTGGTATTGGGACTAAAGCATTGAGAAAGTAGGTTAACGATACTTAAGATTTTTTACGACGAGTACATATAAATGCAAATGCGAGATCAATTCATGTTTTTACCGTTTACGGTAGAGTACTCATAATTAAGATTCACACGAGTTTTTTTTTTTTTTTTTTTTTTTTTTTTTTTTTTTTTTGGGGGGGGGGCGACGTCGTTATCATTCAGGAGCAGAAAGTCCGGACAATTTTTTTCTCTTCTCACCTTATCCGTATAGATCGGTTACATGTACCACCGAATGTTTACGACGGCCCCGAAAAAAATCGACACCATATGGATCTCAAAGTGGCCATATTACGGATATCCTTGCTTAACAGGAGGAACGGACTTTATGGATTGTAGTTTTTTTTAAAAAATGCATCCGTTACTTTTGTACTTTTGTTTTTGCAACATTATTCTAATTACAGAAGTCTAGGCTATACCCCAAAGGACGGCTGGGCTTGGTTTCATGAGTTGTACTTTTTTGTAAACAACTAAATAGAGCAAAAGATAAGAGGGACTGAAGCCATTCTTTATTTGTTTTTTCAAATTCAAACCATATATGATAAGTACTCATTTGAATTGCCCCAATGAGACTATTCCTATGAGTACCCACAACATAGGATTTGATGAACAATAAAAATGAAATATTGTTTTTATACAGCCATTATTCCCACTTATCAGTATACCTAACTCTGTTATAGTACGATACCGAGGTAACATTATTGCAGGAAAATAAACTTAATACATTTAGAAATAGAGTAAAAACAGGAGAGTTATTAACATATACAATATATAATGAGGTACAAATTGTTGCACTACTATTGTTGGCGCAAGATCGTACGGCACATGTTTACATTTTGTTCAAATGTAAAGAAATCATTGCTGTAAAGAACATGACTAAATTAGTAGTGACGTAAATATGTTAAACATTTAGCCAGAGTGATAGAATTCATCACGTTTTAAACCACAATATTTTGTTTACATTGAGCAAAATGTAAACATGTGCCATACGATCTTACGCAAACAATAACGTTTTATTTATGGAGTAGTACAACCGCACTTTTCGTGTCCATTATCTTGTTATGGTGAAATGATGTGATAATGCCTGGTGGCGAAAGGATAAGTGAATGCCGAGCTAACAATTGACATTGACTTTGATACAAGACATAATTGCAGGAACTAATGCACTGTCTGAATCAATTATAGTCATCTTGTGCCGGCTTGGACCAAAGTATCTATTAGTAAGCAAATTACTGAACTTTGTGTCAAAGGGAATCAAAACAACAGAACATATAACAATAGTTTGTTGGTCGTACTACCTGACGGTATAGGTTAAGATGTAATAGGAATTTGTCGTAATTTAAATATATATTTCTTGAAATATAAATTAAGAAAAATAGGTTTATATCAATACCAAAGTGCTTGCTTTCCTATACATGTCATTTTGATTTAAAAAATAATCAGTGAGAGTAAAATATTCAGACAAACGCCAACTGACATGAAATGTTTAAGAATTGTTGTTCAAAATGTAAATGGTGTCTTCTTAAAATACAATTATGCACAACATTCTAAAATAATTCTTGGGTTTTAAACCATCGTATACAGAGTAAGGTACGTTATGGCGTCACTCCTTTGTTCGGGTCTAATTAGAAAACTTTCCAATGGCGTAATTTCGGGATCTGAAAAGAAACCACGTAACTGATAAAGTATAAATCTTCCTTATAGAAATGAGGTTTCTTTCCAAGGACGACGTTGTAAAAACTTTGAGAAAGTATTCGTAATTTATATTTTGGCCAATCCTGTCTTCTCTCTCCGATTTTTAATCTATCAAATTTCTTCTGAAAACAAAAAATACATCTGTGAATTTCTACAACAAGATTGAAACATTAGTACGTTTACAGTAGGTACGTATTTTACTATTATATCGAAGCAAACTCTAGAATTGAAATTAAAAGTTTTATTCTAAAGTTGATCCAGAATTTCAGTTTTCAAGTGATATTTGACTATCTTTTTTCGTAAATTTCACTTTTATTTTCATCTGTCAGAGTGTAATATTTTACGAAAATTCTGAAGATTTCAAGCCAAAATACTGCCCCGTTTAAGAGAGAGATATATTTTTGTACTAAAATTAATTAAATATTTGTCCACAGCAGTTCCGATTCATGGGTAATTTGCCATTTCTTTTTCAACTTTAAATGCGTATTTTTCGCTTATAAATAACAACTTTAAAAAACTGATAGCATTTAAATACGCATTGGAATAACCAATTTTTGCATCGTGACGTACTTTTAAACAAGAGTGCCATGGTCACAATATACGCCGCTCCAGAGACTAAGTTTTAAGGGGGCATAACTCAGGCAAAATCAATGAACCATAAAATCCTTCCTTCATGCACATCTACCAATTGAGGTGATAACATTGACCAAGTTTCAAGAAGATCCAGCCAGAAACTTAGGAGGAGTTGCGTTGACAAGAAAAGTGAACGGACGTACAGACGGACGGATGGACGGACGTACTCATGAGAGGGTACTTGTGCAAAAAGTGACTTGAGGGTTGCATTTCTGTACAAATGGTATTTCTGAGGTTCAGATTTCTTGTCCATATTGTGAGGATATTTGGTCATGACAGAAATGGTATTTATGAGGTTCAGATTTCTTGTCCATATTGTGAGGATATTTGGTCATGAATTGTGTATGGATATAAACAGCATTTCCAACTTCTTGTGATGGTGTTTACGGTCACTTTAACAGTATTTCAGTTTGTTTGTTTTGATGGCATTTATCATTTGTTTGACATTATTTCAGTCATATAAGCAATGTACAGGTAATTGCAGTGGGTCCTATGTACAAGGCACCAACCCACCCTTGTGGAACCCAACCTTACCACAAGCCAGCTTGGTGGCTTCCACACATAAAAAATATGAAAGTCCAGACCTGCCTAGGATTCGAACCCACAGCGGTGAGGGGCCCCGATAGATTTGCAGTTCATGAGGACCCCTAAAATTTAGTCATATAAGCAACGTCTAGATAATTTCAGGGGGAGGGAGACTCTAAAGGCACATGAGCCATTCAGTTAAACCCTACTTACAACAAACCAGCTGGAAGGCTTCCTCCTGTCAGATTTAAAGCTAAAACAGACATTTTCAACCACCAAGAGCAGATTTCTAATTGCTGAATTCCACCACTGTTTCTTTCGTTCTTTTTTTCATGGTGTTTTCTGCTGTTTTTGAACAATTTTTCAGTTATATCATGGCAACATTTCACTTATTCATGCCTCCTGTCTACCAGTACTAGGCTAGGCTCTGAAGTGCATTGCCCAAATACACTCCTGTGAGACTAAGCGGCTAGGGCGGGATTCAAACCAGTGCCCTTCAGTCACCCTAACCACTGAGCCACAGAGGACCCTACCACTATTTCTTAACACTAAGTAATACATTTATTAAATTCTTTATTCAGGTTTAAATTTATTATGGTACTCTTGTAAATTAATATGAAATCAAACTATGCATTTATGCAATACCACACAAACAAGAATGGTGGAAAATAAGTTTTACTTAGCGACAAGAATATGTACTCATGGAGTGGTACTTGTGGGGAGCATCCATTGTGAGGTGCAGTTCCGTACATTTAGTACTTCTGTGTAGCATCAGATTTGGCCATACTGTGAGGATTTTTGTCCATTTTGTGCAAAACCTTGTCCGTAACAAGAAAACTTTGGCCAACAAATGTAACTATTAATAAACAAATGCATCCCACCATTCTGAGAAAACAAACAAGTGACTCTGTCACATAATCTCTCAAAGGAGAATTAGTAAAACATGTTCATGGACCAATGAAATACACATATTCAAACAATGCCATTTTACAAGAGGCTTTTAAAAGCTTAATGATTAGTCAGATAAATAGAATATCTTTTTTCTTTGTTGTAAAATGTCAAACAAAGGTCAAAGTCGAAAGGCCAAGGGGGTCATTACTCCTGAGGTCAAGACATGGTCCCTTCCGAACTTTTGGAGGTATCCATATGTGAAAAGTCTATGCTCCAATTGACCAAACACCGATTGTCGATCAAAAACATCGATAAGCCAATGGACGAAAATTGTCACACACCAACTCTTTGTCTTAAATTCTTCATTGCTACGTCACGTGATATTGTATCGATCTATCAACTGTCAATCAAAACAATTGACATGCCAATGAACGATCAGGAAAATGCCACACTTCCGTTGTTTGTATTAGATTCTATATTGGGTGGAGCGATCTATGAATTGGCGTTTGGTAAATTCTAATATAGTATGCCTTACCTGCCCCTAATATTATGTTTATTGGGTCAGACACAAAAACATAATGGAGCAGAAATCATATTTTCAATAAAGAAGAATCTATTATCTTAATCTGAAAATAAAACAATTTTCCATAACCTTGGGGTTATTTAAGTTTTACATGGGCAGTTGCCAGGGACTATAATCCTAGTCGTCTGTATCACTTTACAACTTTGAAATCTGATAGTTCATGTATAAATCCTTAATGTCCACAATCATGGTTTATTGGAGCAAGTAAATTTTCAATTTTGCTTCAAAATTTAAAGGATTTTCACCCTAATAGCAGCTTGCAGCTCAGTAGAACAGCCATTTGTGCACCTCAGGAAAATGGACAAACTTTTGCACAATTCCTTGTTATCATTGACTATATCAATTGAAAGCCATACATGCATATTAGGAAAATGGACAAACATTTGCACAATTACTTGTTACCATTGATTATATTTGATATAACCTATGTATCAGCCCGAGGTTCCATAGTACAGCCAATTGTGCACCCCAGGACAATGGACAAACTTTTGCACAACATCTTAGCAGCTTGCGCCTCAGTAGTACAGCCATTTGTGCACCCCAGAAAAATGGACAAAACTTTTGCAAAACTTTTTGACACCATTGACTAGCAGCTTGCACCTCGGTAGTACAGCCATTTGTGCACCCTCGAAAAATGGTCAAAACTTTTGCAAAACTTTTTGACACCATTGACTAGCAGCTAGCACCTCAGTAGTACAGCCATTTGTGCACCCTAAAAAAATGGACAAATTTTTGCACAATTTATTGTTACCATTGACTAGCAGCTTGCACCTCAGTAGTACAGCCATTTGTGCACCCCAAAAAAATGGACAAACTTTTGCACAACGTCTTGTCACCATTTGACTAGCAGCTTGCACCTCAGTAGTACAGCCATTTGTGCACCCCAGAAAAATGGACAAACTTTTGCACAACATCTTGTCACCATTGACTATATCTGATATAACCCTTGTAGCAGCATGCAGCTCAGTAGTACAGCCATATGTGCACTCCAGAAAAATGGACAAACTTTTGCACAACATCTTGTCACCATTGACTATATTTGATATAACCCTTGTAGCAGTATGCAGCTCAGTAGTACAGCCATTTGTGCACTCCAGAAAAATGGACAAACTTTTGCACAATTTATTGTTACCATTGATTATATTTGAATAAGGTTTTCATTGTGCATGTAATAAGTGGAGAAATCAATTGGTCAACACAAGCCTTTGTCACTCTCATTTTAGCCTGGTATGGTTGTACTGGCATTTGAAAAGACAAAATATTGTTAAACCATAATGACATGATAAAAAGAATTTCAATGGTCTTTCCACAGGATTTGTTTGTACAAAAGGAATTATTATAATTTCATCAGAAAGGTCTTAAATTTGAAACATTGAGAAACAAACACACATGCTTCATTTCCTTGTACTCACTGATATGTTACAGGAGTACAAACATATTCACACCCCGAAACTGAAGTGTACATACACTAATTACAATACATTATTTTGATAACTTCCAAGATATATGAAGAAATTGAAAAGGAAATGCACAAAAGTACGGAATCCTGTTTCCGCCATCCACTTTTCCCTACATACAACACGAAAAGTCGAAATTAGTGCCATTAACTTCCACCTTTCTACCAAACAGTTACATGGAAATGCAGAAAATTTGAAGTTTTGTCTGTGACAATTGTCAGAAATTAGTGTGACTAACTTCAACTTTTCGACTTTTCACAAACTGAACACCATTTAGGAACTATGTCATTTATCTCTATATCCCGCCCATAATTTTATCTCAATGATTTTTATAGGAAATGTATCTTTATCGAAAACATGTACATCTGCAAATTCAAATCAATTATTTATGGTGATGTTCACTGTTTGTACACGGTCTCTGGATAGCTGGTCTGATTCTATAATTACGGTTGTACATGCCCATTTACGATTTAAACCTTTCCCAAACAAGACCAGTGGCCAGTTTCATCAAAATATTTAAGACATTCTTTTGTCTTACTGATGGCGTATGCCAATTTAAGGGCAAAAAACGCATGTCGCCAATCTATTACGACCTGGGTTATGCGATTGTCGTTTTTAAGCGATTTAAATACTTTGGAAAATCATAAATATGTCCGTACTTGAAAAAATGCCAGTTATTTCTAAACTGTGTTACATTTCCATTCCAAATATAAACATTTTGTACGGTTTAGAATTTTGAATTCATGCATACTTATGAAAAAATTTGACATAAATGTTCAAAATTACCTCCCTTGCATATGAATATGGAGTAAAATGATTTTTGTCAATTATTTTCTTCTTGAAGCATAATATTGAAATCCGGCACGGTGAATCAACTTATGTGAAGTGCATTTACAAGTGTGTGTAATTTGATGCATTTCATATGGCTAGAAAGTGGTGTTTTTCATTATGGGTATTCTGCCTTAAATGATTTGATGAAACAGACCCCTGGCTTTGACATCCCCAAACAAAAAGGCACAGGAAAACATTGAGGTAAAAAGAGAAAATGCTTATTATCAGCATTTTCTCTTTTGTCTCAATATTTTCTGTGCTATATTATGCAAAAATCCTATCTTCATCAACATCAGTTTGTCGTCAGCAATATATTTCTAATTAATTTCATAATTCTGGTTGTTTGGAAAAGGTCTACTTATAAAGGATATACAGTTTGCAAATGTGGCTCAAACATATTCTTTGCATTCGGTGTAAAAAGTGTTTAAAACATGTCGAAAACTGTATGTATAGATTCCGATCCGTTTCAGTTTATCGGGGTTTTACGCTGTTTTCAACTGCTATGGTCATGTCGCAGCGGCTGGGGCACCTACCCATGGATTCCTGTTGTTTCTCAAACCAGTACTACCACAACACCCTTACCAAGCCTCAAGCTGCTCGCCCACTTAGGTTAACGATTTCAAACCCATTGGTGGGTGACAATTTTGTCAGAATAGGTATTAGCCGCGGTCGGGTATCGAACCTGGGACCTCTCGAGTGAGAGGCAGATGCACTACCAACTGCGCTAAGGTATGTATGTGTGTATCAATTAGAAACATTGTTAGAAAAAGAAAAAGGCTGGATATCAGCCTTTTCTTCTCGTGCTTTCTTAGCTTTCTCTGAAAATTGAGATCTTTAACCATTTACCCGTGCCAAAACCTACACCTCTGAAAGTTTTTCAACATAATTCAAAGGTAATGCAGATGCCAAATCGTCGGTGTAAATGCAAAATCTCGTATGTCGATTCTTGTGATGATCAAAGTCAAATCTTTTGTGCCCATTTAAGACAATTCTTGCAGGTTTTGGGGTAATTTCACTTATCAGTATTAATGGCACATTACTTGTGAACAATGTGTTCAAATTTCAAGTAAATTCTTTCAGTAAGGGAAAAGTTATTACACTTTTTTCCGACCCCTTTAAAATTTTCCAAAAACGAGATACGAGGTTTTGCATTTACAATGACGAGATGCATCGTGAAAAAGGCAGGACTTGTGTGCAAATTATAATACCAAAAAGTACAATGACTGAGGAACTGCTAGCAATGCTATATAGATTTCAGCATTTTCTTGTTTTACCTCAATGTTTTCCTAATTCTTATCTATTATAGAGGTCAAATCTGGTCTTGTCGAGAGAGGGTTAAAACCAGGTGTTATTAGGTAAAGCGGTTAACAAACTGAATTACCTAACTTTCCAAGAATTTGTATGACTGAAGAAAATAGAGAAAGAAGAGGAGAACATTTGGGTAACTGGGAATGATCATTCCCAATTTTTTATTCTTTTCCCCAAAATCAATCTAATAGGGCTCGACTTAATCAAGTAAACAGTGACATAATTTCGGACATTTTAACATTAGTTTTACTTTAGTTTGGCGGTTGTGTGTTTTCCGTGTTGTGTAAAGGGCGAGTGTAATAAATATTGGACCGTGAACCACGGCACAACCTTTCTAAGGAACGATAACCCACAATGGTTCCCCATTATTGATTTTCTACTTCTCCGCATTGCTTTCAAGCTCTGGTAGCCTAAGTCTTTTTTACAGTTATTTTAAGTTGACTCTGAGCTGCTTGAGTCCCATCAGCAGGCATAGTTTGGCCAGACTTGCATGTGAACAGCTTTCCCAGAGACCTAAAGCAGTGAATTGCTGTCTTGGTCATTTTGAGACACAACCTGAACTGCCGATCCGTTATGACCGGAAGCTATCCGCTAATGACCTAACTAGTGCTGTCAGCAAAAAGGGTCTATCTAGTAGATAAATAATATTTGTGCCCAGGTATGGGATTCTATGACAGGAATACATGTTTTCTAATCGGTACCAAACAAAAAAGATTATCACTTGTAATAAAATTGTGCACAACGACAAATTAGTTAGCGATCCGCTACTGCCTAAACAACTGTACACAATTATGAAGGAATTTCTGCATTAAAATGCAATAATCAGACTACGAAGGGGGGTTGGTTTGAACTCTGGAACCCCCTCTCGATCTGTCACTGCAGTCAGCCATAATGTGCAACTCAGAAAAATGGACAAACTTTTGCACAATTCTTGGCCTGCTTTGTTTACATTTTCAAGCTCGTGTGCTGTCATTTGCAATTGAATCTCCCATACTGGTGTTACAATGACAGTTTATCAAAGTCAAGATAATTTGTGAAAACAAAGTATTACCTAATTTAACTAAACTCCTGACTCCATAGAAGTAAATGTCTGATCCATCTCATTGACAGCTGCACAATCACACAATTGACCTAATTAGGTCAAATGAATAGAACTTAGACAAGGAAAAAACTGTTTTCATCTGGTCATTCATGCTCTCAATAACTTCCAATATGACCAATTCCAACAACCACAAATCATTTCTCAATCCATTTCTAAATAGCTTCAAGACACAACTAATTAAGTCCAAAACACTGACTGAGTATCCAAAATGGCGGTCAATTATTTTAACTCCTGACACATGCATTGTAATAAGGTCAAGAACATAAGAGAATTTTCCCTAGCAACTAGAATAGGTTATAAAATAAAAAGAATTACTACAAATGTATTTCTATAACTACTACTTTACAAAGAATCATAAATAAAATACAGTATATTCCATTATTTACCTTCAAAGTGTGGAACTACTTTTTCTATTGATTGGGCTCTGGTTCCCGGTTTAGTAACTTTACACTTTATAGACTGAACCCCCAGTAGTCAGAATCATAATAATATACAGGGAACCAGCTAATGATGAAATATTGCGTAATAATACATATTTTAAATATACATTGTATTAAAACTGAAAATTTCATGATCTCGGCCATACACCACGGACATGTCCGGAAATCCGAAAATTTCTGAGGTGCAAAACACAAATGGTACTTGTGAGGGTTTGTGGCCGAATTTGTGTTTTTTCATGTTCATTTGCGAGGTGCACCTCGTAAATAGCATTTATCCCCACAATTCTTCTGCATACGTGTCTTGCAACTCGCAACTACCTTCTCATGAGAGCGGACGGACGGATGGATGGACGGACGGACGGACGGACAGACGGAGAAGATGACGCCAATATACGTCCGCCTCCGGCGGCGTATAAAAATGAAATTGGAATGTTATGTTCCTTTAAGTTTCACATCAACGACTTTTATGTGTTACTTTAAGGTGGTCATATTAAGAAACAACAAGGACATTTTCATCTCATATACTTTAAGACAGACCATTTTGACCTGTTGCGTTAGTTAGCTCTCTTTTTTCCTCCTGAGAATTCAAAAGAGTACATTTGAATAACCAGTAATCTCAGTTTCAATAGGATCGACTTTATGGATTTTCTTTGTTATAATGCCATGATAGCGTGATAGTGACAGGGACTTCTTTGTTTATGTAAATATTATGAAACATTTGCTAGTTCTTTGAATTCATCGTAACCTACATATAAAAGTACATGTTTTCGGTGACTGTGATTTTGTTAACAATATATTCGGCTGTATCAGTATGCTTATACAAGTATCAAGAAATAACAATGACTGTGCCATCTGCAAAACTTTAAGACAGAACCATTTGACCTGTTGCAGTAGTTAGCTCTTTATTTTTCCTCATGAGAATTCAAAAGAGTACATTTGAATAATCGGTAATCTCAGTTTCAATAGGATCGACTTCATGGATTTTCTTTCTTATAATGCCATGATAGGGTATGTTTTGACAATAACCTCATTGCTATCAAACATTGGTCACTTCTATGAATTCGTGGTCATCCACATAAAAATACATGTTTTCTGTGACTGTGATTTTGTTAAAAAGATACTTAGCTGTATCGATAAGCTTATATTAAGAAATAACAAATACTGTGCCATATCAAAAAACTTTAAGACAAACCTATTTGATATATTGCGTTAGTAAGCTCTCTCCTATTTGACATATTGCGTTAGTAAGCTCTCTTTTTTTCCTCCTCAGAATTCAAAAGAGTACATTTGAATAATCGGTAATTTCAGTTTCAATAGGATTGACTTAATGGATTTTCCTTCTTTTAATGCCATGATAACGTGTTTGTGACAAGGACGTCATTGTTTATGTAAATATAATGAAAGCAATGACCCATTCTATGGATTCAATGTCGCTCACATATAAAAGTACATGCCTTCGGTAACATTTAAACGTGTCATAAACACAACGATTATAGGTTCTAAGAGGGTTTCCGTGTAACGTGGTCGTAAGGATTTGCATTTTCGTCAAGAACTCCTGACAAAAGTATAGCAATAGCTCATCCGTAATGTAAATACTAAGGACTCGGTGCAAAACTATTGTAACAACATATTTTTCATAAATTCAACTTTTTTTATTTTCTGATTCTTCAGGAATGAATATAACATATATTCTAATATAAGGTTTCAATTCTGTATACTTAAAAATATATTGAGCTTTTTGGAAACATTTTTCCTCTTTAACTTTGAGAAAGTCAATAAGTTTTCCCCATCTTGTAAAATTTTACAAAATGTAGTTACAATAGTTTTGCACAAAACCCTCGATATAGAGTGTTTATGAATGTCACATTTTAGCAACATATGATTGACTGGCAAATAACACAAAAGTACTTTCGATGAATGATGATCATTCCCTTCAACTAGTCACCAAGAGATTAGTCTAAAAGTGCCATTCTTTGTCATCTATCAGATTTCTTCCATACAAAGTTGTCTATGGAGATTACTTATAAATCACGCTGTAATACAAGAGTCTCGAGAGATAATATTACAACTTCAGTATAAAAATGTCTGCTAAATGAATGGAAGTCAAATATTGGTTTGGCTCGTATATCTCGACGATTGTTGTATTCAACCGCGTTCGTAAATTGGATGGATTTTGACACAAACCAATCTTGAGAAACAGAGCCAAACCCAACCAAGCGATGTCCCTTCAAGATCAGCAAACTGTTTTATAAATGCAGGTCGTTTTGAACGCTATAATACGATTACTTGCATGCAAGTGTTTCTTGTACGTTGGCTTTCCTTCCATAATACATGTACATGTTAAGATTCAAGAATTGATGTATAGCATGCATTCAACAGATTTGTTATTTTCTCAGTATCTAGGAGAGTTGTACATCAAATATCACAGATGCTGACAATAACTTGTCGACAGGAAAGCATAACAACCAATTGTTGAATATGAATTGAAGTTGTTTTTCTAAAATCTTCTGAATAATGTTCATGTAACTGATATGTCTATAAAGCTTTCAAAAATAAACCAGAACCATTACAGTAATTTTGATTTATTTCAAGGTAGGGCATAATGTATTGCAAAGCTATCGATGTTTTTAAGTTGATTTTATAAAGAATCACATATGTGTACCTGATATACCTATTTTGAGTTATTGTGGACTAAAGCCTCATTCGTAAAAAAGTTTGAATCGTTTAATATATAAGTATGAGATTAGCTTAAAATAGATAGAAATTGTGTACCTGTCCAGTGTTTTACTTGACATTTCTATCACGCTTTGATAGGTTAATATATTACACCACATTTGTTTCAATGAATTAAAGCGTGTCCGATGACAATGTGATGTTCTAGGGTTCCATTTTGTAAGTACATTAGGAGTAAGGTCACTCAGAGAAATCCTTCCGGTTCGTAGGATGCTAAACTATGTCTATGTCCCTCTTCTGGCCATGTCATGAACTCTGCATGAATGATTTTGAGCTAAGGTTTTCATTGGATGCCTTTGAGTGACATGGTTTTTTTTTTTTCATTTTCGAGCCAGAATCCATCTTTCTTTTCAGGACTAGATCTATTTTGTTTGTTTCGGTGCATGGATACAAGTGGCCGCTATATCCAGCGTCTCTATTTTAGCGTGAAAATACACGATTCGTATGTTTGATTGCAAATTGTGAAAAATCTAATTATATATGATGGGTCCGATTTCTAAAAATTTTACAGGCTAAAAACGTATCGGTGTCTTTCTATGCGCAGTTTGTCTCAACATGATGTATTGAAAGGTGTAATAATGTGTTGAAAAGGGGGATTTTAAATAGAGTTATAGAGGAGCCAATCAAAGTGTACTTCCACCATTAAGCGGACGTAGATATAATTGTATTTATCCTTTAGAACAGTCAAATTCAAAATACCTTATAGCCTTACAGATAACATAATTTATACATCCTTGTGATAAAGCACTTTTATTGCAAAAGAGTACGTATCTTTGTTAGTTTTTTGTTAGATTTTCAAACGGCAAATTGAAAATTGAAATTCGAATAAACGCCCACTGAATCGCAATAACACAGACCTTTGTCACAAAAATCACTTTAAATCTCTGTAAATTTGGAATTTTTGCAAACAATATGTCAACAATATGCCTTTGGGAGTAGAAAAACTACAATGAGAGACATACGTATTCTCGAAGGAGTTTGTCTTTAATGTAAACAAAGATATTTCTATCCAACAAGGGTGTTCAGAAAGAGCTTACAATTTAGAACAATACCAGTTAATCTTTTCCCAATTGACAGGATTATATGTGTTCCATATAATGGAAAAAACAAAATGCACGTAACCAAAGCTAAAACTTGTGTACAATATTGCACAGCACAAATTGAGGCGAAATGAGAAAATTATTACTATCTGCATTTTCTTCTTTGTCTTAATATATTCGAAAACAAGTTGCATTCAGTACGTAAAAACGAGGTCGTATTTGGAAAAGGGTTAATTAAATCTCAAGTCGGGTATGTCTAGTCTTTTAGTCTTCTAATATATCAAATTTCTTTCAAAATTAAATAAGCTTCTTCTAAATCTCTTCCACTTAGATTAAATCTAGGCTAAATGATTGTAATTGGTCCTTTATCATGCGTAGACCGACTCGTTCAAGGCCAAATCAAGAAAGACTCATTTAATATATATCTATATCTAACATGTACAATGTACACGTGATCTCGGTATAATGTAGATTACTTTCAATACTTCTATGAAGTTAAGTATAGTGGTCCCACGATTTTCTGAGTACCGCAAAACAATAAAAGATATATCAATTTACTAATCATAGGTAATACAGATCAAAACGAAACCATATCGATGATAATCAGTATGTTGATGTCTCATCTGAGCATTATGGGTCATATACCATGGGTCGTATAATTTGAATTAATCCGAGTCTTCTCTGATGAAAATTCGCTCTTTGATATTCGGATGTCGCTATTTACGACATCCAAATATCAATGAGCGAATTTTCGTCAGAGAAGACTCCGATTAAATTTGCATATATCATATTAAGAAAACAATCGAGATATCCAACACAAAATGCGACAACCGTCTGTTTGCACTTCACAAAACTTCTGTTCAACAATTCCACGATTCCAAAAATGAATGCACCTAAAAAAGAAAAGATGCCTGTTTATATGTTTTACTTGGTTGACGTTAATCCTACTAGGGAAAAGGAACCTGCTGTATCTTCAATAACTTTTTATTTATTACATTTTTTCCCTCATTGAACTTTGTGAACTATATTATACACATGATGTGTCCGTTAAAATAGATTTATGATTCACATGACAGGAAATTTACAGGAAAGACATACGCATGTGATATTACTAAGATGCAGAATATAATCAGAAGTTTAAAATAAGATAATAATATTATATCTTTTTCTTCTAAAGTACAAAGATTTTAAAATGTAGTTGAACTATTTCGTGCTAAGACGGCGGTCTTGTGTCGTGATACAAGGGATGCTAACGATAAAAGATAAACGACTCCCTTTCTATATCGCTAATTTGAGAAATTAGAGACGTACTTATCTACATAACAATTGTACATGAACTGGTTGACCAAGCTGGAAGAAATTGCTTTTCTCTATCAGTAGAGTTGCATTTATAGAAATAATAAGGAAAATAATATCTTTATTCCACGAAGTTGCCATTTTTTAAAAGACATCATTATAACACACAAAATAATAATGATTTACTTATTTTTAAATCAACTAACTGAAGAACTGTGATTTGAAACATATTACAATCGTATGGAGCGAGATGCGCTTAAAAACTCGTCATTCAGACTCGTTCTAATATGGAGTTTGAATACGTCAATGTGCAAAATCTTCGACTTTATGATTTCGACTTCAGCAATCAGACAACACCCTATATAGAACGTACGATCCCATGATTACAAATATAGAATAATGGACGAAAACAATTAAAGAATGAAGTTTAGTTCTTTATTTATGTTTTATCCCATTATTTCACTGCTAGGAATAAAATTCGTTACACCAGAAATAATCGGCCAAAACATGGCAATATTTGTATTTTTCGTTCACTAATTTACCAAATATTCTAGGCCATGGTAGTACAGCAAAAACGGGAACGGTAAAACCACGACGGGCATTCATAGAAAGAAGAAAGACATTCATATTGTTGTGAAATTATTACGAATTATGTCTGATGTTATATAAATGACCAGTAATCATGTCACATAGGTTGTATTTACCGGAACATTTAGGGGAATGACAAGACGACATCCGCAGGCATTTCCTGATAAACAAAAATACCTAGAAAATCGGAGATCGCAATGTGCCAATAACCTAACCTTGCCATATCGTGTTTTCTGAATAATACAATTACTTAGAATATGACAGAATATATTGTTTGGCTGCTAGATTCGACATGGGACGAATTAAGTGGATTAGTTACAGAATGAATATTTTTCTACATAATATCCACGACCTATAAGGCATCTTCAACGGGTTGTCTGACCCGAAACAGTAACAAAGTAATTATACTAAGCACGGGCATATATAGAAAAAAGGAAGATGTCCATTCATATTGTTGTGAAATTATTACGAATTATATCTGATGCTATATAAATGACCAGTAATCATGTCAAAGAGAGGCTATTTTGCAGCACGTTTTAGATAAATAACAAGACGACATCCACAGGCATTTCCTGATAAACAAATAAGAACCAAGAAAAAAGTACATCGAAATGTGTCAATAACCTAACATTACCGTATCGTGTTTCTGAATGATACAATTACTTAGAATATGACAGAATATATTGGTTGGCTGCCAGATTCGACATGGGACGAATTAAGTGGATTTGTTGTAGAATTGAATATTTTTCCTATGACTCTTTTACTTGAGAGGTCTACGTCCTATAAGACATCTTCAGTGGATGTGTTACCACACAGAGCAACAAAGTAATTATACTAAGCTTATAGAAAGTTACTGTCTGTTAGAAAATTGGTCATTGTTGAAGCTTATTAGTCTTCAACGTTGATTATCACATTGTATATAAAATAATTAAAAAAAATCCAAGCACTCCTTCTCTACCTTGATTTGATGTCTGTGTCATTATACTATTTTCCCCTAAGTTCTTACTTTTTTGCACACTTACTTTTTTAAAGAAACATTTAATTCAACAGGTAATGTGTTTAAAAGTGTATTAGATTTAAAGTCAGTGGTTACAAATACTTTATAAGAAATTTTATTTTCTAAAACAATTTTTAAACAACATATTTTCGTCGTTTCAATATACAGGAAATGTGATGCTATAGCGCAGACAAGACAGGAGGTATCTAGACATACTTCGAAGCAATCACTAGACGGTGAAATTTAAGACTAGCTCAAATTCATAGCTGTTTCAGACGACAATATCAATTCAAATAAAAAAAGTCTTATTATCATCATTTCCAATTTGAAAAGACATCATTTGATTTGAAAACCTGTCGTAAAAGTGCCTGCGAATTAAATACTTTAAAGAAATATCGTGAAGAATGCGAAATGAAAATTAAATCATGATATAACACGGTTCTGAAATCATGGGGACTAAATAACCTTGGCAATATTTTGGTCTGCGTCCATGGAAACAATTTTATTGTCTCAAAATTAAATTTAAAAATTCCGGTCACTTAATGCTTTTAAGTCATTAAAGCCGATTTGTGTTGTTAAATTTGTAATTTGTAATTCCATTTCATAGTACGCGACACATCATAAACGGCCTTAGGCTCACCTGAAAACATCTTGCTTTTGTTTCAGTCGAATGTCTATAACAATGGATGTATTAGATATTCAGTGAATAATTAACAAAGAACAATTCTGTAGTTCTTGATTTAGGCCACGTCCCACAATACGCAATCACAAATTTGAAATATACACGAAAGTTTCGTATTACCTAATAATTCTATCAAAGGAGAACGATGTTTTCCTCTTAAAGTTGTACACTGTTGTCACCGAAATCATGTTTTTGCAGATCTTGATATTCTATCGAACACATATAGACTGGGGGTTACTATATTCTTGGTACCACAATACAGGTCACAATGGTGTCCCAATTTTTGTCAGAAACCCTTTCTCACTGGTGGTGAACTAAAACAGTTTTCGCTACAACAAGGTAAGATATTTTGCTTTTAAATGTGAGTTTATAGATTTTTTTCTAATGACAATGAACTTGTTCTAAAAACAGACCGGATTTACCGTTTTGTATTGAAAAACTGTCGGTGTTGTTATAAAATCTTGTAACTACGGCTTTGATAAAGCCGTATTAACGATATTTTATAACAACACCGACGGAATACATTGATCTCGAAAGAATGTCCCTCGCTTTGGCCGAGTTCACCACCAGTGTTTCTGTTTGTCACTATCTGGAGTACATTTTAATTTGGACAACCCTAATGTTTTGTAGTTTTGGAAAATGTTCATCCGTCGGCCATTAGTATTCAATATGTAAATGTTCATCAACCCGTGGAACTAGCTGACCTTTGTATAACGAGATTTACATAAGGAATGGGGGTTTTCTACAAATACACTATCATGGTATTGTACGAAATAAACTCAATAAAGTCGATCAAACAGATTCCTTTCAAAATGAAGTTGTTTTTATTTATTTCCCCGAAGAAAAGGCGATCTTCATGAGTATATAACAGGGTGCGATACATTTCGATTGGTTGTCATACATCCACTTAGAACCGACTTCTTTACAAACTATTACTATATTGAAAAACAGCGATTAATTGTTTGTCATTTGTTGGTATTGTTGAATTTTGTTTCATAGCTAAATGGTTTGTTGGAGCTTTATAAAAAAATCAAAGATAAAAAGGCCATTAAAGAAATAGGCGATTTATTACTGCAACGAATGACTTTTACACATTGCATGACCAGACGTATCCTTCATTATCGTCATGACAAGCTTTTTCAGATAGACTTTGGTCTCAAAAAGACATCATGGCTTTGGTATAAACTCGGAACTAGATTATGTATAAAATCTTATAAGGAGGCCTCCTTTTCTAAAAGCTTTTTAATGTATGTAGAAATATATTAACGCTCACAGAGAAGCATGGAGATTGATCAGTGGATTCAATGTCCTGACATGCCCGGAAAACGTTGTGCAACACTTTTATGAAGCTGCTGTAATTTCCTTGCTAATCACAAGTTTTGTATAAACGAACATGAGATGGCTGCAATCAAATCAGACAATGCATTAATTCTCTTGGAGTAAACATTGCAATTAGGTTCAATGTCAGAGCCAATGGCAATTCTCGGACACCACCTCTCCTGTTTGTGTTTTACATAAACTAGCTCGACACGGTGACGTTAACCATACATAGTAACCTTATCCTTATCTTAACACATTATACAAGTAATATTGGTCGTTTTAGTTGAATATCAAAAAAAAAATGTAATATTCAAATTTTCTATCATAAAATCTTTTGCTATTGTGACCCTTGATTTTCCGCAACGAAAAGTACACTCATCAATGGCCTACCTAAGTAGGTTGTTGTACAATATCTTATATATTTGTGAGCATTATGTGTTGCCTAAGTAGGTTGTTGTACAATATCTTCTATATTTGTGAGCATTATGTGTTGCCTAAGTAGGTTGTTGTACAATATCTTCTATATTTGTGAGCATTGTGTGTTACCTAAGTAGGTTGTTGTACAATATCTTCTATATTTGTGAGCATTGTGTGTTACCTAAGTAGGTTGTTGTACAATATCTTCTATATTTGTGAGCATTATGTGTTGCCTAAGTAGGTTGTTGTACAATATCTTATATATTTGTGAGCATTGTGTGTTGCCTAAGTAGGTTGTTGTACAATATCTTCTATATTTGTGAGCATTGTGTGTTACCTAAGTAGGTTGTTGTACAATATCTTCTATATTTGTGAGCATTGTGTGTTACCTAAGTAGGTTGTTGTACAATATCTTCTATATTTGTGAGCATTGTGTGTTACCTAAGTAGGTTGTTGTACAATATCTTCTATATTTGTGAGCATTGTGTGTTACCTAAGTAGGTTGTTGTACAATATCTTCTATATTTGTGAGCATTATGTGTTGCCTAAGTAGGTTGTTGTACAATATCTTATATATTTGTGAGCATTATGTGTTGCCTAAGTAGGTTGTTGTACAATATCTTCTATATTTGTGAGCATTGTGTGTTGCCTAAGTAGGTTGTTGTACAATATCTTCTATATTTGTGAGCATTGTGTGTTGCCTAAGTAGGTTGTTGTACAATATCTTCTATATTTGTGGGCATTATGTGTTGCCTAAGTAGGTTGTTGTACAATATCTTCTATATTTGTGAGCATTGTGTGTTGCCTAAGTAGGTTGTTGTACAATATCTTCTATATTTGTGAGCATTATGTGTTACCTAAGTAGGTTGTTGTACAATATCTTCTATATTTGTGAGCATTGTGTGTTGCCTAAGTAGGTTGTTGTACAATATCTTATATATTTGTGAGCATTGTGTGTTACCTAAGTAGGTTGTTGTACAATATCTTCTATATTTGTGAGCATTGTGTGTTGCCTAAGTAGGTTGTTGTACAATATCTTCTATATTTGTGAGCATTGTGTGTTACCTAAGTAGGTTGTTGTACAATATCTTCTATATTTGTGAGCATTATGTGTTGCCTAAGTAGGTTGTTGTACAATATCTTATATATTTGTGAGCATTATGTGTTGCCTAAGTAGGTTGTTGTACAATATCTTATATATTTGTGAGCATTGTGTGTTGCCTAAGTAGGTTGTTGTACAATATCTTCTATATTTGTGAGCATTGTGTGTTACCTAAGTAGGTTGTTGTACAATATCTTCTATATTTGTGAGCATTATGTGTTACCTAAGTAGGTTGTTGTACAATATCTTCTATATTTGTGAGCATTATGTGTTACCTAAGTAGGTTGTTGTACAATATCTTCTATATTTGTGAGCATTGTGTGTTACCTAAGTAGGTTGTTGTACAATATCTTCTATATTTGTGAGCATTGTGTGTTGCCTAAGTAGGTTGTTGTACAATATCTTCTATATTTGTGAGCATTGTGTGTTACCTAAGAAGGTTGTTGTACAATATCTTCTATATTTGTGAGCATTGTGTGTTGCCTAAGTAGGTTGTTGTACAATATCTTCTATATTTGTGAGCATTGTGTGTTACCTAAGTAGGTTGTTGTACAATATCTTCTATATTTGTGAGCATTGTGTGTTACCTAAGTAGGTTGTTGTACAATATCTTCTATATTTGTGAGCATTGTGTGTTGCCTAAGTAGGTTGTTGTACAATATCTTCTATATTTGTGAGCATTGTGTGTTGCCTAAGTAGGTTGTTGTACAATATCTTCTATATTTGTGAGCATTGTGTGTTACCTAAGTAGGTTGTTGTACAATATCTTCTATATTTGTGAGCATTGTGTGTTGCCTAAGTAGGTTGTTGTACAATATCTTCTATATTTGTGAGCATTGTGTGTTGCCTAAGTAGGTTGTTGTACAATATCTTCTATATTTGTGAGCATTGTGTGTTACCTAAGTAGGTTGTTGTACAATATCTTCTATATTTGTGAGCATTATGTGTTGCCTAAGTAGGTTGTTGTACAATATCTTATATATTTGTGAGCATTGTGTGTTGCCTAAGTAGGTTGTTGTACAATATCTTCTATATTTGTGAGCATTGTGTGTTACCTAAGTAGGTTGTTGTACAATATCTTCTATATTTGTGAGCATTATGTGTTACCTAAGTAGGTTGTTGTACAATATCTTATATATTTGTGAGCATTATGTGTTGCCTAAGTAGGTTGTTGTACAATATCTTCTATATTTGTGAGCATTATGTGTTACCTAAGTAGGTTGTTGTACAATATCTTCTATATTTGTGGGCATTATGTGTTGCCTAAGTAGGTTGTTGTACAATATCTTCTATATTTGTGAGCATTGTGTGTTGCCTAAGTAGGTTGTTGTACAATATCTTCTATATTTGTGAGCATTATGTGTTACCTAAGTAGGTTGTTGTACAATATCTTCTATATTTGTGAGCATTGTGTGTTGCCTAAGTAGGTTGTTGTACAATATCTTCTATATTTGTGAGCATTGTGTGTTACCTAAGTAGGTTGTTGTACAATATCTTCTATATTTGTGAGCATTGTGTGTTGCCTAAGTAGGTTGTTGTACAATATCTTCTATATTTGTGAGCATTGTGTGTTACCTAAGTAGGTTGTTGTACAATATCTTCTATATTTGTGAGCATTATGTGTTGCCTAAGTAGGTTGTTGTACAATATCTTATATATTTGTGAGCATTATGTGTTGCCTAAGTAGGTTGTTGTACAATATCTTATATATTTGTGAGCATTGTGTGTTGCCTAAGTAGGTTGTTGTACAATATCTTCTATATTTGTGAGCATTGTGTGTTGCCTAAGTAGGTTGTTGTACAATATCTTCTATATTTGTGAGCATTGTGTGTTGCATAAGTAGGTTGTTGTACAATATCTTCTATATTTGTGAGCATTGTGTGTTACCTAAGTAGGTTGTTGTACAATATCTTCTATATTTGTGAGCATTATGTGTTGCCTAAGTAGGTTGTTGTACAATATCTTATATATTTGTGAGCATTATGTGTTGCCTAAGTAGGTTGTTGTACAATATCTTCTATATTTGTGAGCATTGTGTGTTGCCTAAGTAGGTTGTTGTACAATATCTTATATATTTGTGAGCATTGTGTGTTGCCTAAGTAGGTTGTTGTACAATATCTTCTATATTTGTGAGCATTGTGTGTTACCTAAGTAGGTTGTTGTACAATATCTTCTATATTTGTGAGCATTGTGTGTTGCCTAAGTAGGTTGTTGTACAATATCTTCTATATTTGTGAGCATTGTGTGTTGCCTAAGTAGGTTGTTGTACAATATCTTCTATATTTGTGAGCATTATGTGTTGCCTAAGTAGGTTGTTGTACAATATCTTCTATATTTGTGAGCATTGTGTGTTGCCTAAGTAGGTTGTTGTACAATATCTTCTATATTTGTGAGCATTGTGTGTTGCCTAAGTAGGTTGTTGTACAATATCTTCTATATTTGTGAGCATTGTGTGTTGCCTAAGTAGGTTGTTGTACAATATCTTCTATATTTGTGGGCATTATGTGTTGCCTAAGTAGGTTGTTGTACAATATCTTCTATATTTGTGAGCATTGTGTGTTGCCTAAGTAGGTTGTTGTACAATATCTTCTATATTTGTGAGCATTATGTGTTACCTAAGTAGGTTGTTGTACAATATCTTCTATATTTGTGAGCATTGTGTGTTGCCTAAGTAGGTTGTTGTACAATATCTTCTATATTTGTGAGCATTGTGTGTTACCTAAGTAGGTTGTTGTACAATATCTTCTATATTTGTGAGCATTGTGTGTTGCCTAAGTAGGTTGTTGTACAATATCTTCTATATTTGTGAGCATTGTGTGTTGCCTAAGTAGGTTGTTGTACAATATCTTCTATATTTGTGGGCATTATGTGTTGCCTAAGTAGGTTGTTGTACAATATCTTCTATATTTGTGAGCATTGTGTGTTGCCTAAGTAGGTTGTTGTACAATATCTTCTATATTTGTGAGCATTGTGTGTTACCTAAGTAGGTTGTTGTACAATATCTTCTATATTTGTGAGCATTGTGTGTTACCTAAGTAGGTTGTTGTACAATATCTTCTATATTTGTGAGCATTGTGTGTTACCTAAGTAGGTTGTTGTACAATATCTTCTATATTTGTGAGCATTATGTGTTGCCTAAGTAGGTTGTTGTACAATATCTTATATATTTGTGAGCATTATGTGTTGCCTAAGTAGGTTGTTGTACAATATCTTATATATTTGTGAGCATTGTGTGTTGCCTAAGTAGGTTGTTGTACAATATCTTCTATATTTGTGAGCATTGTGTGTTACCTAAGTAGGTTGTTGTACAATATCTTCTATATTTGTGAGCATTGTGTGTTGCATAAGTAGGTTGTTGTACAATATCTTCTATATTTGTGAGCATTATGTGTTACCTAAGTAGGTTGTTGTACAATATCTTATATATTTGTGAGCATTATGTGTTGCCTAAGTAGGTTGTTGTACAATATCTTCTATATTTGTGAGCATTATGTGTTACCTAAGTAGGTTGTTGTACAATATCTTCTATATTTGTGGGCATTATGTGTTGCCTAAGTAGGTTGTTGTACAATATCTTCTATATTTGTGAGCATTGTGTGTTGCCTAAGTAGGTTGTTGTACAATATCTTCTATATTTGTGAGCATTATGTGTTACCTAAGTAGGTTGTTGTACAATATCTTCTATATTTGTGAGCATTGTGTGTTGCCTAAGTAGGTTGTTGTACAATATCTTCTATATTTGTGAGCATTGTGTGTTACCTAAGTAGGTTGTTGTACAATATCTTCTATATTTGTGAGCATTGTGTGTTGCCTAAGTAGGTTGTTGTACAATATCTTCTATATTTGTGAGCATTGTGTGTTACCTAAGTAGGTTGTTGTACAATATCTTCTATATTTGTGAGCATTATGTGTTGCCTAAGTAGGTTGTTGTACAATATCTTCTATATTTGTGGGCATTATGTGTTGCCTAAGTAGGTTGTTGTACAATATCTTCTATATTTGTGAGCATTGTGTGTTGCATAAGTAGGTTGTTGTACAATATCTTCTATATTTGTGAGCATTATGTGTTACCTAAGTAGGTTGTTGTACAATATCTTATATATTTGTGAGCATTGTGTGTTACCTAAGTAGGTTGTTGTACAATATCTTCTATATTTGTGAGCATTATGTGTTGCCTAAGTAGGTTGTTGTACAATATCTTCTATATTTGTGAGCATTGTGTGTTGCCTAAGTAGGCTGTTGTACAATATCTTCTATATTTGTGAGCATTGTGTGTTGCCTAAGTAGGTTGTTGTACAATATCTTCTATATTTGTGAGCATTGTGTGTTACCTAAGTAGGTTGTTGTACAATATCTTCTATATTTGTGAGCATTGTGTGTTGCATAAGTAGGTTGTTGTACAATATCTTCTATATTTGTGAGCATTATGTGTTACCTAAGTAGGTTGTTGTACAATATCTTATATATTTGTGAGCATTATGTGTTGCCTAAGTAGGTTGTTGTACAATATCTTCTATATTTGTGAGCATTATGTGTTACCTAAGTAGGTTGTTGTACAATATCTTCTATATTTGTGAGCATTGTGTGTTACCTAAGTAGGTTGTTGTACAATATCTTCTATATTTGTGAGCATTGTGTGTTGCCTAAGTAGGTTGTTGTACAATATCTTCTATATTTGTGAGCATTGTGTGTTACCTAAGTAGGTTGTTGTACAATATCTTATATATTTGTGAGCATTATGTGTTGCCTAAGTAGGTTGTTGTACAATATCTTCTATATTTGTGAGCATTGTGTGTTACCTAAGTAGGTTGTTGTACAATATCTTCTATATTTGTGAGCATTGTGTGTTACCTAAGTAGGTTGTTGTACAATATCTTCTATATTTGTGAGCATTGTGTGTTGCCTAAGTAGGTTGTTGTACAATATCTTCTATATTTGTGAGCATTGTGTGTTACCTAAGTAGGTTGTTGTACAATATCTTCTATATTTGTGAGCATTGTGTGTTGCCTAAGTAGGTTGTTGTACAATATCTTCTATATTTGTGAGCATTGTGTGTTGCCTAAGTAGGTTGTTGTACAATATCTTCTATATTTGTGAGCATTGTGTGTTGCCTAAGTAGGTTGTTGTACAATATCTTCTATATTTGTGAGCATTATGTGTTGCCTAAGTAGGTTGTTGTACAATATCTTCTATATTTGTGAGCATTGTGTGTTGCCTAAGTAGGTTGTTGTACAATATCTTCTATATTTGTGAGCATTGTGTGTTACCTAAGTAGGTTGTTGTACAATATCTTCTATATTTGTGAGCATTGTGTGTTGCCTAAGTAGGTTGTTGTACAATATCTTCTATATTTGTGAGCATTATGTGTTGCCTAAGTAGGTTGTTGTACAATATCTTATATATTTGTGAGCATTATGTGTTGCATAAGTAGGTTGTTGTACAATATCTTCTATATTTGTGAGCATTGTGTGTTACCTAAGTAGGTTGTTGTACAATATCTTATATATTTGTGAGCATTATGTGTTGCCTAAGTAGGTTGTTGTACAATATCTTCTATATTTGTGGGCATTATGTGTTGCCTAAGTAGGTTGTTGTACAATATCTTCTATATTTGTGAGCATTGTGTGTTACCTAAGTAGGTTGTTGTACAATATCTTCTATATTTGTGAGCATTATGTGTTACCTAAGTAGGTTGTTGTACAATATCTTCTATATTTGTGAGCATTGTGTGTTGCCTAAGTAGGTTGTTGTACAATATCTTCTATATTTGTGAGCATTATGTGTTGCCTAAGTAGGTTGTTGTACAATATCTTCTATATTTGTGAGCATTATGTGTTGCCTAAGTAGGTTGTTGTACAATATCTTCTATATTTGTGAGCATTGTGTGTTGCCTAAGTAGGTTGTTGTACAATATCTTCTATATTTGTGAGCATTGTGTGTTGCCTAAGTAGGTTGTTGTACAATATCTTCTATATTTGTGGGCATTATGTGTTGCCTAAGTAGGTTGTTGTACAATATCTTCTATATTTGTGAGCATTGTGTGTTACCTAAGTAGGTTGTTGTACAATATCTTATATATTTGTGAGCATTGTGTGTTGCCTAAGTAGGTTGTTGTACAATATCTTCTATATTTGTGAGCATTGTGTGTTACCTAAGTAGGTTGTTGTACAATATCTTATATATTTGTGAGCATTGTGTGTTACCTAAGTAGGTTGTTGTACAATATCTTCTATATTTGTGAGCATTGTGTGTTGCCTAAGTAGGTTGTTGTACAATATCTTCTATATTTGTGAGCATTGTGTGTTACCTAAGTAGGTTGTTGTACAATATCTTCTATATTTGTGAGCATTATGTGTTGCCTAAGTAGGTTGTTGTACAATATCTTCTATATTTGTGAGCATTGTGTGTTGCCTAAGTAGGTTGTTGTACAATATCTTCTATATTTGTGAGCATTATGTGTTGCCTAAGTAGGTTGTTGTACAATATCTTCTATATTTGTGAGCATTATGTGTTGCCTAAGTAGGTTGTTGTACAATATCTTCTATATTTGTGGGCATTATGTGTTGCCTAAGTAGGTTGTTGTACAATATCTTCTATATTTGTGAGCATTGTGTGTTGCCTAAGTAGGTTGTTGTACAATATCTTCTATATTTGTGAGCATTATGTGTTGCCTAAGTAGGTTGTTGTACAATATCTTCTATATTTGTGAGCATTGTGTGTTACCTAAGTAGGTTGTTGTACAATATCTTCTATATTTGTGAGCATTATGTGTTACCTAAGTAGGGTGTTGTACAATATCTTCTATATTTGTGAGCATTGTGTGTTGCCTAAGTAGGTTGTTGTACAATATCTTCTATATTTGTGAGCATAATGTGTTGCCTAAGTAGGTTGTTGTACAATATCTTCTATATTTGTGAGCATTATGTGTTGCCTAAGTAGGTTCTTGTACAATATCTTCTATATTTGTGAGCATTGTGTGTTGCCTAAGTAGGTTGTTGTACAATATCTTCTATATTTGTGAGCATTGTGTGTTACCTAAGTAGGTTGTTGTACAATATCTTCTATATTTGTGAGCATTATGTGTTGCCTAAGTAGGTTGTTGTACAATATCTTCTATATTTGTGAGCATTGTGTGTTGCCTAAGTAGGTTGTTGTACAATATCTTCTATATTTGTGAGCATTATGTGTTGCCTAAGTAGGTTGTTGTACAATATCTTCTATATTTGTGAGCATTGTATGTTGCCTAAGTAGGTTGTTGTACAATATCTTCTATATTTGTGAGCATTATGTGTTGCCTAAGTAGGTTGTTGTACAATATCTTCTATATTTGTGAGCATTGTGTGTTGCCTAAGTAGGTTGTTGTACAATATCTTCTATATTTGTGAGCATTATGTGTTGCCTAAGTAGGTTGTTGTACAATATCTTATATATTTGTGAGCATTGTGTGTTACCTAAGTAGGTTGTTGTACAATATCTTCTATATTTGTGAGCATTATGTGTTACCCAAGTAGGTTGTTGTACAATATCTTATATATTTGTGAGCATTATGTGTTGCCTAAGTAGGTTGTTGTACAATATCTTCTATATTTGTGAGCATTATGTGTTGCCTAAGTAGGTTGTTGTACAATATCTTCTATATTTGTGAGCATTGTGTGTTACCTAAGTAGGTTGTTGTACAATATCTTATATATTTGTGAGCATTATGTGTTGCCTAAGTAGGTTGTTGTACAATATCTTCTATATTTGTGAGCATTATGTGTTGCCTAAGTAGGTTGTTGTACAATATCTTCTATATTTGTGAGCATTGTGTGTTGCCTAAGTAGGTTGTTGTACAATATCTTCTATATTTGTGAGCATTATGTGTTGCCTAAGTAGGTTGTTGTACAATATCTTCTATATTTGTGAGCATTATGTGTTGCCTAAGTAGGTTGTTGTACAATATCTTCTATATTTGTGAGCATTGTGTGTTGCCTAAGTAGGTTGTTGTACAATATCTTCTATATTTGTGAGCATTGTGTGTTGCCTAAGTAGGTTGTTGTACAATATCTTCTATATTTGTGAGCATTGTGTGTTGCCTAAGTAGGTTGTTGTACAATATCTTCTATATTTGTGAGCATTGTGTGTTACCTAAGTAGGTTGTTGTACAATATCTTCTATATTTGTGAGCATTGTGTGTTGCCTAAGTAGGTTGTTGTACAATATCTTCTATATTTGTGAGCATTGTGTGTTGCCTAAGTAGGTTGTTGTACAATATCTTCTATATTTGTGAGCATTGTGTGTTACCTAAGAAGGTTGTTGTACAATATCTTCTATATTTGTGAGCATTGTGTGTTACCTAAGTAGGTTGTTGTACAATATCTTCTATATTTGTGAGCATTGTGTGTTGCCTAAGTAGGTTGTTGTACAATATCTTCTATATTTGTGAGCATTATGTGTTACCTAAGTAGGTTGTTGTACAATATCTTCTATATTTGTGAGCATTGTGTGTTGCCTAAGTAGGTTGTTGTACAATATCTTCTATATTTGTGAGCATTGTGTGTTGCTTGAAGACATCGTCTAGGCTCGTGTAATTATGGCAATTATGGTAATGTTTCTAATGTCACTTAAAGTCCGCGATTTGTAAATAGTCCAAACCTAATGAGATTCACGCGACGAAATTTTTCATGGGACGTCGATAGCATTAGTTACGTATCCGATCCTATTCGGGCGACTGCGTAAACAATCAGGTCTGGAACGTTCCAAAGCCGACTACTTGTGACCTCGCCCGAATTATTCCGGCGTCGTGTGAACCTCATAAGGGAAGGACTATCGTAGCACATATGTACAGAATGATAAAAAGATAAATATGCTCCAACTATGCCACCATGTGCAAATCTTTCTTAAAAGGAAACAACATGTCTACAAAAAAGATCACATTGGAACTAACAAGATTATATAGAGTGTTTATGGATGCAGCATTTAAAGCAACGCGTGATTTCCTGGCAAATAACACAAGAGTGCTTTCGATGAATGAAGATCGTTCCCTTCAACAAGACACCAACAGATTGGTCTAAGAGTGCTATTCTTTGTCATCTATCAGAGTTCTTCTATACAAAGTTGTCTATGGATATTACTTGTAAATCACCCTGTACTACAAGATAGACGGGATGAGATAGCACTACCATTTCAGTATAATGATGTCTGCGAATTGAATAGAATTCAAACATTTGTTTGTCTCGTATATCTTGACCATTGTTGTATACAGCGGCATTTGAATGGCTTTTTGACGCTAGATATTCTTGGAAAAAGAACGAAATCCAAGGGCCCGACAAGGCAACTTTTAAAAAATCGAATCATTTTGATTGTTTTAATTGGAGTGGTTGCATGCTAGTATTTTCTGTTGGTCGAGTTTCACCGAAAATGTCATATTTCATAAAACAAGTTACGACTGTTGATGAATAGAATTATTATTAAGCAGATTTGTCAATTTCTCGGCATCTTTGGAAGCCAAATAAATCCATTTATGAAATTAGTTTGTACGTCAAATATCAGACATGTTTCCTCAATGAATATTCAATGTAAAATCAAATTGACATAACTACAGCTTCTTAAAACTGAAGCGAAGTTAAATTTTTCAACTGATAAATAATGTTCATGTAAATTACGATGGCCCCGTTAGGATATTAGCCCTTCCCAAAAAAGACCTTGTTTTGACGTCCCTAGTTAAGACAGATTTGAAAAGCACTACAAGAAAAGAAGAAAGGCTGGTTACCAGCATTTTCTCTTTTTCTTTCAGTATGTTTCATGCTTTGAAACAGATATCATGATTTGGGAAGTTGACTTCCTTGTCTGCTTCACCTTTGAATTTGCCGTTTGAGAAAATGCTTATGTCATTGCTGGAAATAAATAGAAATTGTGTACATGTACTTTGTTATGCATTTCTCTTATGGATTTTATAAGTTATAGATGTATCACAGCATATCTGTCTCATGGATTTAAGGCATGTCCGATGACAACGTGCTGTACCAAGTTATCATTACATTACATTAAGGCGATCTTTCTGGTATCCAAGTTTAAGTCAGTACTGGAAGAATAGACTCTAGAGTACCCAGAACAAATTAGTTCGTTTTGTTTTGGACTTGGGCAGTAGGTTTTATGTAAGAGCCGAACAATTAAAATAACTAAATTGGTTACCAGTGAACAGACAAGTTGAACAGTTAACTCTCTGTCATGTTCACAAAATTCACAAAGGTTTTGCCCCTTAGTACATGATGGAACATTTTATACCCCTTAGTCAAGTTCATGGCCGTTTAACAAGATCCATGGTAACTGCTGTTTCTTCTTCTTTTTTTGATGGTGATGTTGCATTTAATGACTCTGGTCGGTATGCTTTGCCAAAAGTTAAGACGTTTGGTAAGAAAACATTTGCATATCATGGTATTGTCTCCTGGAATTGCCTGCCACAAGAGCTCAGAGACACTGAATCCACCATATCTGAATAACCCTTTATACTTATTTTTCTTTAATAGTAGTCAGAATTGTTATGTATGCACCTATAGCCTACATATTTGTCATCTTAATTTTGGAATTTCTTTCGTATATTTTTAGAACTGGACGTTTTTGTCAACAAAATGTTTACTATTTACAGTTATTATTTAAGAACATTGTAGAAGTGGATAGAAACTTTAGAAACTTTTAGATACTAAGTAAATTATTTACTTGTTTACATGTATATTTTTCATCTAAATATTTGATAAACACGTTGTTTATCTATCATTTAACTTCTAGAATGATGTATTGGAAACTTTAGAACATATTTAATTTTCTGGGATATTCTATATTATATAAAGGGAATAGTCTAGAAAAACTCAATACATTTTTATAAAAGATGTTTTCTCAAACATTCTGGAATATTCCCTAATAGCATATATAAGATAGACCAAACCAGACATCAAGCATTAGTTTTTGATTCGGTCACTTGTTCTTACTAATTCATACTAAATTGTCAGACCAAAAAGGGGATTACTTAATTACTATTTGTGTGTAAAAATTCTTAAAGTGGATTATTGTGCATTGTGGATTATAAACTGGATTTAACTTTAGGACTCTAGACTTAACATACAATTAAGGTAGTGCATCTTTTATCATCTTTTAAAACAAAACTTTGTATTTATTGTTAATAAATATTGTTCTTTGTAAAGTTTGTTGCTGGCTTCTTAGTTCTTGTTACCCTTGGGTCGTAACAGAATATACATGTATTTCATACATTCATCATGACCTTATTTCTTATGTTAAATGACTGTTTTAATGATTTTTTTAACTTTTCAGTAATCAGTATGATAAACATTACCTTATGGTCTGTCAAAATGTGATACTATAGTCTGTGATATTCAATTGTGAATTACTATTTATATTTTCATTCTGTTAAATTTGACACCAAATCTTATGCTAAATTATTTAATTGTAAACATGACTTTCTGTGCCATGCCTCCATTATCTGGGACCACAATGGTAATAAGAGAACTTATTTTTTTTCTTTTTTGTGTTATCCTTGGTAATGGAGCGCATAACATAGTTGTTACTTATTTCATAACTAATTATGTGCAATATTGCTGTAATGTGTTTTTACTATGCCATGTTTTGTTCTCTTTTACAAAATAATAATAATGATTTTTATTGTATTTGTCCTTAAGGACAGTCGAATTCAAAATACCCTCTACTACTGCCCCACAGATCACATAATTGAGATAAATAATTTTTACGTTCTCTATTGCCAAAAAAAAGAAATATTTCTGTTAAATTCCCAAACACCAAATTGAAAATGGATATCTGAATTTACGCCCACTGAATTGAAATAACAAAGACCCATGTCATAAAAATCACTGTAAATCTCTGTATATTTGCATTTTTTGCTTACAATTTGTTATCAATATGCCTTTGGGAGTAGAATTACTACTTTGAGAGACAGATGTATTCTCGAAGGAGTTTGTCTTCAATGTAAACAAAAATATTCCTACCCAACGAGTGTGTTCAGAGAGAACTATAAACTGAAAACGATAATTTTTACACTGACCCGGGTGAGTCGATGTCAAGTACGGGAATCCAGGTAAATTATTCGATATGGTTGATTGATTTAATGTTGATTAGCTATAAAATTACTTTCTGTCTGACAGAAGTAAAGTCAAAGTGGTCAAATGGTAACGGTCGAAGACTCTGACCTGGTAATGTCTTTTGGTATGGGTTCGAAACTCACGGTCGCCTCTGATTTTATTTGTTTTTCATTTCTTTTTTTATTGCACCAAGTTTTTTTTTTAATTTTTCATTATGCTCGACGGACATAATATGCGAATATAGGCATGTTTTATTGTAATTGGTCTTCCAACAAAAATCACAAATCATATATTTTCAACATATCAACAAATGTTCAGATAAAAATGAAAAATATGCAAACAAAAAAGATCCGGAGAATAAAAATGTGCCATTTAATTTTGCCAGAAATATTCAACTTTGACATTTCACACAGAAAACATCAAGAGAAAAGCATGAAAAAGTGAGCACTTTTATTTCCTCAAAGATTTCTCTTTTTCTTTTTAAATTTAAAGAGAACGTTTCTTGTATCGCCTCAAAAATTTGGGAATATCTACATACCGGTACATGTAATTGATGTCTGTACATTGATTAAACTGCAAGCATTAAACAAAGGAATAAAAAATAAATAAATGAAAATCCTTGAAAAATAAAAATCGTGCCTGTCTAGAAGTAGAATCGAACTTGGTCCGTTCGAGTAGAAGTCCCACGCCTTTCCACTGCGCTATCACAGACATGAATAATGGCAATTGTATAAACGAATACTTTCTACAGTTGTCGCCACATCGTATGGCACGTGTTTATGTTTTCTTTAACGTTCAATTACATTTGAACAAAACATAAACATTGTGCCATACGATGTGGCGACAACTGTAAAATGGAAACCAGTGAGCTGTTTTCAATAATAATGGACAGGTCAATGTAAATAAACAAATGATCAAATTATCGTGCGGCCTTTATACCTATATAAAACAATACAATTTAATCTTTTTCCAATATTTAAAAGTATTGTGTTCAACCTGTTAAAGTGTTGCCAACTACAAAATGAATGTCATCAAAGCTGGGATTTGTGTACAATATTACATTGCAATGTTAATGCAAAAGAAAATGCTCGTCATCAGCATTTTCTTCTTCTGCCTCAAAAATTTCTTAAATCAGTCTTATTAGGAACGTCAAGACAAGGTCTTGTTTAGAAAAGGGTTAATTAAATCTCAAGTAGGCTATGACTAGTCTTTTAGTTTTCTAATGTATCAACTTTCATCCAAAATTAAATAAGCTTCTTCAAAATCTCTTCCACTTAGATTAAATCTAGACTAAATGATTGTAATTAGTATTTTATCATTCGTAGACCGACTCATTCAAGGTCTAATCAAGTAAGATTCGTTGAATATTTATTTATCTAGCATGTACAATGTACACGTGATCTCAGTATAATGACGATATCTTTCAATAAATCTTTGAAGTTAATTAGCTTCCGATAGAGGTTTCTTTTTCAATAACGATCTATATCAGTTGAGCATTATGGGTCGCTTACCATGGGTCGTATAATTTGAATTAATCCGAGTCTTCTCTGATGAAAATTCGCTCTTTGATATTTTGATGTTGCTATTTTCATCAGAGAAGACTAACTAATGATTAAACTTGAATATATTATAATAAGAAAAAATCGAGATATCCAACACAGAATACGACAACCGTCTGTTTTCACTAGACAAAACCTCTGTTTCACAATTCCACAATGAATGCACCAAAAGAAACAAAGACGCCTTTGTATGTTTTTTATTTGGTTTTGACGTTAACCCTACTAGGGAAAAGGATCTATTGTATCTTCAATAACTTTTAATCTGTTTGCTTTCTAAATATTAATTACATCTATCGAATGAGTAAAGCATGTCCAACTTCTCTGCTTCAAACCAAATTAAGATCGATCACGTATTGACAAGTAGTTGTTGACGATTACTTTACCAGCATCGGGAGATCTTCCTTCCATGTCTGCTATTTTCTATACCCCCACAACAAAGTTATGGGGGGGGGTATACTGGAATCAGGTTGTCCGTCTGTCCGTCCGTCCGTCCGTTCGTCCGTCCGTGGACATAATCTTGTGTCCTCTTCTCCTCCATCAGTTTTTGACCAATTTTTCTAAAATTTTATCAGGATGTTCCCTATCATATGAAGTTGTGCACCTGCAATTTTCATCTTGATCCAGTCATTAGTTTCAAAGTTATGCCATTTTGAAGTTTTTAATGAGGGGGGGGGGGGAGGGAGGGGGGAAGTAGTCAAAATTTACAATTTCGTGTCTGTGTTCTAACTTGAGAACCATTTGACCTAGGATCATGAAACTTTACACAGTTGTTGCCCATGACCAATGGAGGTGCCCTATTGTTTTGGGGTCACCAAGGTAAAAGGTCAAGGTCACAGTTGGACTTTGTTTAAAATCCGTTTCCATGCTCTAAGTCAAGAACATTTTGACCGATAGCACTTTTTCAGTGACAAGGCCCTAGTTGGGGGTATTCGTCCGCTTTGTGACAGTTCTAGTTTGTTGTTGAGCTCATCTGGAATATGTCCAGGTAAAAAATCTTCACTTTTGGAATTTCGACTTCAGCACTCAGACACCACTGGATGTTTCTAACGCTACTATGATTACAAACATAGAATAATGGGCGAAAACATTTAGAAAATAAAGGTGTGTTCTCTCTTCAAGTTTTTCACTTCTTTTGTTCTTTTTGCAGGTGAAATATTTAATTGTAGTGAATTACCATATTCGTTTCACTGAGAAATTCCAGGGTTTCATTGTAAGCGAAAACATAGTTACACCAGATTAAATGGCCAAAAAATACCAATTTTTGGATCCTTTGTTCAATAGTTTGTGGAATATTCTAGGTCATTGTACATCAAGAATGGGAACGGTAAAACAACCACAGGCAATTCATAGAAAAAAGGATTATTACGAATTATATCTGATGTAATATAAATGACCAGTAATCATACTAATGATAGGGTATTTTCCAGCACTTTTTGTGGATATCACAAGACTACGACCATGGTGTTTCAAGTATTGTTAGAATACGACATCCGCAGGCATTTCCTGAAAACAGATAAGAACTTTGAAAAAGTACATCGAAATGTGCCAATAAGCTAACATCGCCTAACATCACCATATCGTTGCTTTTCAACAAAAATAAAAACTCTAAGCTACAGATTAAAACAAGCTGCAGTTACGAGGATTTTGTTGAAAAGCATTGCATCGTTATTCTGAATAATACAATTTCTTAGAATATGACAGAATATATTGTTCGGGTGTTATACTCGACATGGGACGAATAAAAGGGACATACCATTCCAATTTCATTTTTTCAAGTATGTCTTGATGCAAAGATTAGTTATTCTAATGCGTATAAACGATATAAGTTTTTTAAAGTTTATATTTATAAGCGAAATACACCTTTAAAGTTGAGACAGAAATGACAAATTACATATAAATCCGAGCTGTTGTAGACAACAATTGGATTAATTTTAGCACAAAAATATATATTTCTCGTAAACAGCGCACTATTTTGGTTTGAAGTTTTCATAATTTTTATAAGAAAATATGCTCTTTCAGATAAAAACAAATGTAAAATTTATGAAAAAAAATCGTGAAATGTCACTTTGCGTGGATTTGTTATTGAATTGAATACTTTTCTTGTGACTATATTACTGCAGAGGTCTACGCCCTATAAGACATCTTCAATGGGTTGTTGTCTGACCCCAAAAAATGATTATACTAAGCTTTAAGAAGATTAATGTCTGTAAGAAATAGCAGTCATTGTTAGAGATTATATTCATTTGATTATCACATTGTATGCAAATAATTAAAGAAATCCAAACAATCCTTCTCTACCTTGATTTGATGTCTATGCCATTATACTCTTTTCCCAGAGGTTCTTACTTTTTGCACTCCTACTTTTTGAAAGAAACATTTAATTCAAAAGGTAATGTGTTTAGATACGTATTAGATTTAAAGTCAGTAATTTTAGATACTTTATACCAATTTTATTTTTTTAAAACAATTTTTAAACAACATATTTTCGTCGTTTCAATGTGCAAGAAATGTGATGCTATAGCACAGAAAAGACAGGAGGAATCCAGATATACTTTTAAGCAGTTACCAGACGGTGAAATTTAAGACTAGCTCAAATTCAAAGCTGTTTCAGACGACAATATCAATTCAAATAAAAAAGTCTTATCATCATCATTTCCAATTTGAAAAGACATTATTTGATTTGAAAACCTGTCGTGAAAGTGTCTGTGAATTAAACACTCTAAAGACATATCGTGAAGAATGCGAAAGGGATATTGAATCTTGATATAACACGGTGCTGAAAGCATGGGGACTAAATAACCTTGGCGATATTTTGGTCTGCGTCCTTGGAAACAATTTTATTGTCTCAAAATTAAATTTAAAAATTCACGAAACTTAATGCTTTTAAGTCATTAAATGCGACTTGGGTTGTTAGATGTGTTATAAAATTGTTGTCACTGAAAATGTTATTCTATTTTATAGTACGCGACACATCATAAACGGCCTTAAGCTCATCTGAAAACATCTTGCTTTTGTTTTCGTACATTGTCTATAACTAAGGATACATTAAATATTTAGTGAATAATAACATCTGTAGTTCTTAATTGAAGCCACCGTCCCACAATACGTTATCACAAATGTTAAATATACATGAACGTTTCGTATCACCTAGTAAGTCTATAAAAGGAGAACGATGTTTTTTCCTCCTCAGGTTTTACAGTATTGTCACCGAAATCATGTTTTTACAGATCTTGATGATATTCTATTGAACACACATAGACTGGGGGTTACTATATTCTTGGTACAACAATATGGGTTACAATGGTGTCCCAATCTTTGGCAGATAACGTTTCTCTTTGTCATTATCTAGAGTGCATTTAATTTGGACAACCCTAATGTTTTGTAGTTTTTGAAAATGTCCATCCGTCCGCTATTGTTGTTCAATTTGTAAATGCTCGTCAACCCGTGGAACGAGCTGACCTTTGTATAACGAGATTTACAAAAGGAATGGAGGATTTTGCTACAAAACACTATAATTGTATTGTAAGAAATAAACTCAATTAAGTCGTACAAACAGAAATAGTTTTTTTATTTCCTAGAAGAAAAGTGGCATCCAACGTGCCAAATGCGATCTTCATGAATATATAAGAGGGTGAGATACATTTCGATTGGTTGTCATACATCCACTTAGAACTGACTTCTTTTCAAACTATTACTATATTTAAAAACAGCGATTAATTGTTTGACATTTGTTGGTATTTTTTGAAACATCCCAATCTTGATTTTGTTTCATAGCTAAATGATTTGTTGGAGCTATGTAGAAAATTTCAAAGATAAAATGGCCATTAAAGAATTAGGGGATTTATTACTGCAACGAATGAGTTGTTTGACCCTGTATGGACTTTTATACATTGTATGACCAGATGTATCCTTCATCATCATGAGGACAATCTTTTTCAAAAAGACTTTGGTCTCAAAAAGACATTATCGGCTTTGGTACAAACTCGGAATTTGGGTGGATCATGCACATAATCTGATAAGGAGGCCCCCTTTTCTAAAATGTTTTTTAAACATATATAGATATATATCAATGACGCTCACAGATCAATGTCCTGACATGTCTTGAAACGTTGTGCAATACTTTTACGAAGCTGCTGAAATTTCCTTGCTAATCACAAGTTCGGTACATGTATATACGAACAGGAGATGGATGCAATTAAATCTGACAATGCATTAATTCTCTTGGAGTGAACGTTGCAATTAGGTTCAATGTCAGAGCCAATGGCAATTCTCGGTCACCGCTTCTCCTGTTCGTGTTTTTACGTAAAGTAGTTCGACACGGTGACGTTAACCATACATAGTAACCTTATTCTTATCTTAACGGATTGTACGGGTAATATCCGTCGTTTTAGTTGAACATGTTTTATATTTGAATTTTCTATCAAAAATCTTTTGCTGTGGTGACCTCGAATTTTCCGTAACGAAAAGTACATTCATTAATGGCCTACTAAAGTAGGTTGTTATACAATATCTTCTATATTTGTGAACGTTATGTGTTGCTTAAAGACATCGTCTAGGTTAGTGTAATTATGGTAATGCTTCTAATGTCACTAAAAGTTCGTATATTGTAAAAAGGTCCATCCCTAATGAGATTCATGCGCTGAAATTTTTCATGCGACATCGTTATCATACATTACGTATTCGAACTTATTCGAAAGACGTCGTAAGCAATCGGGGGTGGTACGTTCCACCGCCAACTGTTTACAATGAACGCCACCTGAAAAATTTGGACGTCTCGCGCGAATTCCATTAAGGGTGGGCTACCTTAACAGATAAGTACAGAAAGACAGAACGATGAATGTCTGCCAAAAAGGCAACCAAATACTCTTCAATTCGAAAGACCATGCCCCCAAAAAATACGTGGGTCATCCAATAAATAGTGAGACTGTTCCTATAGCAGAAATACCTTGACTTATATGCTTTCAAAGTCCCTATATTCCTTCAATATAAGATCTTCCCTTTTTAATGACAGAATTCAATCAATGGGAAAGTCTTCTAATTACAGTTGCTAGGCAACCAGAGTTAATGTGCCACATAAGCCTGGCCACGTCTACTTACAATGCATTTAAATCCTCAAAGGCACATGTCGAAATGATTTTTTTCACTTAGAACAATGATCAAAGTATAGGAACTTATATGCACTGAAAATTTTGAGATTGCACTAAATTGTTCCTATTATAGAACGTCAATAGTGACGTCACCCTACCTGCCTTTTGACGTCATGCAGAACAAAAGTTGTATGTACGTGCAGGTTTGGTCGCTTTTTGTAAAATACAGATCTCAAGACAGCCATAAAAACATACAATTATACTCTACATTGATTGCTTTTTTAAATATGAGCAATTTTCAGATGATAAACACTGATTTACATAGACAAAAACCGTCATTTTTGGATATTTTTCTTCATTTTTCGCTTCTGTTTACAGACCAGACCAGGGTTGGTTCTGTACACTAATCCTTTCGTCCTTAAACTTTGGAACCCACCAGAAAATAGCTGTACATGACAAAGCTTTGTCCAAAATAATTTTTAGTTAGATTTGAGATATCTCCGTCCTGGTATTGCCTTAAAATAACGCAATTTTCATACATGCACATTTTTGTCTACCGCCAAGCCGCATGAGACGCGTCCACGTTACAATTGTTTGGGTCACAGGAAGTGACGTCATGAACGTGACATTATAACATAACAACATTGGATGCAATTTTTCTATAGCTAATAATTATTATGTTGGGCCATGTAAGTGCCAAGTTTCATTGAATTCTGTCGGACAGTTTTTGAGATATGACAACAGTCTCACTTATTATTGGATGACCCTCGTATCACATCAAAACTAACAAGATCTAATAATATACAGTGTCTTATAAATTCCGCGTTTAGCAACCTATCTTTCCTGGAAAATAGCACAAAAGGGCGTTCAATGAATGATGATCGTTTCCTTCAACTGCACACTATGGGATCGAAACGGTAAACAACTACGGGCATTTCGTAGACAAACAGAAGGCTTTCGCATTGTTGTGACATTACTACGAATTATATCTGATGTTATATAAATGACCAGTAATCATGTCAAAGAGGTGATATTTACCAGCACTTGTAGAGAAACAAGACGACATCTGCAGGCATTTCCTGATAAACAAATAAGACCTCAGAAAAACATACATCGAAATATGCCAATAACCTGATATTACCATATCGTGTTTCTGAATAATACAATTACTTAGAATATGACAGAATATATTGTTTGGCTGCCAGATTTGACATGGGACGAATTAAGTGGATTTGTTATAGAATTGAATATTTTTCTTGTGGCTCTTTTCCTGCAGAGATATAGGTCCTATAAGACATCTTCAATGGATGTCTGACCCCACAGAGTAACAAAGTGGTTATATTTAAGCTTTTAGAAAGTTAATGTCTATTAGAAAACATAGTCATTGTTGAAGGTTATTCTTCTTCAACTTTAATTATAACATTGTATGCAAATAATTAAAGATAATCCAAATACTCATTCTCTACATTTATTTGATGTCTTTGCCATTATACACTTTTCCCCGAAAGTTCTTACTTTTTTGCACTCCTACTTTTTTAAAGAAAAAATTAATTCAAAAGGTAATGTGTTTAAAAGTGTATTAGATTTAAAGTCAGTAATTTTAAATACTTTATACCAAATTTAAATTTTTAAAACAAATTTTAAAAAAAAACATATTTTCGTCGTTTCAATATACAGAAAACGTGATAAAAAGACACGGGGAATCCAGACATACTCTCAATTTGTAAATGTTCATCGACCCGTGGAACTAGCTGACCTTTGTATAACGAGATTTACATAAGGAATGGGGGGTTGCTACAAATACGCTATCATTGTATTGTAAAAAATAAACTCAATTAAGTCGTACAAACAGAAATAGCTTTTTTTTATTTCCTAGAAGAAATGTGGCATTCAACGTGCCAAATATGACCTTCATGAATATATAGGAGGATGAGATACATTTGGATCGGTTGTAATACACCAACTTAAAATTGACTTCTTTAAAAAACTTTTTTTTTCTAAAAAAAACCAGCGATTAATTGTTTGACATTTGTTGGTATTGTTGAAACATTCCAATTTTGATTTTGTTTCATAGCTAAATGGTTTGTTGGAGCTGTATGGAAAATTTCAAAGATAAAACGGCTATTAAAGAATTAGGCGATTTATTACTGCAACGAGTAAGTTGTTTGACCCTGTCTGGACGTTTATACATTGCATGACCAGACGTATCCTTCATTATGGTCAGGACAATCTTTTTCAGATAGACTTTGGTCTCAAAAAGACATTATGGCTTGGTACTAATTCGGAACTAGATTATGCATATAATCTGATAAGAAGGCCTCCTTTTCTAAAAGCTTTTTAACGTATGTAGATATATATTGACGCTCACAGAGAAGCATTGCGATTGATCAAAGGGTTAAATGTCCTGACATGCCCGGAAAATATTGTGCAACACTTTTTACGAAGCTGCCGCAATTTCCATGTTAATCACAAGTTCGGTATAAATGTACAGGAGATACATGTAGCTGCAATTAAATCAGACAATGCATGAATTCTCTTGGAGTGAACGTTGCAGTTACGTTCAATGTCAGAGCCAATGGCAATTCTCGGTCACCGCTTCTCCTGTTCGTGTTTTTACGTAAAGTAGTTCGACACGGTTACGTTAACCATACATAGTAACCTTACCGTTTTCTCAACGTATTATACAGGTAATATCGGTTGTTTTAGTTGAATATTTTTTTATATTTGAATTTTCTATCCTATTTTCTATCCTATGGTGACAATGAATATTCCGTAACGAAAAGGACATTCATTAATGGCCTACTAAAGTAGGTTGTTATACAATATCTTCTTTATTTGTGAAAATTATGTGTTGCTTGAAGACATCGTCTGTGTTAGAGTAATTATGGTAATGCTTCTAATGTCACTAAAAATCCATATATTGTAAAAGGTCCACCCCTAATGAGATTCGCGCGCTGAAATGTTTCCTGCAACGTCGTTAGCATTTATTACGTATTCGAGCGACGTCGTAAGGATTCGGGGAGGGAATGTTCCACTTCCGACTGTTTACGACGAACGTCACCCGAAAAACTTGGACGTCGCTCAAATTTCAATAGGGGTGGTCTACCTTAACGGATAAGTACATAAAAACAGAACGATGAATGTCAGCAATAAAAGACAACCAAATACTATTCAACTCCAAAGACTATGCCCACAGAAATATCCCATCAAACTAACAAGATCTGATCATAATGAGTGTCTTATTAATTCCGCGTTTTAGCAACATATTTTTCCTGGAAGTGCGTTCGATGAATGATAATCGTTTCTTTCAACTAGACATCATGGGATGGGAACGGTAAACCACCACAGGCATAATATAGACAAAAAAATGTATTCGCATTGTTGTGACATTATTGCGAATTATATCTGATGTTATATAAATGACCAGTAATCATGCCAAAGAGGTGATATTTTCCAGCACTTTATAGAGAAATAACAAGACGACACCGGCAGACATTTCATGATAAACAAAAGAACTAGAAAAAAGTACATCGCAATATGCCAATAACCTAACATTGCCTTATCGTGTTTCTGAATAATAAAATTTATTAGAATATGACAGAATATATTATATAATATTTGGCTGCCAAATTCGACATTGGAAGAATTAAGTGGATTTGTTATAGAATTGAATATTTTTTCTTGTGACTCTTTTACGGCAAGGGTTTACGTCCAATTATATATCTTCAATGGACGTCTGACCCCACAGAGCAACAAAGTGATTATACTAAGAAAGTTAATGTCTGTTAGAAATCCCGGTCATTGTTGAAGCTTATTCGTCTTCAATGTTGATTATCATTGTATGTAAATAATTAAAGAAAATCCAAACATTCCTTCTCTGCCTTGATTTGATGTCTATGCCATTATAATATTTTCCCCGGAGTTCTTACTCTTTTGCGCTCTTTACTTTTTTAATAGAAACATTTAACTTAAAAAGTAATATGTTTAAAATATTATTTGATTTAAAACCAGAAAAAAACTTTATACTAGGTTTAACCTTTTTAAAACAATTTTCCAAGCAACATATTTTCGACGTTCCAATATGCAGGAAATTTTATGTTATAATGAAGAAAATACTCGAGGAATCCAAACGAACCTTTAAGCAATTACCAGACGGCAAAGTTTAAGACTGGTTCAAATTCAAAGCCGTTTAGGACGACAATGTCAATTCCAGTCAAACAGTGACTGTCGTATTATCATCATTTTAAATTTAAAAAGAGACCATTTGAATTAAAAACATGTCGTGAAAGTGTCTACGAATTAACGTATACAGCCCATCATTAGCACCCAAGAGCCAGAGGCGAAATTTGAAAAGTGCCAGTAAATCCTAAACTGTGTTATATTTCCATTCCAAATACAAACATAAGCATTTTGAGCGGTTAAGATTTTTGAATGAATGCATAATTGTGGAAATATTTGACAAAAATGTTATAAATTACCTCCCTTGCATATGAATATAGAGTAAAAAGATATTTGTAAATTATCTCCTTCTTGAAGCATAATCTTGAAATCCGGCACAGTGAATCAACTTATTAGAAGTGTATTTACAAGAGTGTGTAATTTGATGCATGTCGCATGGCTGGAAAGTGGAGTTATTAATAATGGGTCATGTAATACCCGTAATAAAGATTGTTGCCATTTTGAGATTCATAAAAAATCGGATATTTTAAAGCAGTGTCCCTAAGTATCCGAACCTATTTGGGCGCGGTCGTAAATATTCGGCGTTGGAAAGTTCGACCGCCGAATGTTTTCGACGTTGTCCGAATAATTCCGACATCGCACTAATCTCATTAGGGATGGACTACCTTAAACACTTTTTTATGGGTGAAGTTCAAAAAAATGAAGTTTTTATTAAAATCAGAGCCTGAATAAATATGTTCTTAAGAATAATGTTCTTTTTGGATTAAAACTATGCATTTTGATGGTGTTAAACACCATGGAAAATTTCATGAAAATCGAACCATCCAAACCAAAGTTACGGCGAAAAATATGCCCAAAAATGTCCCAAGTGCAACGTAAAAAGCGTGACATTTTGATACATTCATCAATTTCAAATGTTGTTTTAAGGGAAGTATGATGCTTCATGTACCTAAAAGATCCTGTAATTGGAAAGTCATCCATTAAACTCAAGGTTCTAATGTAATTTAGTTATGTGGCACCATGTTTGCTAGTTCAAACTTAAGCACAAATGATAATACCCCCTGTAAAAAATGTATCCTTCCGAATAACAAATTTAGAATTTGATCAAGTACATTTCATAATTTATCATCACTATACATTTTGAAAGGTATCCGAGGAATAGCAGTATGTCTTAAGATTTAATTTCAATTGCAAATAAGCTATTCTTGACCAAGATATGTCAGAAAATAACATCTTTAAATTGCTACCTGAATTTGTCCCAAGTGCAACGCTTTGGGGTTTTAGATCCATGAAAGAAGCATTGCCTGCGTAACATGTTGTTTTTCCTCATTTTTCAGTTCAGTAAGTCAGAAAATATAATTCACAGGCATTTTTTTGCAATTCTTTGCATGCTGTCTTCCTACATTTTGCCGAAAGTGATGTCCCAAGTGCAACGCGTTTTTCTAAGCAAAATAAGAGCATTGTGAAACTTTTAAAACAAACTGAACTTGTTATACTTTGGTTTTATCTTATTGTTAAAGTATGCATCTATCAAGTAACAATATTGGAAAAACTTTGTTATGCCGTACGGAGAAATTATTTGGAAATGAATAGCCTATTTTGGCGAAAAATGTATTCAGTGGAGTTTTTCTCAGGAATCAAAACTTTCAAAACGCACTTATTTGCTTTTATTTATGGTTTATTCAATGCAGCTGTCAGTCGCAACAATAACTTGAGCTTAACTGTCTGTTGGCATGTTTCAGTAACTGTTTTACAACGAACCTTGAAACGTTGCACTTGGGACAAAAAAATCCGAAATAAGAAAATCCATACAGGAATCTTTATTTTTCCAAAGAAATTGAGCTGATATGCAAAGAAAATGAAGAGACTAAGTGTAAAACTTCCCTTTAAAGGCAAACAAGTGGACACAAAATAATAGAATGAACCAATCAAGACAATTATTTGGTTCATATTAGGTATGTGCCTGCTTAGAATGAAACAAGTGTCTATTCATGGTGCAGAATATGTTTTAAATGTTGTAGATTATATCTGGTATTTCTGATGCTAAGAGATAATCTCAAAGGAAAACAGTTGTTACTTTAAAGAAGATCAATACAACTACAGTTAGACCGTTGCACTTGGGACATAGTTGATATTTATGCTTTTTACTACTTTCAATACAGAATTTATCAATCTTGTCGATTTATTCAATTTTTGTAGTCAGGTCATCAAATTTGTCCTATTTTACTATATTATGATGTCAATTACTGTGTCATGTTTGTTATTGGGTATTATCCAATGAAAGTCTACGCAAATGGTAATCACATACTATAAGTGACACACATCCAAACATTTATAATCATCGGATGAAATCAAGTTTTCTTGTTCGTCAATTTAAACAATTTACTTTTATTAGTTAACGGTGTCACAATAAGCTTTTTAAACCCAGTAGGAAACTGTAATAGACTTTTAATTATTATTCCATTGACAGCTTATGACTCGACAATGAAATCTCTTACTGATCTCTAGATAAGACGAGATTGGCATCGGTTAAAACGTTGACTGATGTGCAGAGAGAACCTTTTTTACAAGTCTGTAAAGTTACAGAACTTTTTATCAATAAACTAGACAAACGAAGCTTTTAAATCTATTTCAATTCTATTTCAAGAGATTTCAAAATATCTTAAATACACAAACTTCAAAGAAACGCTTTTAAAGAATACTTTGCATGGTACAAAAGTCAACCTAAACTTGCATTATTCCACATCTTACATTTATCAATGTGTTACCCTCACTCATTATCATGTTTATATAAAACAAAAATATGGTATTTTTTAACCAGGAAACCTTAAATTCGAAGAATCTGATTTTTGTCCCAAGTGCAACATTTTATTACCAAAGATATGTTGATAACCAGTCTTAGGATTTTCTGAGGTTCAAGGAAAATATCAAATTTACAATATTACGACTTATTTCTTTGATTTACTCATCATTTTCAAACCAATGGAAAACAACTAGCGTGATAAGCATACATAAACTATAGCATTCAATTCTAAGGGAATAAAGTGTGCTGTTTTGAATCTTTTTCATGCTAAAAGTTAATATTTCTTATAGTTATTAGTTATTCGACATACATATGACACATAAGTACTAAAATATTAAGTGAAAAGAGTTCTTTTTTGCAACAAGAAGCCTTATTGACATATTTTTGTCCCAAGTGCAACGCAATGAGGAAAAATCGGCAGCTTTTTTAATGTCATGCTTTACCAGATTTAATCATTGAATCTCTTCGAAATTTTCAGAGCTGTTTCAGACTGTATTGAAGTTAAATAAAAATATATTAATTGCAATATATATGGAGAAATCAAATGAGTGTGATAACTTTTATGGGCAGAAACAATGCATTTCAGGTAAAATGTACGAAAAAATGGTGAAAAAATATTTTTTTCAAGGAATTTGCCGAAATTAACGTTTAAGAATTATGAACCAAAATATATTAAATTGAACTAGACAAATGTTTTATTTCAAACGTGTATGTAACAACTTTATGGCGCTCTGCTAAAGAAGTACTGTGATTTGAAATAAAGTGCCATTCATGACAAAACCATATGAATTGCAGAAACATGGATACTTTCAGAGAGTGTTCGCTATTAATTTCTGAAACTTCAACATCTTTAGTGATGATTTTTACCAAAACTAAACAGCTGCAAGGCTGTTTGATTTTTTACCTCAATGTCACACTTTGAATTCATTTCTTTGAACTTCACCCTTAATAAAGACATTGTGAAGAATTAGAAATAAAAATTAAAGTCTATATAACACGGTGCTGAAGGCACGAGGACTAAAGTACCTTGGCGATATTTTGGTCTGCGTCCTTGGAAACAATTTTATTGTCTCAAAATTAAATTGAAAAATTCAGGACACTTGATGCTTTTCAGTCATTAAAGCCGACTTGAGTTGTTAGATTTGTTATAAAATTGTTGTCACTGGAAATGTAATTCCATTTCATAGTATGCGGCACATCATAAACGGCCGTAAAGCTCAAATGAAAACGTCATATTTTTGTTTTAGTCGATTGTCTATAGATAGGAATACATCAAATTTTAGTGAATAATGTTATGTAATTCTTTATTTAAGCCACCGTCCCACAATACGTGAACACGAATTTCATATATACATGTACATGTACATGAAAGTTTGGTATTACCTAGTGCGTCTAGAAAAGGAGAACGATGTTTTATCCTCTTAAGGTGTTACAGTATTGTCACTAAAATGAGGTTTGCAGATCTTGATGGTGTTCCATTGAAAACATATAGAAAAGGGAGGCATTGGTTGCTATATTCTTATTACCACAATATGGGTTACAGTGGTGTCCCAATCTTTGTCACAACGACAATCTTTCTGTTTGTCATCATCTGGGGTCCGTATTATCAACGATGTTAAGGGGGAATGCTCCAGTTTTTCGGAACACTCGGTCATTACTGTAGTAAATTAAATGTTTCGTACCAATATGTTTCGCTACCATAATTTCAATAAAATAACACATCATTACAATTTACCATTTTCGACGATAAAAGTGTATTTATTATGCGAAACTGATTTCCTCAAGATGGAAATCGATTATTTAGAGCAAGACAGTCGTAAGTGTGTGTGCAGTTACCACTGTTTTGCGTCAATTTATTCATGTGTAGCTGATAAAAATTGCTGTAATTCACTAATAATTGCGCTGACCTATACATTTTCTTTTTGAATTATTACCAGGACATGTTGCTTCATACAATGAGGGAGTTTTATCAAATTCTATTATGTAGAACTTGAAATATTTCCAAAATATGCAAATTTTGACATAAACCACTCCAGCTTCATTGATCAAACCGAACACGTGAGCATGCTGTTTTATACATTTACGCGTTTATAATAGCACATAATTTGGATTTTTCTGTTCTTATTAAATGTAAGACGTTACTTTAAATCCGTTTTTGGGACTAAACGATGAATATACAGCATTTTATTAGCATTTCAGTGACCTTGGACAGGTGCAAGAAATTGTGCATTTTTTCGATGTAGGGGTATGTGATACGAATGCCTATAGAATTAAAACAAGATCGCTGACCCTCCATTTTTATTTTATTTTTCAATTGGTAATAACATGTAATTTCAACATACAAAATATAAATAAATTCTATTATTGGGAAAAAATTAGGAAACTGGAGCATTCCCCCTTAAGACCACGTTTTGTGTAAAATGTGTAACAAAACATCTGATTGCACGAGAAATCGAAGGGGCCGAACCAGGTTTGTTGTTACAAGACTTAGTAATTACGCAAAAAGCAATCTTACGATCGTTAATAATACGGGCTCCTGGAGTACATTTTAATTCAGAACACCCTAAAGTTTTGTAGTATTGGAAAGTATTCATCATCAGCTGTTGTAACTCAATTTATAAGTGCTCAACTATCCATGGAACTAGCTGACCTTTGTATAATGAGATTTACATAAGGAATGGGGTTCTTGTTACAAAATACACTCTCCGTGGTATTGTAAAAAAGTAAATTCTATTAAGTCGTGGAAACTGATTCCTTTCAAAATGAAGCCTTTTATTTTCAAGAAGGAAAGTGGTATCCAACGTGCCAAAGGGGATCTTGGGCCTGGAAAAGACATTATGGCTTTGATACACACTCGGATCAAGACTAGCCTTTGTATACCCTCCTTGACCAGACTGCACCAACAACCTAGTGTGACCTATTCTATTAAATGTGGTCTACGATGTCATAGGGGCTTGTATTAAATTTTAACATTGTAGCTCAAATTATTTCGTCATATCTCGGTTGATGACTTGCAATGAACCCATATATCTACAATGTCGCTTATCTCCATAAACCTCGTAAATGCGTCTTGTTTTAAGCTGCATTTGCGAGGTTTTGACGAAAAGCAACAAGGTACTTTAACCCCATATTCTGACATTCTTTTTTACATTTCTTTGGGTGGACGGTCTAGGTCAACAAGTTCGTAATCTCCTTGGGACGCTGAGTTTGACAGATAATTGCAAATAACTATTTGAAGGCGATTATAGATGTTCTCGTGATTAATGGTTGGTACTTTTTATAGTTGTGAATGGACATATAACACGTGGGATAACCCACGTGACTTTTGGGAAGCGTTCACACTGAACAAAAATACGTCCGCTTCAATGTCCTAGTACGTTTTGTTTAATTTCTCAGCTTATACTCTAGGAATTTTGACGAGATAGAGTGCACCGTATGCGCGGGCTATTCCTGGTTCTAACTCTCTCGGCTCCGAATTCAGTGGTTTCACGAAACATTTAAGCGAACATATTTTTCTGTGCAAATCGTACGTAGGATGCGTTCACACCTAAAGTCCTAAATAGCAAGTTGTAGCTTTACCTGTCGATTTACACGAATAAATTGTATGCGCATAATTTTATCGTCTAGTTAACATTCTTTAAAAAATCCCAGGGAATTGGCCAGAAAAGAGGTAATTTTGATGTCATAAGTACTCTTCCCATTTCGTTATTTTACTGATATGGAACAAACTTTTTTCTGAGTGAATATATACTAGCTGACAAAAGAAAAATAAATTGCAGATAACCAACATTTCACTCCTTTTAGAAATGCTCTTAGATGTACGAAATCATCTGTCTTTCGTAACATTTAATTAGTTCAATAACAATCAGAAAAATTGATCGAAACGTAAAATGCTAATAAAGTTGAAGATTATTGACGTGCCAAGAAAACGTTCTACAGCAATTTCTGCGAAATCTGCTGTTGAAATTTCCTTACTAATTACAAGTTTAGTATCAACGAACAGGAGATGACAGCGATTAAATCAGACAGTGCGTTAGTTCTCTACGAGTGAACATTGCAATTAGGTCCAATGTCAAAGCCAATGGCATTATTCGGTCCCTCCTTCTCCCGTTTACAAGTAAATCAACACAGCGATGTTTATTTTTCAGCAATCGTTCATCTTGAGTGTTCAAATGAGAATGATCGTTAACGTTTTGATTAATTGTTCATCTCTATTTATTTCTCTTTTACTTTTCCTCCCTTTGTTTGGCTGTGGCATTTTTGTTCATTTTGATTATTACACTCTCCCTGTCTACAAAGTTATTCTACATTATACTCGTAAGTTCTGTATGTATAGATAAAACGCGATATTGTGACGATTATCCGGCTCGCTTTATTTTTCTAAACAGATTGCTCGCATCGAAACGCAATAGACCGTAGCCCAGGTGACCATTGCATAACTTATATAAAGTTTTAATTCGTTCTCCGTAAGAAGTGGTAAAAATATCGACTGACTGAAAGTACAATTACCGTCAATCTTGCGACCAGGGTTCGAATCCTCTGTGTACCGATATCTTTTTTCTTATTCTGAGAAACTTTTATTTTAATAGATCGTGCACGGGACACATGCTCATTTGATGCAGCGATTACTCGGAAATAGATAGTATATAGATGGTTGCAATTTTTGTCGTTTTGTTGTCGTAGGTTTTATTTGTGAAAATGTTTTGAAAATTGATGGAAAATTGTAAATTACAAAAATGAAATGATGTCAAATAAATGATCACTGCTAAAAGAGATGAGAAAAAAGAGAGAACATGGCATTATAAAGCTTAAATAATGATAATAAATGATAATCATTTGAATTATTGTAATGAGACCAGCAATAAACTAAAAATGCATAAAACTATAGATTTGAAAGCAACCATTAAAACATTGCGCTCGCCCCAAGCCCCGAACCACCACCTGCACACCGCAACTAAGTGCAGAGATGTAGAAGCCACTAATGTATCCAATAGACCATGGCAGACATGGATTAAATGACGACGACAATTCAAATCAATCACTAAAATCGCATCGATAATTGATCACTAATCTGCCCCTCCTGCAGGTAAGTATTGTTTTTTCCCAAAAATGTTTACCGTTATGTATTGATTAACCGTCGGTGTTGTTATAAAATCTCGTAACTACGGCTTAACGGTGTTGTTATAAAATGTCGTAACTACGACTTGACTCAAGCCGTAGTTACGAGATTTTATAACAACATTAACGAAATACGTGTTTGTCCGAAATTGCGTCACCGTCAGCTGGATGAAATCGTTCCCTATTATGGTAATTTTTGCAATGTAACAAAGATTCGGTACATCGTGAGAATTGCACTTTTTTTTAATTCAAGTGCAGAAAAATCGCTTGACCTTTTAGAACTAAAATGAGAAAAATCATTTTATGACAACATTAAAACGATCGCCGGATGCTACAACACCATCCCAAGTACTTGAAACTCATTTTAGAACACTTGGGCAAGTTTTACTTCAACCATTCTGACATAATGAACCTTTTTGACGCCAAACAAGAGGAAAAAGCTTTTTGAAAGCATTGGACAATAAAGTAACTGGATTAACTAACACGGGTCTTTTCTAAGGACGAAGACCTTTTCTGCGGGAAAGATGCACAGGAAAAAATATTCAATTCTAAACAAATCCACTTAATTCGTCCCATGTCGAATCTGGCAGCCCAACAATATATTCTGTCATATTCTAAGTAATTGTATTATTCAGAAACACGATATGGCAATGTTAGGTCGTTGGCACATCTCGGCGTATTTCTCTTAAAGTTCTTCCAGGCAATGGTAGCAGTAGGTTTTTGCCCAAATGATATTTCGTCGCTTTTCAACAAAAACTTCGTAACTGTAGCTTTTTTTTAGCTGCAGTTACGAGATTTTTGTTGAAAAGCGCCGATTTGATTTATCAAAACGTGGAATTCATTAAACGGTTATTCGAAGATGTGTTATCGCTTTTGCATTTAATGCAATTCATAGATTAAATGAATAAAAGCTTTGACGATAGCCATTATTGGAAAAACCAAATTGTGAACCAAATGAAAAAAAAATCCGTTTAGAAAATTTCAGCTATCTATTTTGGGCATTATGGGTGATATTTTTTCGAACTACTTTCAATATGTTTACGCCTATGAAAAACGTATAAATGCATGGATGCAGCAAATTCTTTGTCATTTTGGAAAGGGTAATCCTGAATCCTGTATATGGTCAATGTCTGAGAAGTTGAGAATTATCTTGTATCATATCCACTGTATGGAAACTACTGTATGTATAGTTAGCTGGGTTTTCCGAAGTCAAAATAAAAATGGCGGACGGGATTTCTGTACAAGGTAGGTGTCATGTATTTTTGGTCACATACTATTGAATATGTTCTTTCATGCAACTTGACGGATATCAGCGTGGAGGCAACTGGTTGGAGAACCAATAAATATAGCCCCCTTTTTACAAATTTGCCTCGTTTGACTGTAATGTTTGAATGAACACAGTGTCGTGTTGACCTTGAAATCTGAAGCGATATATTTTGAAAAATCGGTCTGTATTTCCGAATTCCTAATGTTCCTGTCAACAACACAGGGCTAGATGGGTGGAGAAATTGATATTCTTACCTGAAATGTTTCGACAGATCGTCTGTGTAGTCTACATTTGTTATAATTACACTTTGAAAATTCGCATGCTGTACAGCTGTGTGCAAACCGAAACTAACCCGGTGTACAGCTGGGTGAAACTGTTTTTCTGTATGTGTGGATGCAATATCTAACCCGAAAACACTGTATGTTTGGGTTTTTCTGGATAAAATCAGATACATGATTCCGAAACTCTTTTGTGTTGAACTATCGAAATATATATTCCAAACTATCCAAACGATTTTCATTAAAGAGACATTTCACATAAAATTTCTCATAAATTTCTCCTTTTCTTTTATTTGAATGAACTGAATTTCTTATGAAAATTCTGAAAAGTTCAAACCAGTTTTGCGCTGTTTAAGAGACATATATTTAATCTTGAAATTAAACTCATTGATGGATGCCGCAGTTACGTTGTAAATGAAATCTGTCCTTTTCGTCTCAACTTTAAGGGCGTTTCTTTTACTTATCAGCAACATTTTCAAACAACTGAAAGCATTTTTTAAAAACGCATTAGAATAATCGACCTTGGCATCAAGACATACCTTTCTAAATGAACTAGCAATGTTATGTCTTTTTAGTGTGCTTCAGAAAACGTATGAAATCGATAATCTTACTTCAGTCTTTCTGTATAGTTTTTTCCATTATCGTTTTCGTTCTGTGGCACACCCAAAGTGAATATTCACACCATCTTTTTATAATTGGTATCGGACTATCCCACAAATGAAAATATACACATAATTATATAATAACTGAATCAAGTATATCATGCTTTTTTTCAAAGGGTAATTACAACCAAAGTAAAATTGCACAGACGAAATATTGAAACTTATCCCTTAAGCTTAACTACGGTATCAATTTCTGCACCCATCTAGTCGTGTGCTGTTTTCAGGAATATAAGGCATTCAGAAATACATTCCGTTTTTAGCCTACCATTTTTTTTTAATTTTTCAAAATCATAAAATTATTGAAATTATATGTGGTACGTGTAATACTATTGTTATTTTTTTTATCATATTCCCCACGTAATTAGGGGGAAGCTAACGTTGTTCAAGGTAATACAACTTTTAATATTATGTAGTTGAGTCATATTTCGTTACATCCGGCGTAACTGCCCCTTCCCCAGCGAGATTTAATTTGCGAACCAACCTTCTAAAATAGATATCATTTAATGAATAGATTAATATAAAGTGCTATCTTTTTTCTTGTTTTGTTTTTGTTCACAATAGGTTTTGAATGTATCTATGTCAAGTTTACTTCCATGAGATAGTTTCCTTTTTTTGTCAACATTATGAATATATATATTTTACTCGAGCTACCATTAAACAACAGTTTTGTTGCAACGAGTGTGCCAAATTGGTGGTGAATGAGTATTTGTTCCATCTACTTCAAATTGTAAAGGATGATAAGGTCGAACATAGTTTGACCACAAATATATGCCTTGACAGATTATATACAAAGTAAGTGTATGTATGTACCAGTAACTTCCCCACGCCCATTTTCGTATATATTTGAACCCCCATCATCGAAATCCTGGATCCGCCACTGGCATATTATGTTCAACAGCATTAATTCTATATTTCAATTTTGTATAAAAAATATTTACCGTTTTATGGCTACACATCGAAAAATCGTAGTAGCCTGGAACCCCTTTGTATCGGTCTACTTATATTTAACAAATGACAGCCATGAAAATAAATAATTTTCCTTATTCATATCATGTCTTCTTGTAAAATAACATTTTCACTTCTGTTATATCAAAAAATCATTGTCAAAATCCCAGTTCTGTAGTACAAATATGTCAACAATCGACAGCCATATCAAATTTGGTGAATAATGGCGTCACCCCATTATATCAGTGCATTGTGATTGAATGTTGAAGAAGTTAAAATAATGACTGACAAACAGCATCAAAAAGTATTTTAATTGAATCCGCAGTTTCCTTTTGACAAATAGGTGTACACATTTTTGGAAAATAACAAAGTTTCAATATTTTCTATCACTTTTAACAATGGCTACCTGTTCAATTTAACCAAGTTTTAAAATGTTTGAATAATTATTACCTGATGAACAGATATATAATAAAATCGGTACTGGAAAGATGCAGTGACCTAGTTGTTAATGTAAATAGTCTGAAGGTGGCACTACGATCTTTGTATCACGAAATTTGCAAAATAGACCGATACAGTGGATAGACCGATACAATGGAGTGGTAGTTACTGCGTATGTCAGTCGGAAAATATAGACCTACATAATTTCTGTCTGCGGACAATGACATAGTTAATTGTGTCTTATGAATCAAGCCAATATCACTCCTTTTCAATTTCTAGTAAATGTTATGTAAAAGTCTCTGACTAAAATGGTCAAGTCGGACCCTTTGAAAAATAAAGCATGATATACTTGATTTAATTATTATATAATTATGTGTATATTTTCATTTGTGGGATAGTCCGATACCAGTTATAAAAAGATGGTGTGAATATTCACTTTGGGTGTGCCATAGAACGAAAACGATAATGGAAAAAAATATACAGAAAGACTGAAGTAAGATTATCGATTTCATACGTTTTCTGAAGCACACTAAAAAGACATAACATTGCTAGTTCATTTTGAAAGGTATGTCATGATGCCAAGGTCGATCATTCTAAGGCGTTTTTAAAAAATGCTATCAGTTGTCTGCAAATGTTGCTGATAAGTAAAGGAAACGCCTTTAAAGTTGAGACGAAAAGGACAAATTTCATTTACATTTTAACTGCGGCATCCATCAATTAGTTTAATTTCAAGATTAAATATATGTCTCTTAAACGGCGCAAAACTTTGGTTTGAACTTTTCAGAATTTTCATAAGAAATTCAGTTCATTCAGATAAAAGAAAAGGTGAAATTTATGAGAAATTATATGTGAAATGTCTCTGTAATGAAAATCGTTTGGATAGTTTGGAATATATATTTCGATAGTTCAACACAAAAGAGTTTCGGAATCATGTATCTGATTTTATCCAGAAAAACCCGAACATACAGTGTTTTGGGGTTAGATATTGCACCCACACATACAGAAAAACAGTTTCACCCAGCTGTACACCGGGTTAGTTTCGGTTTGCACGCAGCTGTACAGCATGCGAATTTTCAAAGTGTAATTATAACAAATGTAGACTACACAGACGATCTGTCGAAACATTTCAGGTAAGAATATCAATTTCTCCACCCATCTAGCCCCGTGTTGTTGACAGGAACATTAGGAATACGGAAATACAGACCGATTTTTTCAAAATATATCGCTTCGGATTTCAAGGTCAACACGACACTGTGTTCATTCCAACATTACAGTCAAACGAGGCAAATTCGTAAAAAGGGGGCTATATTTATTGGTTCTCCAACCAATTGCCTTCACGCTGATATCCGTCAAGTTGCATGAAAGAACATATTCAATAGTATGTGACCAAAAATACATGACACCTACCTTGTACAGAAATCACGTCCGCCATTTTCATTTTGACTTCGGAAAACCCAGCTAACTATACATACAGTAGTTTCCATACAGTGATATCTCTGCTTTTCAACTAGATCTCGTAACTGCAGCTTAAAGCAAGCTAGAGTTGCGAAGTTTTTGTCGAAAAGCGATATATTATAGGTCTTTTTTTAACGTCCGGAAATTCTCTTTCAAACCATGGTTCCTCAGAATTGTTGATAGACGAATTTTTCTTCACACGGTGTCTGGGAAATTGAATGCCGTTGCTTTTCTTCCAAACCCTCGTAACTACAGCTTAGACAAACTGCAGTTACGAGGTTTTTGAAGGAAAAGTACGGATATCGCCATTTATAAATTAAGTTGGTATGTCAAATATCAGACAGATGTTGACAATAAATTGTCTTTGTGTGATAACGTTACAGGATTACTATAACTATACCAGACATTGCTATCCTCACAGACCTGGAGAGAGGTTATCGCTCTTTTAATTCAACCGATTACCCTTAGTTACACGAAGCCGTTACTGCATTGACGTGATGACGTCATCAACGCCTTATTGTTCTAAGTCACTTGTCATCATCCAATTAAGGTTCTTATCATTTTTTTAATAATGATTACGATTTCGGCCAAATACTCAAACGTTAAAAATCCAATTTGTTGCTGTTTAAATTTTTTCGCATTCTTATACAGTTCGCACGTTAATTCAAATCATTGATTCGATGTTTCCTCGAGGTAATTCGATCTTAAAAGCTAGTGATGAATATTTGTATCAGAATTTCTATTTTTTGTGGCACTAACGGCCAACGATAGGGTAAAGATGTTTTGAGACGCGAAAAGCATTCCAGAAGGCAGGGGGAAATCGTGTAGCAATAAAGGGTGACATGTGTCACAAAGGGTGACATGTGTCACCACTATTTCAAATTACTTTACGATCCATATGTTTGGACGAGACTCAGACGTATTCAATACTAAATATAAATTTGGACTTAGACTTGTAAGGGAATATGACCACTGCTGATACCGATACTGTACTACTTTTATTGTTATAATTATTATTATTAATATTATTATTATTATTATTAAATACCATATTTATATAGCGCTTTTATCATACGTTCAAAAGCGCTTTACAAACTGAAATTCTCCTAAAATACTACTTAATAACATAAAACATACCAATATTGCTTTATAGACCGTAAAAGAAAATAATACAAACACAAAAAAGTTCACTTTTCATAGATCTGTACAAATAAATGAGTCTTTAACGACTTCTTAAAAGACGAAATTGTAGAACTAGTTTTTATTTCGAACGGTAAAGAATTCCACAACTTCGGCGCAATATTCATGAAACTGCGACCTCCATATGTTTTTGTACGACTTTTGGGTACAACAAGTGTCGTGCCATTTGACCCGGATCTAAGTTCACGCTTTGGTTTATGCATATTCAAAAGTGATGCAATATAATCTGGGGCCTGCCCATGAAGTGCTTTAAACGTGTAAGTCAATATCTTAAATTGAATTCTGTAATGTACAGGTATCCAGTGTAATTCTTTTAAGACAGGCGTGATGTGGTGACGTCTTGGCGTTTTGCTGATAATACGAGCTGCAGTATTCTGGACTATCTGTAGCTTGTTCAGAGTTTTTTTGCGGTAATCCGAAAAGTAACGAGATGCAGTAGTCCAACCTTGAAGTGACCAGCGAGTTGACGAGGGACCTAGTAGCATCACCTAGTAGCATCACTATTTAGATATTGTCTGATATGTCCTATTTGCCTAAGTTGAGAATAACAGGATCTGGAAACACTATTAATATGTGATTCCATATTCATTTGTGAGTCAAAAAATGCACCAAGATTCCTGACAGACATCACTGGTTTTACCTCGGAATTCCCAATTTTAATTGATATATCTTCAATTTGGTTTGAATGTTTTTTCTTTGGAGCAAATATTATCATTTCAGTTTTATCGGCATTTAGCTTAATCATGTTGTGATTCATCCAGTGAGTGATATCGTTTAAGCATAGCTCAACACGTCGGACAGCTTCATATCTAGAAACATTGTCATAGGGTTTGAACGAGAGATAAAGTTGCGAATCATCTGCGTAGAAATGATGTTCAAGGTCGTGCGTTCTGCAGATCATTTCGACTAGCTTTGTATACATGACATAGTTCTTAGGCCCAAGGACAGAGCCCTGAGGTACACTGTATTTCATTAGAACTGGGTTTGATAAAACACCATTTATGTAAACCGACTGATGTCGGTTCGTTAGATATGACTTCATCCAGGCAAGAGGCTTACCGGAGATATGATAGTCATGTTCTAAACGACGAAGTAGAATGTCGTGGTCTATTTATCAAATGCTGCCGAAAGATCAAGCAGTACAAGGATAGTCATATCGCCCATATCTAATGATTTCAGTATGCCATTTTGAACTTTAAGTAGAGCTGTTTCGGTCGAATGAAAATTCCTATAGGCTGACTGGTGGCGTTCATGTAAACTGTTGTCGGACAGGTGATGTTCTATTTGAACGTCTACGACCTTTTCAAGCACTTTCGAGAAGAACGGTAGATTCGAGACAAGCCGGTAGTTCTTAAGCTCATTTTTGTCAAGGCCGGGTTTCTTTAACAAAGGTTTAACGTGTGAACTTTTAAACTGTTTTGGCACATATGATGACGCCAGTGATGAATTAATTAGTTTTGTTATGGGCTCAACAAGGTCATCAATACACAATTTAAGAAGCCACGTAGGCATTGGATCTAACTCACAGTTCTTGTTTATAGATTTGAGTATGATTCGTTTTACTTCATCCAGTGTAACTGGTCGAAAATTGGAGAGAAAACAATTGAAAAGAAATAAGAAAATACATTCACAGCAATCCGTGGGTCTAAAGAAGAAACGAGATGTGTTTGTGAAACACTAATACCCCAGATTAGGCTATTTTTCTAATATGTGACCCATCACGGTAAAAGGGACCTTATCAGAAGTAAAAAAAATCCAAATCTTTGCAAACTTGTCAGACTTAGCACAGGCCAACCTGATACCGTATATGAAAAATGAAGATATAGTAAGATAGGGGAAACATTAAAGACTCAAAAAATTACATAAAAGTGAAAAGTATCGGCCCTAGTCTGGCTGCGCGGACTGCGCAGACTGACTAGGGTCGATATTTTTCACCCATCCGATAAGGTCCCTTTTAGCGTGATGGGTCACATATGTTAAGTTTTCGTGTAAAGGGTAAATAAAGGCTAACTGATGACCTTGAAGAAGGTCATATTGCATGGAACAGATAGATATTATTGAAAAAAAGTTATATACCAAATTTGAGCTTTGTATGTCCCATACTTTTGGGGAAAAGGACAATGTTAAGTTTTCACGTTAAGTTTTTGGACAGACAGACGGGCGGATAGGATTGTATGTAGTTTTACGTCCCACTCAACAGCTAAGGTCATATGGAGACGGGACCTCGGCTTAAAGTTTCATCCGAAAGACTGGAGAAGCAGGGGATCGAACCAGTGACCCCTGTGTTTCAAGTCCACCCTTTTACCACTACATCACCTCCACCCCCGACAGGCGGACGGTCACGTGTAAAACAATATATTCTTGAGTGTGTTCCAAGGCTATTCCAAACATAAGGCCCGCCGTCAGGTAATCACAGTACTGCGAGTGCATATCGTAGATTTGCAACTTAACTTTCGTAAATGCAGCTTGTTGAGCTGCAGTTACGATGTTTTTGTTGAAAAGCAGTGATATAAACAAGATGTGTTTGAGAAATACCAACGACCCCGAAATGGCATACTTTTGGAGAAGGGGTCAATGTTAAGCTTTCACGTCAAGTTTCTGACTGACAGGCAGACGGACGGACATACAGACGAATAGATTTGTGAACAGACAGACGGACAGAAAAATGAACAACTGTAAAACAATATGCTCCCGATCTTTCGATATGGAGGCATAAACATCCACAAAAATCACTATGAATGACTTAAAACGCCATGACTGTATCTTTAAAAACTGACCTCACGTCAATGAGTTCATATGTAATACAACCTAATATGAAACCTGTACAGAAGTATTTCCTTGTGAAAAGTGTTCATCGTCTGAAAATTAAATAAATTTAAAGTGCAAGAATCCTTCCGCTTTAGTAATTAAAGGCGTTTTGTATCTAGACAGATTTTGTTTTAAATTTCCTGTCATGGAACACTAGTATCGCGTAATTCTAATGCACTCGGCTAACCTTTGCTTGTTTCCTTGTACCAAATTAGAATATCATAATGTTCAAAGACGTTAAATTTACAATAAATATCAGATTATACTGAGGTACCCACTGTTCCATACTTCTTAACTAGAGCATTATGTCGCTGTTCAACGAAAAACCCCGTAACTGCAGCTTAAAACAAGCTGCAGTTACGAGGTTGTTGGTGAAAAGCGACGACTATTTTTGGAACATGTCGAGATTGTATGAGTGCGTTTGTACCACAATTATTCCAGTCGCACAAAGTATTATGAGTGCATTATGAATTGGGATAGATTTTATTCAGTTAACAGTGGACAAACAATAGGATTTCGTAGGTGTTGTTATAAAACCTCGTGACCACGGCTTGGTTCAAGCCGTAGTTACGAGATTTTATGACAACAACTGCGCATCCTCAAAACAAAATGAGTAACCCAGTCTATTTTAGCACGATTTTCTTTGCTATTCCACTTGCATCACAATGAATGACTTTAACTCACTAACAAACAAAATCTGTTTTGACGTAGATCTACCCATTAGAAAAAGCTTGAGAAAGCATTTTGACAAAAGAAGGAAACGCTGATAACAAGCATTTTCTCACGTTTTTATTTTAATTTTTTTATTTATTATTATTATTTTTTTTTTTTTGCAATATTGTGTGTGCTATAGCGTACACAAAGTTCCCCTTTAATAACATTATTTTTTCGACTTAACAGCTCATCCTTAAATACACTATACTTTGGGTTAGGCTTAAACTGCATGAATTCTGCAACTTTAAAAGCACCATTCATGTCATTTTATTCGCCTATCATAACATTAGCGATGATTGCGCAGCAGACGTCCTTGAAAACACTTTTATCGTCTGAAAGTTTTTGTGAAAATTCAAAGACTTTTCTCGCTTAAGTTATCAAACGTGCTTTGCATCCAGACAGAATTTGTTTTGAATTTCCTGTCATGAAACATTATTCAAGGCTTAAAAATTTTGCACTCAACATACCTTTTGTTGACTAACTAAACATTTTCCCAAACGGCATTTGAAAGGTGCTGCAGACGACAAAATTTATGTCGACAAAGAAACGATTTTTGTACAATTAAGCCCATAAAGTATTTAGGCAAAAGGAGAAATTGCTAATTCTCAGCAATTTTTTCTTTTGTCTCAATATGTATACATGCACTCTTTCGGAGAAAAAGAGGCGATATTGTTTTACATCTTTAGGTCGGAAGGTCGGTTGTTAGTTATTGTTTACTGTTTACTAGAATTCAAGCCACAGTAGCAGATTTTCTATAAGATGTCATACTCTGAATCCAAATAATTGTTTACTATAAGTCTAGCCATTGTAGCTGGTTTCCTATCAGATATCATACTCTGGGTCAAGATTTTGATTTAAAACAGCATGAAGAGTAATTGGTTATTGGTTTTTTTTTTTTTTTTTTTTTTTTTTTTGTTTTTTTTTTTTTTTTTTTTTTTTAATTCTAGCAACAGAAGCTGATTTCCTCTCAGATATCATACTCTGAATCCAGATTTTGGTAAAAGCAGTGATAGGAGTCGATAGTCATGATTCACTAAATTTTAGCCACAATAGCTGTTTTCCTATCAGATTTTATACTCTGAATCCAGATTTTGGTCAAAACAGTAATTAGAGTTGCTAGTTATTGTTTACTAATATTCTAGCAATCGCTGCCGATTTCCTATCAAATGTCATACTGTGAATCAAGACTTTGATCAGAACAGAAATGAGAGTTGATAGCCATTATTCATCAAAATTCTAGCCGTACTAAACTGACACGATTTAAAAACGCAAAATAGTACTTCTACAAATGGTTTCGCCTGCATCTTACAAACCCGATGTATAGCCATGTAAAATTGTAAATGTTACAATTGTTGACATAACAGGACAGAAAATGACCTTTAAAGCCACGAATAATGCCTGAATGGACGTCAGATTATGCCAAAATGCACGTTGAGTCAAGAGCCTGGTATTGAACATCGACGACAGCGAACCCAGTGTTTTCACATGCGATTTATCACCATGTCGCGATGTATAGGCCGCCCGCGATTACCAACCATAGCATTTGCTGTAGACTGAGCCGTCACAAATCTGTTGCGTTAGTGACGTTGACGTATACAATCATGTTGACGTACAGTTGTTACATGCAGCTGACCGGGACGTGGGTGGTCTGTAAATCTTCCTGTGTCGTTTACACGTCTCATAAACCTTGGAACCGTCGATTCGGCTACATTAAAGCGTCTAGCTACCTTCATTTGCGAAACACGGCAAACCAAAAGCCAAAAAACTCGGTTCCTTTTTCGCAAAGTAAGCCTCAGCATTTTATACACAGTTTTCTTTCGTTGTTCTCGTATGTTTTCAATAAGTAAATCAAAGTGGCAATTTGTACACAAAAAATCTTAGTGATTTAACACGTGATCTGAATGCACGAGGCACACGAGCATTTAGTGATGGGCGGTTCAGATGTCCGGATAGTTTACAAAAAACACAACAAAATTGCTGGGGCGTGAAGCGTATACATTTTCTCAAACATGTCCCCAAATATGGTGCCGATCGAGGCAATACGAAAGGAATGGTTAATGAAAATGTGTTTTGCGTTTTTAAATCGTGTCAGTTTAGTTGATTTCCTATCAGACATCATACTCTGAATCCAGATTTTGGTCAAAACAGAAAATAGAGTTGCTAGTTATTGTTGACTAAAATTCTAATCACTGTTGCTGATTTCCTATCAGATATCATACTCTGAATCCAGATTTTGGCCAAAAAGTAATAAGAGGTGTAATTTATTGTTTACTAAAATTTAGCCATAGTAACTGTTTTCCTATCAGATATTATACTCTGAATCCAGATTGTGGTCAAAACAGTAATAAGAGTTGTGGGTTATTGTTTTACAAAATTCTACCCACTGTAGCAGATTACCTATCATATATCATACTCTACATCCAGATCTTAGTCAAAACAGTTATAAATATTGTTAGTCATTGCTTACTAAAATTCTAGCCACAGTAATTGATTTCCTATCAGATATCATACTCTGAATCCAGATATTGGTCAAAACAGTAATAGAGTTGATAGTTATAGTTCACTAAAAATCGAGCCACAGTAGTTTATTTCCAATCAGATATCATACTCTGACTCCAGACTTTGGTCAAAACAGTAATTAGAATTGTTAGTTGTTGTCCTCTGAAATTCTAGCAATTATTGACGATTACCTATCAGATATCATATCATATCTGATCTTTGGTCAGAACAGTAATAAAAGTTGTTAGTTATTGTTTACTAAAATTCTAGCCACAGTAATTTACTTCCTATCAGATATCATACTCTGAATCCAGATTTTGGTCAAAAGAGAAATACAAATTGTTTGTCATTGTTTACTAAAAAGTAACCACATTATTTGATTTCCTATCAGATAGCATATTCTGAATCTAGATTTTGGTCGAAGCAGTAATTAGAGTTGCCTGTTATCGTTTACGTTAATTGTAGCAACAGTAACAAGAGTTATTAGTTATTGTTTACTAAGATTCTAGCCATAGTAGTTGATTTCCTACGTTATTGTTTTTTTTAAAATTAAACCACAATAGCAGTTTTCTTATCATATATCATACTCGGAATCCAGATTTTGGTCAAAACAGAAATTAGACTTGTTAGTTATTGTTTACCAAGATTCTACTCACTGTAGATGATTACCTATCAGATATCATACTCTGAATCCAGATTTTGGTCAAAAGAGTAATAAAAGTTGTTAGTCATTGCTTACTAATATTCGGGTCACAGTAGTTGATTTCCTATAAGATATCATACTCTGAATCCAGATTTTGGTCAAAACAGTAATTACAGTTGTTAGTTGTTGTCTACTTAAATTCGAGCAATTGTTGCCGATTACCTATCAGATATCATACTCTGAATCTAGATTTTGTTCAAAAAAATTATTATAGTTCCTAGTTATTGTTTACTAATATTCTAGCCACTGTTGTTGATTTCCTATCAGATGTCATACTCTGAATCCAGATTTTGGTCAAAATAGTAACACAAATTGTTTGTCATTGTTTACTAAAAAGTAACCACATTATTTGATTTCCTATCATAAAGCATATTCTGAATCCAGATTTTGGTCGAAGCAGAAATTAGACTTGTTAGTTATTGTTTGCGTAAATTGTACATGTAGCAACACTAATAAGAACAAGCAAATTCGTTGAATTGATATCCCCCGCCGAATATATTTTCATTGTCAATAAAGTAGCGCGGAAACGAATATAAATCTGTATGTATATGGCTTCAACAGAACGAATATCACTCTGTATGTATATGGCTTCAACAGAACGAATATCACTCTGTATGTATATGGCTAAAATAGTCAGGGGCAGTAACACTAAATACAACGGCCGAACCGGGTAACCCCGACGATATGCGCATGTCCTCATTGTAGTAAAGCTGTGTGCCAAGTTTCATTGAAATCCGGTGTATAATTTTCAAGAAATAGCGCGGAATCGAATATCACTGTATGTATATGGCTTAAACAGTCAGGGGCAGTAACTCTAAATTCGGCAGTCGAACCGGGTAACCCCGACGATATGCGCATGTCCTCATTGTAGTTAAGCTGTGTGCCAAGTTTCATTGAAATCCGGTCTATAGTTTTCAAGAAATAGCGCGGAAACGAATATCACTCTGTATGTATATGGCTAAAACAGTCAGGGGCAGTAACTCTAAATTCGACGGTCGAACCGGGTAACCCCGACGATATGCTCATGTCCACTTTGTAGTGAAGCTGTGAGCCAAGTTTCATTGAAATCCGATCTATAGTTTTCAAGAAATAGCGCGGAAACGAATATCACTCTGTATGTATATGGCTTAAACAGTCAGGGGCAGTAACTCTAAATTCGGCGGTCGAACCGGGTAACCCCGACGATATGCGCATGTCCTCATTGTAGTAAAGCTGTGTGCCAAGTTTCATTGAAATCCGGTTTATAGTTTTCAAGAAATAGCGCGGAAACGAATATCACTCTGTATGTATATGGCTAAAACAGTCAGGGGCAGTAACTCTAAATTCGGCGGTGGAACCGAGTAACCCCGACGATATGCGCATGTCCACTTTGTAGTAAAGCTGTGTGCCAAATTTCATCGAAATCCGGTCTACAGTTTTCAAGAAATAGCGCGGAAACGAATATCACTCTGTATGTATATGGCTTAAACAGTCAGGAGCAGTAACTCTGAATTCGACGGCCGAACCGGGTAACCCCGACGATATGCGCATGTCCTCATTGTAGTAAAGCTGTGTGCCAAGTTTCATCGAAATCCGGTCTATAGTTTCCAAGAAATAGCGCGGAAACGAATATCACTGTATGTATATGGCTAAAACAGTCAGGGGCAGTAACTCTAAATTTGGCGGTCGAACCGGATAACCCCGACGATATGCGCATGTCCACTTTGTAGCGAAGCTGTGTGCCAAGTTTCATCGAAATCCGGTCAACAGTTTTCAAGAAATAGCGCGGAAACGAATATCACTCTGTATGTATATGGCTAAAACAGTCAGGGGCAGTAACTCTAAATTCGGCGGTCGAACCGGGTAACCCCGACGATATGCGCATGTCCACTTTGTAGCGAAGCTGTGTGCCAAGTTTCATCGAAATCCGGTCTACAGTTTTCAAGAAATAGCGCGGAAACGAATATCACTCTGTATGTATATGGCTTAAACAGTCAGGGGCAGTAACTCTAAATTCAATGGTCGAACCGGGTAACCCCGACGATATGCGCATGTCCTCTTTGTAGTGAAGCTGTGTGCCAAGTTTCATCGAAATCCGGTCTATAGTTTCCAAGAAATAGCGCGGAAACGAATGTCGGACGGACGGACGGACGGACGGACGGACGGACGGACGGACGGACGGACGGACGGACGGACGGACGGAAGGACGGACGGACATGGCAAAAACAATATCCCCCCCGAAAAATTTTTTCGGCGGGGGATAATTATTAGTTATTGTTTACTAAAATTCTAGCCATAGTAGTTGATATCCATTCAGATATCATACTCTGACTCAAGATTTTGGTCAAAACAGTAAGTAGAGTTGTACGTAATTGTTTATTAAAAATTAAGCCACAATATCAGTTTTCATATCATATATCATACTCTGAATCCAGATTTTGGTTAAAACAGTAATAAGAGTTGATAGTTATTGTTTAATAAATTTTGAACGACAGTAGTTGATTTCCGATCAGATATCATACTCTAAATCCAGATTTAGATCAAAACAGTAATAAGATTTGATAGTCATTGGTTACTAAGATTTTAGCAACAGTATTTGATTTCCGATAATATATCATACTCTGAATCCAAATTTTGGTCGAAACAGTGATAAGAGTTGTTTTTTATAATTTATTTAAATTGTAGGAACAGCAATAAGAGTTGTTAGTTATTGTTTACTAAAATTCTAGCCACAATAGTTGATTTCCTATCAGATATTATACTCCGAATCCAGATTTCGGTCAAACTAGTAATTAGAGTTGTTAATTATTGTTTATTAAAGATTCGGCCACAAAAGCAGTTTTCATATCAGATATCATACTCTGAATCCAGATTTTGGACAAAACAGTAATAAGAGTTGTAAGTTATTGTTTACTTAAATTCTATCAACTGTAGCTGATTTCCTATCAGATATCATACTCTGAATCCAGATTTTGGCCAGTAATAAAAGTTGTTGGTCATAGCTTACTGAAATTCAAGCCACAGTCGCTCATTTTCAATCAGATATATTATCTGAATTAAGAATTTGGTCAAAACAGTAATAGGAATTGTAAGTTAATGTTTACTGAAATTTTAACAACATTAGCTGATTTCCGATCAGATATCATACTCTGGAATCTGATTTTGTTCAAAACAATTATAAGAGTAGTTAGTTTTTGTTAATTAAAATTTTAGCCACAGTAGTTAATTTCCCATCAGATATCATACTCTGAATTTTGATTTTGGCCAAAACAGTAATTAGAGTTGTTAATTATTGTTAATTAAAAAAATTACCTAGATATCAGTTTTCATATCAGTTTCCATACTCTGAATCCAGATTGTGGTCAAAACTGTAATAAGATTTTGTAGTTATTGTTTCCTAAGATTCTACCCACTGTAGCTGATTTCTTATCAGATATCATACTTTGAATCCGGATTTTGGTCAAAACAGTAATAAAAGTTGTAAGTCATTGCTTATTAAAAGTCTAGAAACAGTTTCTGATTTCCTATCAGACATCATACTCTGAATCCAGATTTTGGTCGAACTAGTAATTAGAATTGTTTGTTATTGTTTACGTAAATTGCAGCAACAGTAATTAGAGTTATTTGTTATTGTTTACTAAAATTCTAGCCATAGAAGTTGAATTCCTAACAGATATCAAACTCTGACTCCAGATTTTGGTCAAAACAGAAATTAGAGTTGTACGTTATTGTTTATTAAAAATTTAGCCACAAAAAATAGCAGTTTTCATATCATTTATCATACTCTGAATCCAGATTTTGGTCAAAACAGTAATAAAAGTTGTTAGTCATTGCTTACTAAAATTCTAGCCACAGAAATTAATTTCCTATCAGATATCATACTCTGAGTCCAGATATTGGTCAAAACAGTAATAAGAGTTGATAGTTATTGCTCACTAAAAATCGAGCCACAGTAACTTGATATCCTATCAGAAATCATACTCTGAATCCAGATTTTGGTCAAAATATTAATAAAAATCTTTAATAATTGTTTACTAAAATTTTAGCCACAGTAGTTCATTTCCTATCATATACCATACTATGAATTGAGATTGTGGTCAAAACAGTAATAAGAGTTGATATTAATTGTTCACTAAAATTTGAACCACAGTAGTTGATTTCCGATCAGATATTATATTCTGAATCCAGATTTTAGTCAAAACAGTAATAAGAGTTGATAATCATTGGTTACTAAAATTGTAGCAACTGTATTTGATTTCCGATTATATATCATACTCTGAATCCAAATTTTGGTCGAAACAGTAATAGAATTGTTTTTTATTGTTTATTCAATGGTAGCAACAGTAATAACCATTGTTAGTTATTGTTTACTAAATACTAGCCTCAATAGTTTATTTCAAATCAGATATCATACTCTGAATCCAGATTTTGTTCAAACAAGTAATAAAAGTTGTTGGTCATTGCTTACTGAAATTCCAGTCTCAGTAGCTGATTTCCAATCAGATATCATTATCTGAATCCAGATTTTGGTCAAAACAGGAATAGGAATTGTAAGTTAATGTTTACTGACATTTTAGCCAGAGTAGCTGATTTCCTATCAGATATCATACTCTGAATCCATATTTTGTTCAAAACTGTTATAAAAAATGTTAGTCATTGCTTACTAAAATTCTAGCCACAGTAGTTGATTTCCTATCAGATATCATACTCTGAATTTAGATTTTGGTCAAACAGTTATCAGAGTTGTTAGTTATTGTTTATTAAAACTTTTACCACAACAGCAGTTTTCATATCAGATACCATACTCTGAATCCAGATTTTGGTCAAAACTGTATTACGATTTGGTAGGGTTTTTTTAACTAAGATTCTACCCACAGTAGCTGATTTCCTATCAGATATCATACTCTGAATCCATCTAGATTTGTTAGTTATTGTTTATTAAATATTTAGCCAAAATAACAGTTGTCTTATCAGATCATACTCTGAATCCAGATTTTGGTCAAAACAGTAATAAGAGTTGTTAGTTATTGTTTACCAGGATTCTAACCAAAGTAGCTGATTTCCTATCAGATATCATATTCTGAATCCAGATTTCGGTCAAAACAGTAATAAGAGTTGATACATATTGTTTACTAAAGTTCGGGTCACAGTAGTTGACTTCATACCAGATATCATACTCTGAATCCAGATTTTGGTCAAAACATTAATAAGAATCGTTAGTTAATGTTTACAAAAATTTGAGCCACAGTAGTTGATTTCCTATCATAATTCATACTCTGAACCCAGATTTTTTTCAAAATAGTAATAAGAGTTGTTTGGGTTTTTTTACTGAAATTCAAGCCACAATAGCTGATTTCCTATCAGATATCATACTCTGAATCCAGATTTGGGTCAACATTAACAAGAGTTGTTAGTAAAATGAGCGAATTTGAAGATCAAAGAACTATGTCGCTGCTGTTAATGGAAAACCTCGTAACTGCAGCTTGTCCTAAGCTGCAGTTTCGAGGTTTTCGTTGAAAAGCGACCATTAGTTGAATTCAAATAGACACCCACTGTTTCTTACTTCTTTACCAAAGCACAGTCCACTACGCCGCTTTTCAACAAAAACCTCGTACCTGCAGCAAGCTGTAGTTACGAGGTTTTTTGTTGAAAAGCGACGACTATTTTTGGAACATGTCGAGATTGTATGAGTGCGTTTGTACCAACGTTATTCCAGTCGCACAAAGTATAGCGGACGAGAATTGACCTGGCAGAGCAGCCCATGCTAATCGAATGGAATGCTCTGCCAGGTCAATTCTCGTCTGCTATATTAAGAGTGCATTATGAACAGGGATCGATTTTATTCAGTTAACAGTGAAGTTATTTCGGACAAACAAAAGTATTTCGTAGGAATTGTTATAAAACCTCCAAACTACGGCTTGAAACAAGCCATAGTTACGAGATGTTATAACAACGACGGTGTATCATCAAAACACAATCGGAAACCCAGTCTATTTATAGCACAAAATTCTTTGCTAGTCCACTAACATCAAAATGAATGACTTTAACACATTCACAAACAAAAGCTGTTTTGACGTACCTATTAGAAAATGCTTGAGAAAGCATCGAGACTAAAGAAGGAAACGCTGATAACCAGCATTTTCTCACGTTTTTATTTATTTATTTATTTATTTTTTGCAATATTGTGCGTGCTATAGCAAACACAAAGTTCACCTTTTACAACATTATTTTGTCGACTGCAACAGGTCACCCTTAAATAGTCTAGAATTTACCGTTTGGATTAGGCTTAAACTGCATGAATTCTGCAATTTTAAAAGCACCATTCATGTCATTTTATTCGCCTATCATACTGGTATAACATTAGCGATGATTGCGCAGTAGACGTCCATTGAAAACACTTTTATCGTCTGAAATTATTTGTGAAAATTTAAAGACTTTTTTCGCCTAAGTTATTAAACGTGCTTTGCATCCAGACAGAATTTGTTTTGAATTTCCTGTCATGAAACATTTTTCAAGGCTTAAAACTTTTGCACTCAACAAACCTTCGTTGACTTACTAAACTTTTTCCCAGACGGCATTTGAAAGGTGCTGCAGACGACAAAACTTATGTCGACAAAGAAACGATTTTTTTTTACAATTAAGCCCATAAAGTATTTAGGCAAACGGAGAAATTGCTGATTCTCAGCAATTTTTTTCTTTTGTCTCAATATGTATGCACTCTTTCGAAGAAAATGGGGCGATATTGTTGTACATCTGTAGGTCGGAAGGTCGGTTGTTAATTATTGTTTACTGTTTACTAGAATTCTAACCACAGTAGCAGATTTCCTATCAGATATCATACTGTGAATCCAAATTATTGTTTACTAAAATTCAAGCTACTGTTGCTGATTTCCTATCAGATATCATACTCTGGGTCAAGATTTTGATTTAAAACAGCATGAAGAGTAATTGGTTATTGTTTGTTTGTTTTTTTTAATTCTAGCAACAGAAGCTGGTTTCCTTTCAGATATCATACTCTGAATCCAGATTTTGGTCAAAACAGTGATAAGAGTCGATAGTCATGATTTACTAAATTTTAGCCACAATAGCTGTTTTCCTATCAGATTTTAAACTCTGAATCCAGATTTTTGTCAAAACTGTAATTAGAGTTGCTAGTTATTGTTTACTAATATTCTTGCAATTGCTGCCGATTTCCTATCAGATATCATACTGTGAATCAAGACTTTGGTCAAAACAGTAATGAGAGTTGATAGTCATTGTTCACCAAAATTCTAGCCGTAGTAGTTGATTTCCTATCAGACATCATACTCTGAATCCAGATTTTGGTCACAACAGAAAATAGAGTTGATAGCTATTGTTGACTAAAATTCTAACCACTGTTGCTGATTTCCTATCAGATATCAAAATTCTAGCCGTAGTAGTTGATTTCCTATCAGACATCATACTCTGAATCCAGATTTTGATCAAAACAGAAAATAGAGTTGCTAGTTATTGTTGACTAAAATTCTAATCACTGTTGCTGATTTCCTATCAGATATCATACTCTGAATCCAGATTTTGGCCAAAAAGTAATAAGAGGTGTAATTTATTGTTTACTAAAATTTAGCCATAGTAACTGTTTTCCTATCAGATATTATACTCTGAATCCAGATTGTGGTCAAAACAGTAATAAGAGTTGTGGGTTATTGTTTTACAAAATTCTACCCACTGTAGCAGATTACCTATCATATATCATACTCTACATCCAGATCTTAGTCAAAACAGTTATAAATATTGTTAGTCATTGCTTACTAAAATTCTAGCCACAGTAATTGATTTCCTATCAGATATCATACTCTGAATCCAGATATTGGTCAAAACAGTAATAGAGTTGATAGTTATAGTTCATCAAAAATCGAGCAACAGTAGTTTATTTCCAATCAGATATCATACTCTGACTCCAGACTTTGGTCAAAACAGTAATTAGAATTGTTAGTTGTTGTCCTCTGAAATTCTAGCAATTATTGACGATTACCTATCAGATATCATATTCTGTATCAAGATCTTTGGTCAGAACAGTAATAAAAGTTGTTAGTTATTGTTTACATTGTACTAAAATTCTAGCCACAGTAATTTACTTCCTATCAGATATCATACTCTGAATCCAGATTTTGGTCAAAAGAGAAATACAAATTGTTTGTCATTGTTTACTAAAAAGTAACCACATTATTTGATTTCCTATCAGATAGCATATTCTGAATCTAGATTTTGGTCGGAGCAGTAATTAGAGTTGCCTGTTATTGTTTACGTAAATTGTAGCAACAGTAACAAGAGTTATTTGTTATTGTTTTATTTGTTTACTAAGATTCTAGCCATAGTTGTTGATTTCCTACGTTATTGTTTTTTTTAAAAATTAAACCACAATAGCAGTTTTCTTATCAGATATCATACTCTGAATCCAGATTTTGGTCAAAAGAGTAATAAAAGTTGTTAGTCATTGCTTACTAATATTCGGGTCACAGTAGTTGATTTCCTATAAGATATCATACTCTGAATCCAGATTTTGGTCAAAACAGTAATTACAGTTGTTAGTTGTTGTCTACTTAAATTCGAGCAATTGTTGCCGATTACATATCAGATATCATACTCTGAATCTAGATTTTGTTCAAAAAAATTATTATAGTTCCTAGTTATTGTTTACTAATATTCTAGCCACTGTTGTTGATTTCCTATCAGATGTCATACTCTGAATCCAGAATTTGGTCAAAATAGTAACACAAATTGTTTGTCATTGTTTACTAAAAAGTAACCACATTATTTGATTTCCTATCATAAAGCATATTCTGAATCCAGATTTTGGTCGAAGCAGAAATTAGACTTGTTAGTTATTGTTTGCGTAAATTGTACATGTAGCAACACTATAATAGATTCACTATTAAACGAGAATAATTTCAGTTGAACTGCTTTATCAAAACAACTGAAATTATTCGCGTTTAATAGTGAATCGATTATAATAAGAATTATTAGTTATTGTTTACTAAAATTCTAGCCATAGTAGTTGATATCCATTCAGATATCATACTCTGACTCAAGATTTTGGTCAAAACAGTAAGTAGAGTTGTACGTAATTGTTTATTAAAAATTAAGCCACAATATCAGTTTTCATATCATATATCATACTCTGAATCCAGTTTTTGGTTAAAACAGTAATAAGAGTTGATAGTTATTGTTTAATAAATTTTGAACGACAGTAGTTGATTTCCGATCAGATATCATACTCTAAATCCAGATTTAGATCAAAACAGTAATAAGATTTGATAGTCATTGGTTACTAAGATTTTAGCAACAGTATTTGATTTCCGATAATATATCATACTCTGAATCCAAATTTTGGTCGAAACAGTGATAAGAGTTTGTAGGAACAGCAATAAGAGTTGTTAGTTATTGTTTACTAAAATTCTAGCCACAATAGTTGATTTCCTATCAGATATTATACTCCGAATCCAGATTTCGGTCAAACTAGTAATTAGAGTTGTTAATTATTGTTTATTAAAGATTCGGCCACAAAAGCAGTTTTCATATCAGATATCATACTCTGAATCCAGATTTTGGACAAAACAGTAATAAGAGTTGTAAGTTATTGTTTACTTAAATTCTATCAACTGTAGCTGATTTCCTATCAGATATCATACTCTGAATCCAGATTTTGGCCAGTAATAAAAGTTGTTGGTCATAGCTTACTGAAATTCAAGCCACAGTCGCTCATTTTCAATCAGATATATTATCTGAATTAAGAATTTGGTCAAAACAGTAATAGGAATTGTAAGTTAATGTTTACTGAAATTTTAACAACATTAGCTGATTTCCGATCAGATATCATACTCTGGAATCTGATTTTGTTCAAAACAATTATAAGAGTAGTTAGTTTTTGTTAATTAAAATTTTAGCCACAGTAGTTAATTTCCCATCAGATATCATACTCTGAATTTTGATTTTGGCCAAAACAGTAATTAGAGTTGTTAATTATTGTTAATTAAAAAATTTACCTAGATATCAGTTTTCATATCAGTTTCCATACTCTGAATCCAGATTGTGGTCAAAACTGTAGTAAGATTTTGTAGTTATTGTTTCCTAAGATTCTACCCACTGTAGCTGATTTCTTATCAGATATCATACTTTGAATCCGGATTTTGGTCAAAACAGTAATAAAAGTTGTAAGTCATTGCTTATTAAAAGTCTAGAAACAGTTTCTGATTTCCTATCAGACATCATACTCTGAATCCAGATTTTGGTCGAACTAGTAATTAGAATTGTTTGTTATTGTTTACGTAAATTGCAGCAACAGTAATTAGAGTTATTTGTTATTGTTTACTACAATTCTAGCCATAGAAGTTGAATTCCTAACAGATATCAAACTCTGACTCCAGATTTTGGTCAAAACAGAAATTAGAGTTGTACGTTATTGTTTATTAAAATTTTAGCCACAAAAAATAGCAGTTTTCATATCATTTATCATACTCTGAATCAAGATTTCGGTCAAAACAGTAATAAAAGTTGTTAGTCATTGCTTACTAAAATTCTAGCCACAGAAATTAATTTCCTATCAGATATCATACTCTGAGTCCAGATATTGGTCAAAACAGTAATAAGAGTTGATAGTTATTGCTCACTAAAAATCGAGCCACAGTAACTTGATATCCTATCAGAAATCATACTCTGAATGCAGATTTTGGTCAAAATATTAATAAAAATCTTTAATAATTGTTTACTAAAATTTTAGCCACAGTAGTTCATTTCCTATCATATACCATACTATGAATTGAGATTGTGGTCAAAACAGTAATAAGAGTTGATATTAATTGTTCACTAAAATTTGAACCACAGTAGTTGATTTCCGATCAGATATTATATTCTGAATCCAGATTTTAGTCAAAACAGTAATAAGAGTTGATAATCATTGGTTACTAAAATTGTAGCAACTGTATTTGATTTCCGATTATATATCATACTCTGAATCCAAATTTTGGTCGAAACAGTAATAGAATTGTTTTTTATTGTTTATTCAATGGTAGCAACAGTAATAACCATTGTTAGTTATTGTTTACTAAATACTAGCCTCAATAGTTTATTTCAAATCAGATATCATACTCTGAATCCAGATTTTGTTCAAACAAGTAATAAAAGTTGTTGGTCATTGCTTACTGAAATTCCAGTCTCAGTAGCTGATTTCCAATCAGATATCATTATCTGAATCCAGATTTTGGTCAAAACAGGAATAGGAATTGTAAGTTAATGTTTACTGACATTTTAGCCAGAGTAGCTGATTTCCTATCAGATATCATACTCTGAATCCATATTTTGTTCAAAACTGTTATAAAAAATGTTAGTCATTGCTTACTAAAATTCTAGCCACAGTAGTTGATTTCCTATCAGATATCATACTCTGAATTTAGATTTTGGTCAAACAGTTATCAGAGTTGTTAGTTATTGTTTATTAAAACTTTTACCACAACAGCAGTTTTCATATCAGATACCATATTCTGAATCCAGATTTTGGTCAAAACTGTAATACGATTTGGTAGGGTTTTTTTTTTTTTTTTTAACTAAGATTCTACCCACAGTAGCTGATTTCCTATCAGATATCATACTCTGAATCCATCTAGATTTGTTAGTTATTGTTTATTAAATATTAAGCCAAAATAGCAGTTGTCATATCAGATCATACTCTGAATCCTGATTTTGGTCAAAACAGTAATAAGAGTTGTTAGTTATTGTTTACCAGGATTCTAACCAAAGTAGCTGATTTCCTATCAGATATCATATTCTGAATCCAGATTTCGGTCAAAACAGTAATAAGAGTTGATACATATTGTTTACTAAAGTTCGGGTCACAGTAGTTGACTTCATACCAGATATCATACTCTGAATCCAGATTTTGGTCAAAACATTAATAAGAATCGTTAGTTAATGTTTACAAAAATTTGAGCCACAGTAGTTGATTTCCTATCATAATTCATACTCTGAACCCAGATTTTTTTCAAAATAGTAATAAGAGTTGCTTGTCAATTTTTAATTAAATTCTAGCCACAGTAGTTGATTTCCTATCAGATATCATACTCTGAATCAAGATTTTGGTCAAAACAATAATCAGAGTTTTTTGTTATTGTTAACTAAAATTCTAGCCACACTAGATTGAATTTTGATTTCTTATCAGATATCGTACTCTGGATCCACATTTTGGTCAAAAAAGTAATAAGAGTTGTTTGGGTTTTTTTACTGAAATTCAAGCCACAATAGCTGATTTCCTATCAGATATCATACTCTGAATCCAGATTTGGGTCAACATTAACAAGAGTTGTTAGTAAAATGAGCGAATTTGAAGATCAAAGAACTATGTCGCTGCTGTTAATGAAAAACCTCGTAACTGCAGCTTGTCCTAAGCTGCAGTTTCGAGGTTTTCGTTGAAAAGCGACCATTAGTTGAATTCAAATAGACACCCACTGTTTCTTACTTCTTTACCAAAGCACAGTCCACTACGCCGCTTTTCAACAAAAACCTCGTACCTGCAGCAAGCTGTAGTTACGAGGTTTTTTGTTGAAAAGCGACGACTATTTTTGGAACATGTCGAGATTGTATGAGTGCGTTTGTACCAACGTTATTCCAGTCGCACAAAGTATAGCGGACGAGAATTGACCTGGCAGAGCAGCCCATGCTAATCGAATGGAATGCTCTGCCAGGTCAATTCTCGTCTGCTATATTAAGAGTGCATTATGAACAGGGATCGATTTTATTCAGTTAACAGTGAAGTTATTTCGGACAAACAAAAGTATTTCGTAGGAATTGTTATAAAACCTCCAAACTACGGCTTGAAACAAGCCATAGTTACGAGATGTTATAACAACGACGGTGTATCATCAAAACACAATCGGAAACCCAGTCTATTTATAGCACAAAATTCTTTGCTAGTCCACTAACATCAAAATGAATGACTTTAACACATTCACAAACAAAAGCTGTTTTGACGTACCTATTAGAAAATGCTTGAGAAAGCATCGAGACTAAAGAAGGAAACGCTGATAACCAGCATTTTCTCACGTTTTTATTTATTTATTTATTTATTTTTTGCAATATTGTGCGTGCTATAGCAAACACAAAGTTCACCTTTTACAACATTATTTTGTCGACTGCAACAGGTCACCCTTAAATAGTCTAGAATTTACCGTTTGGATTAGGCTTAAACTGCATGAATTCTGCACTTTTAAAAGCACCATTCATGTCATTTTATTCGCCTATCATACTGGTATAACATTAGCGATGATTGCGCAGTAGACGTCCATTGAAAACACTTTTATCGTCTGAAATTATTTGTGAAAATTTAAAGACTTTTTTCGCCTAAGTTATTAAACGTGCTTTGCATCCAGACAGAATTTGTTTTGAATTTCCTGTCATGAAACATTTTTCAAGGCTTAAAACTTTTGCACTCAACAAACCTTCGTTGACTTACTAAACTTTTTCCCAGACGGCATTTGAAAGGTGCTGCAGACGACAAAACTTATGTCGACAAAGAAACGATTTTTTTTTTACAATTAAGCCCATAAAGTATTTAGGCAAACGGAGAAATTGCTGATTCTCAGCAATTTTTTTCTTTTGTCTCAATATGTATGCACTCTTTCGAAGAAAATGGGGCGATATTGTTGTACATCTGTAGGTCGGAAGGTCGGTTGTTAATTATTGTTTACTGTTTACTAGAATTCTAACCACAGTAGCAGATTTCCTATCAGATATCATACTGTGAATCCAAATTATTGGTTACTAAAATTCAAGCTACTGTTGCTGATTTCCTATCAGATATCATACTCTGGGTCAAGATTTTGATTTAAAACAGCATGAAGAGTAATTGGTTATTGTTTGTTTGTTTTTTTAATTCTAGCAACAGAAGCTGGTTTCCTTTCAGATATCATACTCTGAATCCAGATTTTGGTCAAAACAGTGATAAGAGTCGATAGTCATGATTTACTAAATTTTAGCCACAATAGCTGTTTTCCTATCAGATTTTAAACTCTGAATCCAGATTTTTGTCAAAACTGTAATTAGAGTTGCTAGTTATTGTTTACTAATATTCTTGCAATTGCTGCCGATTTCCTATCAGATATCATACTGTGAATCAAGACTTTGGTCAAAACAGTAATGAGAGTTGATAGTCATTGTTCACCAAAATTCTAGCCGTAGTAGTTGATTTCCTATCAGACATCATACTCTGAATCCAGATTTTGGTCACAACAGAAAATAGAGTTGATAGCTATTGTTGACTAAAATTCTAACCACTGTTGCTGATTTCCTATCAGATATCATACTCTGAATCCAGATTTTGGCCAAATAGTAATAAGGTGTGTAATTTATTGTTTACTAAAATTTAGCCATAGTAGCTGTTTTCCTTTCAGATATCATACTCTGAATGAAGATTTTGGTCAAAACAGTAATAAGAGTTTTTAGTTATTGTTTACCAAAATTCTACCCACTGGAGCAGATTACCTATCATATATCATACTCTGAATCCAGATCTTGGTCAAAACAGTTATAAAAATTGTTAGTCATTGATTACTAAAATTCTAGCCACAGTAGTTAATTTCCTATCAGATATCATACTCTGAATCCAGATATTGGTCAAAACAGTAATAAGAGTTGATAGGTATTGTTCACTAAAAATCGAGCCACAGTAGTTGATTTCCAATCAGATATCATACTCTGAATCCAGATTTTGGTCAAAAAGTAATAAGGTGTGTAAATTATTGTTTACTAAATTTTAGCCATAGTAACTGTTTTCCTGTAAGATATCATACTCTGAATCCAGATTTTGGTCGAAACAGTAATTAGAATTGTTAGTTGTTGTCCTCTGAAGTTCTAGCAATTATTGACGATTACCTATCACATTTCATATTCTGTATCCAGATCTTTGGTCAGAACAGTAATAAAAGTTGTTAGTTATTGTTTACTAAAATTCTAGCCACAGTAATTGACTTCCTATCAGATATCATACTCTGAATCCATATTTTGGTCAAAAGAGTAATAAGTGTTGTAAGTTATTGTTTACAAAAATTCTAGCCACAGTAACTGATTTCCTATCAGATATCATACTCTGAATCCAGATTTTGGTCAAAATAGTAATAATAATTGTTTGTCATTGTTTACTAAAAAGTAACCACATTATTTGATTTCCTATCAGATAGCATATTCTGAATCTAGATTTTGGTCGAAGCAGTAATTAGAGTTGCCTGTTATTGTTTACGTAAATTGTAACGACAGTAATAAGAGTTGCCTGTTATTGTTTACTAAGATTCTAGCCATAGTAGTTGATTTCCTACGTTATTGTTTTTTAAAAATTAAACCACAATACCAGTTTTCTTATCATATATCATACTCGGAATCCAGATTTTGGTCAAAACAGAAATTAGACTTGTTAGTTATTGTTTACCAAGATTCTACTCACTGCAGATGATTACCTATCAGATATCATACTCTGAACCCAGATTTTGGTCAAAACAGTAATAAAAGTTGTTGGTCATTACTTACTAATATTCGGGTCACAGTAGTTGATTTCCTATAAGATATCATACTCTGAATCCAGATTTTGGTCAAAACAGTTATTAGAGTTGTTAGTTGTTGCCTACTAAAATTCGAGCAATTGTTGCCGATTACCTATCAGATATCATACTCTGAATATAGATTTTGTTCAAAAAAGTTATAATAGTTCCTAGTTATTGTTTACTAATATTCTAGCCACTGTTGTTGATTTCCTATCAGATATCATACTCTGAATCCAGATTTTGGTCAAAATAGTAACACAAATTGTTTGTCATTGTTTACTAAAAAGTAACCACATTATTTGATTTCCTATCATAAAGCATATTCTGAATCCAGATTTTAGTCGAAGCAGAAATTAGACTTGTTAGTTATTGTTTACGTAAATTGTAGCAACAGTAATAAGAATTATTAGTTATTGTTTACTAACATTCTAGCCATAGTAGTTGATATCCATTCAGATATCATACTCTGACTCCAGATTTTGGTCAAAACAGTGAGTAGAGTTGTACGTAAAATGTTTATTAAAAATTAAGCCCTAATATCAGTTTTCATATCATATAACATACTCTGAATCCGGAATTAGGTCAAAACAGTAATAAGAGTTGATAGTTATTGTTTAATTAATTTTGAACGACAGTAGTTGATTTCCTATCAGATATCATACTCTAAATCCAGATTTTGATCAAAACAGTAATCAGATTTGATCGTCATTGGTTACTAAGATTTTAGCAACAGTATTTGATTTCCGATAATGTATCATAATCTGAATCCAAATTTTGGTCGAAACAGTGATAAGAGTTGTTTTTTATAGTTTATGTAAATTGTAGCAACAGTAATAAGAATTGTTAGTTATTGTTTACTAAAATTCTAGCCACAATAGTTGATTTCCTATCAGATATTATACTCCGAATCCAGATTTCCGTCAAACTAGTCATTAGAGATGTTAATTATTGTTTATTAAAGATTCGGCCACAAAAGCAGTTTTCATATCAGATATCATACTCTGAACCCAGATTTTGGACAAAACAGTAATAATAGTTGTAAGTTATTGTTTACTTAAAATCTATCAACTGTATTTCCTATCAGATATCATACTCTGAATCTAGATTTTGGCCAGTAATAAAAGTTGTTGGTCATAGCTTACTGAAATTCAAGCCACAGTCGCTCATTTTCAATAAGATATCATTATCTGAATTTAGAATTTGGTCAATACAGTAATAGGAATTGTAAGTTTGTGTTTACTGAAATTTTAACCACATTAGCTGATTTCCGATCAGATATCATACTCTGGGATCTGATTTTGTTCAAAACAATTATAAGAGTAGTTAGTTTTTGCTAATTAAAATTTTAGCCACAGTAGTTGATTTCCCATCAGATATCATACTCTGAATTTAGATTTTGGCCAAAACAGTAATTAGAGTTGTTAATTATTGTTAATTGAAAATTTTACCTAGATATCAGTTTTCATATCAGTTTCTATACTCTGAATCCAGATTGTGGTCAAAACTGTAATAAGATTTGGTAGTTATTGTGTCCTAAGATTCTACCAACTGTAACTGATTTCTTATCAGATATCATACTTTGAATCCAGATTTTGGTCAAAACAGTAATGAAAGTTGTAAGTCATTGCTTATTAAAAGTCTAGAAACAGTAGCTGATTTCCTATCAGATATCATACTCTGAATCCAGATTTTGGTCGAACTAGTAATTAGAATTGTTTGTTATTGTTTACGTAAATTGAAGCAACAGTAATAAGAGTTATTTGTTATTGTTTACTAAAATTCTAGCCATAGTAGTTGAATTCCTATCAGATATCAAACTCTGACTCCAGATTTTGGTCAAAACAGTAATTAGAGTTGGACGTAATTGTTTATTAAAAATTAAGCCACAAAAAATAGCAGTTTTCATATCATTTATCATACTCTGAATCCAGATTTGGGTCAAAACAGTAATAATAGTTGTTGGTTATATAGTTTACAAAGAGTCTATCTACTGTAGCTGATTTCCTATCAGATATCATAGTCTCAAATCAGATTTTGGTCAAAACAGTAATAAAAGTTGTTAGTCATTGCTTACTAAAATTCTAGCCACAATAATTAATTTCCTATCAGATATCATACTCTGAGTCAAGATATTGGTCAAAACAGTAATAAGAGTTGATAGTTATTGCTCACTAAAAATCGAGCCGCAGTAACTTGATTTCCTATCAGATATCATACTCTGAATCCAGATTTTGGTCAAGATATTGATAAAAATCTTTAATAATTGTTTACTAAAATTTTAGCCACAGTAGTTCATTTCCTATCATATACCATACTATGAATTGAGATTGTGGTCAAAACAGTAATAAGAGTTGATAGTAATTGTTCACTAAAATTTGAATCACAGTAGTTGATTTCCGATCAGATATCATATTCTGAATCCAGATTTTAGTCAAAACAGTAATAAGAGTTGATAATCATTGGTTACTAAAATTGTAGCAACTGTATTTGATTTCCGAATTTATATCATACTCTGAATCCAAATATTGGTCGAAACAGTAATAGAGTTGTTTTTTATTGTTTATTTCAATGGTAGCAACAGTAATAAGCGTTGTTAGTTATTGTTTACTAAAATACTAGCCTCAATAGTTTATTTCAAATCAGATATCATATTCTGAATCGAGATTTTGTTCAACCAAGTAATAACAGCTGTTGGTCATTGCTTACTAAAATTCCAGCCTCAGTAGCTGATTTCCAATCAGATATCATTATCTGAATCCAGATTTTGGTCAAAACAGGAATAGGAATTGTAAGTTAATGTTTACTGACATTTTAGCCAGAGTAGCTGATTTCCTATCAGATATCATACTCTGAATCCATCTAGATTTGTTATTGTTTATTAAATATTAAGCCAAAATAGCAGTTGTCATATCAGATCATACTCTGAATCCTGATTTTGGTCAAAACAGTAATAAGAGTTGTTAGTTATTGTTTACCAAGATTCTAACCAAAGTAGCTGATTTCCTATCAGATATCATATTCTGAATCCAGATTTCGGTCAAAACAGTAATAAGAGTTGATACATATTGTTTACTAAAGTTCGGGTCACAGTAGTTGACTTCATACCAGATATCATACTCTGAATCCAGATTTTGGTCAAAACATTAATAAGAATCGTTAGTTAATGTTTACAAAAATTTGAGCCACAGTAGTTGATTTCCTATCATAATTCATACTCTGAACCCAGATTTTTTTCAAAATAGTAATAAGAGTTGCTTGTCAATTTTTAATTAAATTCTAGCCACAGTAGTTGATTTCCTATCAGATATCATACTCTGAATCAAGATTTTGGTCAAAACAATAATCAGAGTTTTTTTGTTATTGTTAACTAAAATTCTAACCACACTAGATTTGATTTCTTATCAGATATCATACTCTGGATCCACATTATGGTCAAAACAGTAATAAGAGTTGTTCGTTTTTTACTGAAATTCTAGCCACAATAGTTGATTTCCTATCAGATATCATACTCTGAATCCAGATTTGGGTCAACATCAACAAGAGTTGTTAGTAAAATGAGCGAATTTGAAGATCAAAGAACTATGTTGCTGCTGCTAATGAAAAACCTCGTAACTTGTTTTAAGTTGCAGTTTCGAGGTTTTCGTTGAAAAGCGACGATTTGTTGAATTCAAATAGTGCTTCCTTGTTTTGTCAGTTATTGATTTAACAAAATGTACGTTTTGGTTCTTAGAGAAAGAAATGTCATTTAAGTTAAAATAGTGTTTGCTTCCTTGATAATTACTTATACAAGTTTTAAAGTAGGCACATCCTATAACTTTATTGCATTGTGACAAACTTGATTTGTAGGGCAGAAGCAAAATCAAAAGGGGATTTTGACACGATTTAAATTACGAGATGTTTGATGAATAACGACGATATACGACGTAATTGTATTTGTTAAAAGATTAAAAGATACATTTTAAGGCCTACTGCTATAAGTCGTAACTAAACAAGATTTCAAGGATAGTGTACTTATTTGATTTTGATGGGCATTTAATACATTAGAAAAGTAACAGGATGGACGTAATTAGCTTGCAATTGAATAAATCGGTGTTTGGTTTGAATATTTTACATTATTTGAACCTCTTGATTGAAATACAGGAATAAAGAACGTTTTTTAAATTGTATTACACGAAAGACAGTATTTAGGGAATATACCTGTCTCGAGTATCAGTAAATTTAATCCAAAGCAAGATAAGGAAAATTGCAAACTGAAAAAATGCAGATAATCAGATTTGTTTGTGTAAAACTTATGGGCTATGGTTTTGAAAAGGGACCTTCGTATCAATTGACAAAGACATACATTTTTGCCTTATTGTACTGAAAGGAAAATGAACAAAAATTGCTGATCATTAGCATTTCTTCTTAAATTGTCTCAGTATTTTAGCAAGCATATTTTTGAAATAGTCTAGGAAAGTCAAAAACACGTCCATTTCATTGGTGTGTGTGTATGTGTGTGTGTGGGGGGGGGGGGGGGGAGGGTAAACAAGCAAATTCTTTTTGTAATTCATTTTGTTACAAAAACGAAAATATTTTAAGTGCAAATGGACCACAGATTGTCCTCATGTTTATTTACTATCTTAAAACAGAGTAATTACCTCTTCGTTTAAACTATGGTGAAATGATACCCCGTTCCAACGGGGGCATTTCACATCTAATCCGGGGCTTTGGCGGGGCCTTATCCAATCGATGGCTGTAATAAGCAAAACAATTGAAAACTTTGATACAAATTTTCATTGGCTGACGTCTCAAATTACTGTAATCATCGAGAAAACGGCAGAAATGTTTAAAGTTCCCGGTTCAAAGGAATCTAAGAAGAATTGTATTAGTTGGATTTAAGAAAAGAAAAAAATACGTGTTTGTACGAGGAAGGGCTACAGAACGGGTCGGCTTACGCATTAGGTTTATCTGTCAGATGTTATCACTGTTTAGGCCTACATGTATGATCGCGCGTGTGAGATAAAACTGATTTTGATTCGATCATTCAAATTATGTGTTATAATTTGATCATGACGACTAAATAGTCTATTGATGTATCAAAATCGACAGAGGTCGTTTTTTATGATTTAATCAATAGCTCGACGTCGGCTTTGGAGAGGTTTTTCTTTTATTATGTCGCCTACTGTATGTGAGATGAAGGTCATCCTTACCAAACAACACCTGGTTTTAACGTTCCTTACAAAAAAGATTGAGAAAACATTGTGCCAAACAAAGAAAATGCTGGTAGTCAGCATTTTCTCATTTTGCCTCAATATTTTATGACCTTTATCGTGCGCAAATCCTTTCTTGATCAATTTTTAATTGGACGTCCGAAAGGACGTACAATTCTTATAACCACTTTTGGACAGGCGAAATGGGTTTTCATTACCAAAAAACCCTTTCTCAGACTCAATTGCCAGTTGACCAGAATTCAAAATAGATTTTGCGACCATACAGGAAAACTGTCGTATCTTTTCCTACTTTCTATGTGTTCTCTAACAAATACTATAAGAATCATTGGCCGATTCAATTCATACCACGTCTTAACCAACTTTACGATCTTTTTTCGATTTAATCATTTTCTTGTATTTTTTTTTACTTTCGTAATATTTATTGTGTAAAGGGTAAGATCTTTAGAAAGCGATACATGCATACACTATGGTTATAATGTAAACAGACACCCTATATCATCAGCAGCAGCGATAGCTCAAACGGGAAAGGATTAACCTCGCAACCTTTTTTCAGTTTGAAATTTGGAACGCCGTTGGTTCAAAACCAGTTCGGATTATTTCTTCTGTAAAACGTTTGTTTTTCTTGATGTGTTTACTGAAAACACACATTTTAGAATGATTACCCAATTTAATGCACGTATTGTGTATGATAGGTTCCTTTTCTTTGATCATTGTTGTTCAAGTCTTTGACACATTTAAAGGAACGGGGTTTCCACGAGACGTACTTTGGAACCAGGGTTTTGAAATTGATTATCGGGGAGTGAGTTCATTTCGCAACTCGGGTTCGACTCGATGACAAATCGGGGTTCCATCTGAACAGCCTCAGATGAGACACTAGTGAAATCCACCTATTCAGAAAAATAGTTGCTCTTACGATTTTTTTTCTCCAGCATCTGTATCACTGATATTCGACAGTATCATGACCTATTAACATACTGATCGATGATCATGAAAACAATGATTATTACTAGTACGAGGGACGGTCGGAAAGTAGTTGGACTTTTCGTGCTGCTGTCTCTCCATTTGCAACTGTATAAACACATTATATATCTGTGGAATCTTCATCCATTTGCCAATAATGTGGTCAGTTTCGAAGAAAGTTGTATATATACGATATTCTGTCCACTTTTATGTGATAGGTGTTTTATGTATCACAGGCTATTTGTTAGAGGAACAACAAGGGTACCCAAAACAAAAGAACATTCTAGTCATTTTAATCGCGAAGAAGTCAAGTTTTTGAACTACATTATCATTTATCAATGAAGATTGAATAAGGATTCATAATTCCGAAGTTGGGATAAAATATCAATCAAAGCAGTCATGGAAACGAGCTGTTTCCCCGCCCCTGAAATGATTAAGCTGTTACCTTCGTCATGTTAGTTGCTTTTGGGGATTCACGAGGATTGATAGTTACTCATTTCATGTCAAATGGTAAAAACTGTCATTGCCAAGTACAATTCTGAAGCAATTCAGAGAAATCTAAGAATAAATGCTGAAGTAAGCGCGTCCCATATGAGCAAAGAAAACTGTTTTCTTCTTCACGATTACGCACGTTCCCATACCATTGCATCTACAGTGGAGATTATCAACTATTACACAGAGCATTAGTTGTTTTACTCTTCTTATAGCCCAGACCTCGCCCCACGTGACTTTTATTTGTGTCTAGAACTGAAGAAAATGCTTGCTGGGAAGAAATTTGAGACCAGGGCGCCTTTGATACCGGCTGTTACACTGTACCTAATACAGTGGGTCTACGTCATGGTTAATAGTGGTAATAATAAAGCTCCTACGAAGATGGCGAAAATGCATAGACATAGATGGACAATTTGTTCAAACAGTGTAAAAAGAGTTTTGTTAAAAAGTTGAAAGGTTTTAGAGAACTAGTCAAAAGTCCAACTACTTTCCGACCGTCCCTCGTATAAGACTAAGTGACAGCGATCTGTATTTATTTCGTTTAAGAGACCCGTTTACGTGTATTGAGCTAAGAAGATGAAGCAATGGGTCTGCAACAGATGGTACCTGGATGATCGTATGAATATGTTTACAGATAGGGACATTGCTATTCTCAAATTTTCGTTGATAGTGATATGAAGATTTAAATTGCTTATTGTACTCCACTGCCATTTTCCCGACGGCACGTTCCCAATTTCTTCTTTTTATGCACATCTGTAGATGTAAGGATGCTGCGGTAGTACTTGTATGAGGAATCCATGGTTAGGTGCTTCAATTCATCTGGTATTTCGTTTCAGGAAAAGTATGTATTGAATTTGTTTTGTAACTACAACCAGGGAAAACTGCTACCGTGTTTTTTTCTTTTTTTACTCTAAACAGGAATAAAAATCAAAGTGCTTGGAGCACTATATTTAGACGCCTCTCATTGATTGAGCGGAATTGTATGTAAATGATCGGCGTTTCATTACTTTATTTCGTTGAATTTGTGTTAAGATCGATTCTAAATCACTGCGGTCGTTTTTTCGCCAACGATGGTGGAGATAGAAGTCGAACAAGAGTGCCATGGTCACAATATACGCCGCCACTTATAAAACTTGAGACAAAAAAAATGACATTGACAAGGAATTCTAAATATTCACACAAAAACCTGTAAAAAGTTGTGTTCACAAAAAGGTTTTTATAAATATCCAGTCAAAAACCTGGAAGGAATTGCGTTCACGAGACTGAAATATAATTAAGCCCTAGAGACTAAGATTGAAGGGGGCATAACTCAGGCAAAAATCAATGAACCATAAAATCCTTACTTCATGCACATCTACCAATTAAGGTAATAACATCCACCAAGTTTCATAAGGATCCAGTCAGAATCTTAGAAGAAGTTGTGTTGACAAGGCTGCAATTTCAATCAGCCCCAGAGACTAAGTTTTAAGGGGGCATAACTCTAGAAAAAATCAATGAACCATAAAATCTTTCCTTCATGCAAATCTACCAATTGAGGTGATTGACCAAGTGTCATTAATATCCAGCCATAAACGTAGGAGGACTTGCGTTGACAAGGCTGCAATTTCAATAAGCCCCACAGACTAAGTTTTAAGGGGCATAACTCATTCATGCACATCTACCAATTGAGGTGATAACATTGACCAAGTTTCATTAAGATCTAGCCAGAAACTTAGGAGGAGTTGTGTTGACAAGGCTGCAATTTCAATAAGCCCCAGAGACTAAGTTTTTTAGGGGCATAACTCTGGCAAAAATCAACGAACCATAAAATCCTTCCTTCATGCACATCTACCAATTGAGGTGATAACATTGACCAAGTTTCATTAAGATCCAGCAAGAAACTTAGGAGGAGTTGCGTTGACAAGGCTGCAATTTCAATAAGCCCCAGAGACTAAGTTTTTAAGGGGCATAACTCTGGCAAAAATCAACGAACCATGAATCCTTCCTTCATGCACATCTACCAATTGAGGTGATAACATTGACCAAGTTTCAAGAAGATCCAGCCAGAAACTTAGGAGGAGTTGCGTTGACAAGAAAAGTGGACGGACGGACGGATGGACGGACGGATGGATGGACGGACGGACAGACAGACGGAGAAGATGACGCCAATATACGTCCGCCTCCGGCGGCGTATAAAAAAAGATGATTAAAAAGAACAATGTCTGAGTAGAATACGAACCCAGGGCCTTCCGGATATAACATGTGTAAAGAGTACAAGGTGAGTGCTCTGCTAAGTGAGCTATCGCGGCTTTCATTTATGTAGCGCGTGGGCTTACATTTTGAATAAATTGCTTTGTAGCGTACTTTATAAAATCAATGAAAAGTATAACTGACGACAATACTCATAGTAAACCGAAACAAGAAGACAAAAGTGCTAATCCCATGGCCTTAATTGAATTTGGTAATCAAATTAATAGTGATTATTCATAGCGACAAATCAGTTGTCTTGAAACGGCAATCAAATCAATTTGAAGCCTGAGAAGGGTTTTCTGGTATTAAAGCCGATTTCGTATGTCCGAAACCGATCTTATAGAATTAAACACAGAAGAATGAATAAAATATCTTTCGTTCATGTACAATCCCGCTCAATCAATCAGAGACGTCCAATTACAGTGCTCTCAGCACTTTGATTTTTATCGTAGGCAGCTTCAAAATTTGACCAATATAAAATATTATTGTTTGGAAAAGCGTTAAAGTACATTTAAAGTAAACCAGGTTTTCATTTAGGCACAGTCTAGACGCCAGAAATTAGTGTAATTACTAGAATCGTTACAAAAAATGAAAATTACAACGTAATTACTGCACATCATAATTACGTCAGTACAGAAAACCGAATGGTCATTTAGGCTTCAGGAATATATCTTCGACTTCAACAACAACCACGTACCTGCAGCTTGCTTTAAGCTGCAGTTACGAAGTTTTTGTTGAAAAGCGAAAATATGTCACGGTGGGTAATTACTAGAATTGTTACAAAAAAAATAAAAATTACCGTGTAATTATTGCACATCATAATAATGATAATTATCTGTTCACAAAAAAACTGATGGACCTTTAGGCTTCTGGAAATATATGTGACCCATCACGCTAAAAGGAACATTCTGGGAAGTGTGAACAGTTTCAACCCTAGTCAGTCTGTGCAATCTGCACAGATATACTAGGTCGACACTTCTCACTTAATAATTATATTTTTCTGAACCTGGAATATTTCCCTATCTTACTACATTTTATTTCCTTTGTATATGCGACCACTGGCTGAAGTCTGTTCAGCCTATTACGTGTCTTCAAATTTGGTTTGAGGTAGAATACCCGTAATGTGGCCATTTTGAGATAAATAAAACATCGGATTCTTTCCAGTGGCGTCGTTACGTATCCGAAAATATTCGGGCGCGGTCGTAAACATTTGGCGGTAGAACATTCCACTGCCGAATGTTTTCGACGTCGCCCGAATAATTCCGACGTCGCGCGAATCTCATTAGGGATGGACTACCTGAATGGACATCCCAGAAGTTCCGTTTTAGACTGAAAGACCACATAATTATGTTCAGACATGCTTTACTCTCATAATACCAAACAACCAAACGTTATGAAAGAACGGGAGTGCATGTATCTGATGGAAACTCAGCTACATTGACTAGTGATGTAGTCGACAGTACCTAACAAATCCAAGGCCGTGTTAGACACAACTCTGGATTCAGAGGATGGTATCTGATAGAAACTCAATCCCATTGGTACGTCTTCTAGTAGTAAGTACATTGTCAAATTCGAGGCTGTTTAAGACATAAATCTGGATTCAGTGGATGGTAACTGATATGAACTCAACCTCATTGGTTAGTCCTATAGTAGACATTTCAATGCCAAGGCTGTTCTATATCAAAATTACCAAAATTCTGGAGTCAGAGGATAGTAGATTCTAGGAACTCAGCTACATTGGCTAGTGCTGTAGTCGACAGTACTCTGGATTCAAAGGATGGTATCTGGTAATCAATCAACAAAATCAGCTAGTTTTATAGGGACACTAATTAACAGATCCAAGGCCCATTTACACCAAAGTCTGGATTCAGAGGATAGTTTCTAATAGGAACTCAACCCCATTTGAAAGTCCTATAGTAGACAATTAAATTTCGTTTCCAATGCCATTTTATACCAAAATTACCAAAATCTGGATTCAGAAGATGGCAGAATATTTGACCGGAGTCTATATGACGTAACACAGCGATATATCTAAATTATTGTTCTGTAAAGGCGTGTGTAAAAAAGAGTATAATCCCATAAATACATTTACAACCGTCTTAATAAATGGTACAAAATCCCGGATGACTGAGAAAAAGTCCAGTGCTTTTAGCACAGATTTAGAAATGACACATTGTCCCCGAGAGAACGAAATGCCGTAACTCAAGGCTTAACATCCCATTACCACAAACTAGGGAAACGTTCCTTATGACTAAATAGACCAAGCCAGTTTGTTCAGGGAGCCGACAGATCACATTCTAATCCCGTTTTTATCCATTGGTCTTTTTAAAAGGTACCCAAGAGTATAATTTATAGATATTTATTCCGTATCCCGAGCAAAGGTCTAACTTGATAAACATACGTGTTTAATGTTTTATAATTCATTGAACGTGTTTACATTTTCTTATTCGTAAACACGCTCAAATTCGAATTTCTCGTCTACAGACATAGTCCCATAAAAATGAAAACATCTGCATGCCATAAGAAGAAACGAAGCTAATTTTCGTTTAAACCGTAATGGACTTTCATGCTCTGCGTCAAACCGCTTATGGTAATTCATTCTTCCATGAAGGAAGGAAATGAGCTTTTGAATTTCTTTAATCATTTCTGTATTTACGACCACACGATATCTTCATCCAGAAGTCCTTGGGAGAAAAGAAAAAAATGCAGATTACAAATATTTTCTCCTTTCAAATCTGAATTTCTATGCTACGACTAGCACTTGATCAATTTCCATTATCAAATGTGGATCAGTCTACAATTTGGTTGGAAAGCTTATGCAAACGTACAATTGACTGATGACCCCTCGTATTACTAATGCAAAATGTTTTTTCATCATTTATAGCCAAGAACGATTGATAAATCCGATATCAACTCTTTCTTTTCATTTATGCCTACATTCTTTAAAGCATTACCTACAAGGAACTTCAAAACAATGTCTTGTTTGGAAATGGGTCTATGATGTAACATAATTATAGACAAAGACTTGGGCAAATCTATATTCTTGCACGATGTGTCCAATTTGACAAAATCCAGAGCATCTCATCGCACGTAAATCTCTAGCATTAATCCGTCTATGTAATTACTACGCGGTCTGATTCTTGTATAACGTCGGTGTTATTGCAAAACCTCACAACTCCAGCTTGATTAAAGCTGGAGTTACGAAATTTTGCGAAAACATCGACGATAAGATACAATGTACGTACTCGTATTACCAGACAAATTATCCGCCATCGATCACTCGAAACAATTGCAAAAACACCAAACTTTTAAAGGAACGAAAATCACGAATTAGGAAAGGACAAATCAATAAAGAAGCATTTCATTCGTAAACAACATTTGAATAGCTTTTAAAAGTCGTTATTGTTCTTCAAAAAAAAAAAAAAAAAACGTCTTCAGAGCTTTTCTAAAACTGAACTTACGAGATTTTTTCGAAGAAAAGTGTCGATATCAAAACTGAATTTTCTTCGTAAGGTATCAGCAACATCAATTTTCAGACTAATGTTTATAAAAAAGAGTCACGAATACCACTTCTTACCGGCGCATCCTTCCTGTCAGATAACACAAAAGTCGTTGTTTGATGAATGATGTCTATACGTCTAAACTAGATGTCAAGAGATTAGTCTCAGAAATGGCCTACAATATAATAAATAAGATGTCTGAAATACAAGACGTCTAGAGACTAGTCTTAGAATTACATTGTAATACAAGCGACACGAGGGATTGCAATAGATATACGAGCATGACTAGCTGTAGCTGCGATATCGTAGCCACAAACTTGATGATGGGTATTGGTTTGTGGCTACGAGTCCACCCTATTCCTTCTTGTGGAGCAAGACAAAATAGTGAAAAACACATTCTCTTGATTAAATTTTTTAATACTAACATATCTAATCGGATGTGTATCCCATAAAAAGATATTCCATGGCACAAATTCAGTTAAAAAGTATCAACAAGAATTTTTATCAATTATTTCTTCCAACGGAAAATTCAAGTCTCAGTAGAATAACATAGATGGGTACTCCACTTCAAAATTGAATTGAACTTTATTTGAAAGTGATTTCAACATAAAACTATGCTGGATTGACAGAAAAATAGTTAACCCGTTGTCAGGTAACATTCTTACTACATTCCATACGGAGCTCCAGATAATTTTTAGGGTAAAAGAGTGATCACTCCCTACTTTGAGCATCAAAAGAGTGAATCACTCTCAACCCAGTAGGTCAAATCCCTTTTTCAAGAAAACCAACGAAGACGGTTCACGGAGAAAACTTAACCCTTAATTATATGATTTCCTTTCCATGTATTGGTACTTCTATGATTCACATGGCTCAAAACAGACTGTTAATAATACAAAGCTGTATATGTACAGGCAGTTTTCTACCGTGGAACTATCAAATAAATGTTGGAAGTCTAAAAAGGGTAGTGAAACACAATAAACTATCCATAAAAACAGTAAATTTCACTATTCACAGACAGAAAGATCCCCCCTTTTAAAAAGAAAATTGATCCCTCCAGCGACCATGACCATATAGGCCTACCGGACTTGGCATCTTTTTCTGAATACTGACTTTGCATTTTATTTTCATATTATCCGACACAGATCGCTCTGAAATCATCCACAGAAACTCGGCCTATCATAATTTTCAGCCAATTTAGGGTCTTATCTGATCCGCCGCCGTGATGTTTGCCGGTAGGCTTATTTTGCGCGGCCGTTCTAATAGAACAAAACTCGAATAATACTATAGATGCAGCCCTATCCTCCCCGCTTAGCTTGAAAAAATGTAAGATTCTGACATATTTTCCGTTTTCTTCTGGACATGGTTAACTTTGCGACGCAACAGACCTTGCAAACGTAAACAAAACAATACGGTGTCGTAAAATAAAGATTTCGTAAGATTCGGCAACCCGTAAGATTTGCCAAATTCTATTCTGCAATATTCTACACGGCACCGGTATCGAAATGGCTGTGACTTGTAAACATCCGGTGACAGATAACGAGAAATTTCTCTTCGCCTGTTAGAAATAATTTGAATGCGTTAGCACTAAACCAGTAACTTTCACTTGCTCTCGCTTGTTAGGAATGCGTTACTCGAAAATTGAATGCGTCTGGCGACGCACACAGTTGACTTTGAAATGCGTTTTTTACATATTTGAATGCGTAATAACGCAATCACGCACCTTATCTGCATCTTCGCAAGCCAAGGGTGACATCTACGACGTAACGTCGTTTCTGTATTCACCATTGGCGTATTTAGTCCGATTTTCTTGGTCTCCTGGAAAGCGAGGTCTCGCTGGAACCAATCAGATTGTCGACTGATACATTTGTTATGAGTAACCAAATCATGGCAACGGGTGGGAAAAAGCATTGCATTTGCAACTCAAAAACCCAAAGATGGGCGATTTTTCCTAAGAATTTCACTGCAAAAGACAGGAATTTCCTATCTTTAATCGACGAATTATTATACTTTCGACAACTTGACTAAAGAAGCAGCTAACTTTCACCTAATCCGCATGACGTATGACGCGAAAGACAACGCGCGTTAATGACGTCATCAATAATGGACGAAATAACGTAAACAACCAATTGGATCACCAAGGACAATTCTATCGAATCATACCTTGGATGCATCTCGTAGAACTACTTTCAGACTATGAATAGAATAGAATAGAACAACAATTCAAAACGTTCGTATGTGACTTATGTCAACAATGACGCGACAATGATACTGAAATACATTGTTTGCAGTTCCAGTGTCCTCTCTTTTTAGAATGATTACAACCTGCAAGTCCCGCAAGTTGCCATGGTTGTGCATTTGGTTGACCTCGAAAACTACTTTATGAAGCGTAGCTACTTCCGGCTAAGAAATCGGATTTTTTTTCAAGATTTCTTCATACACACACTTCCGAGTCGATGATTCGATCTTTGGTCGATATTATCCGAGGATATTCGAACGCGTAAACAACAAGCAGGACACAACCGCTAGGCGGCGCTTCGCGATTTCAAGAAAATCGGACTAAATCCGCCAAGGGTGAATACAAGCATAGGTGGGTTCAACCTTGGCTAGCGAAGATGCTTATCTGGAGCTCTGTTCCATAGCTTTATTTTGAAGTATGACTATGGTAAATTTGCTGGAATGAATCATTCCAATAGATATGAATCATTCCAACACCTGCTCCATTGGAACAAATAGGAAGGAATTGTAACCGAAACCCAGATCAAAATTCACAAAGGTTTCGGTTACATTATTGCAACTAGACTAGCTGATCAAAGACGGAGACATCTAATTTAGGCATTACGGGTAGGCCTAATATATTTTCCAAATACTTTCAATATGTACGCGCATTTAAACAGTTATTACGATAATCCCTGTCACAAAGAATATCACGTGATGACGGTATAATCACGTGACACGTATCAATATGGTGGATTCTTTGCATACTCTGGTGTTGTTGGGCTCACGGAAATCAGTCCGTCGATTTCTGACGAATGGATGCGACGTTTTCAGAATATTTGTTTCTTCGTCGTAATTTCAAATGGACAAATCAAATAAAAAGTATCTTAAACGGTGCAGGCCGACCTGATCTTTGGCTACATCAAAATAATATCACTAGTAAGCATTTAAGTAAGACAATAAAGCAGTCATACATTGACCAATATAAACAGGCCTGGGCATCTCAGATGAGGGAATCAGAAAAGGGTAGAACTTATAACCGTTTTAAAGACTCGCATAATTTAGAATCGTATTTTAAAGTCCTGAGCAATTTTGATGCGCTGTCTTTATTTAAATTTCGAACCTCAAACCATAGATTACCAGTTGAAGTCGGCCGCTATGAATCCGTCCCATATCGCGATAGAATATGTCAGTTATGTAGAAAAGACGAAATAGGGTCTGAAATACATTATTTGTTTGAGTGTGAGTCTTTATCGGCTCATCGAACCACCTTCATGTCAAATCTAAATTTACAAAACGATCATATACGCGAACTCCGCTATTTATTGACAATTAACGGTGCTGAAAATTTAAAACATCTGTGTAAGTATCTGAGAATTATAATGTCTAAATTCAACTAGCTAGCCTTCATATGTTAGCTTATTTTGAGAAGAGAAGGAGAATGTCGAGAGAAGGGCATAAATTGCTGATATCAAGCAATTTCTCCTCTTCTCGCGGTGTTATCCATGCTATTTTAATACGCCAACGAAATTTACTCCCTCTATCGCTGCGCTTGTACTACATAGACCAGTCCAAAATTTTAAATTTCCCACAATGCCACCAGACGATTTATTTACTTATTTATTTCTTATTTAACCATATCCCACACAAAACATGGTTTTGTCGTGTCCAATAAAAAGAAATGCTTGCGAAAACATCGAGACAAAAGAAGAAAAACTGATAATCCGCATTTCTCCTTTTGCCTCAATACATTTGTATTTTCTTTTCCTATATTATTCACATATTTCAACCGTTATATCGTCCATTTTGTCGTCTGCATTAAAATTCAAATTGGAACAACCCAAACATCTGCTATTTGGGAAAAAAATAATTATCATCTACCCCACATGTTAACACGTTAATCTCTGTTGTAATCATGATAATTGTCCAAAACTTACTTCTTATGCATATAATATCCATAATACGTGTTCAAAAGATAATCCAATCTCGCATAAAAGCACAATAGACATTGACCTTCGTAGAAGATCGTGACACGGGTTACACGTGCGTTTGCATGTGGAAGCCGTGTAACGGTTATCAACCGGTGCATATCGAATGTTAGCCCAGTCTCTCCCCTATAACGATAACTTTCTCTGAACATCTTTTTTTCTCTATCTTTCTCTCACTCTCTCTATCTGCCTCTTTCTCTTTGTTTCTCTCTTTGTCTCCCACCTCCCCGGAAAATTTGTTGCGTGTAGTAGCTAGTACTTTGTATGTTATAACCCCATGTTGTACAAACTTGTACCTGGGTGAATAAAAGAGTTGTTCTGTTCTGTTCTGTTCTTATATTTTCCTTTTCATTTCACACCTAACGATATCCAAACATTATCTAAACTGCATTTACATTTCTAAATAATTTAATATTAGTTGATTTCATGGAAATCCGAGCGTTCTGATTGGTTGAATTTTTTTTTTTTTTCATAACTCCATGAAAAAAATTTTGACGGGACTATTTTTGTGTAAAACACACCACCTGCCTTTCCTAAAAGTCTAGAAGTGAAACTCTGCATCTGAATCAGATTTTATTTAATGTAACAGCTATAGAGAAATACACAAATATGAGAATTTGAAACAAAAAAACAACAACAACAACATCAAAGGACTGAAGGTCCTGAAAGTCGCCATGAGGGTGATACCATGATATTTTGGAACTTTGAATATTTGTGATCAATAATTCAGAATTTGAGACAAGAATAACCCGAAATAAATAAACCATGACCTCTGGACAGACGAGTCAAACTGAACAGGTAAACCAGGTATGTAAACGTCGTGGTTTTAAGAAGGCGTTTACCGTTAGATGTAATCACAACACCCCTCTCACGTTGGACAGTCTATAGTTAAAAGTACATTTGAGTCTCATTGTTGATGGTACCACTATAGTATTGTTTACAGGCAAACAGATGATAAGAGATCACAAAAGCTCACCCCCAAGCACTTACTGATCTAAAAAACAGCTAAATTACATGCCCCCTTTGTTCAGGTTGCTGTTCAATTTCAGATGCTAAGCCTTTTCTATTTATTCAAGAGTTCTGTTTGGCAAACTCTAAGCAGAATCTGACTGATAGAATGTAGTTTTACAACACTTTTAACAGTATGTCATATTGTGATGGATGCAACACCTACACATCGATTTCCCACCACTATTACCACATCCTCTCTGAGCATCCAGTGTTTTATTGCACTTAGGTTTATGATTATCAACAATTAACCAAACTGCGAAATCTTGGGGTGATGCAATTTGAAAAGAGTTGCAGACGACAAAATATATATTAACCCTTTCCCAAACAACAACAATTAAGGGTGGTCCACTTCAAAATATGCTGCAGAAAGCAAAACAAAAGTTAATGCAGGTGTAATGGATGTACAATGTAGCTCAGAAAATATTGAGATACAAGAGCTGTCACTGTAAGATGACAATGTCCCCGACACCGCTTTGATCGTCATAAGGTCAAGGTCATCCAGGGGTCAAGGTCATAAAAGTATGTGCCTTCAAAAAGGTAATGTGCCATTTGGAATGTTACATACTAAAATATGAAGTGTTAAGTAAAAAGGAAGTTATGGCCAACGTTAAAGTTTTTTTGCCAATGTTAAAGTTTTTGGACTTTGATCGTCACAAGGTCAAGGTCATCCAGGGGTCAAGGTCATCAAAGCATTTTCAAGACATATTCATGCGCATTTTCGAGTTCAAAGTAAGAACAACGACCGAATTCTTCAGTATATTTTTATTACTACAAAAAAAAAAAAAAAAAAAAAAAAAAAAAACAATCACGGTGGGTAACCCACGTGACTTTTGGAAAGCGTCCACACGAAAAAATCGTCCGCTTCAGGGTATGTTTTGTTCAATTTCTCAGCTTATACTCTATTAATTTTGACGAGATAAAGTGCACAGAACGCGCCTTTGATAGGGCTATTCCCGGCTCTAACTCACCTTGCTTCAAATCCAGTGATTTCTTCAAACATTCGAGCCAAAGTATTTGCAAGTGCAAAACGAAAGTGGGAAGCGTTCACGTTCACCGACAAAAACTTTCGCTTGAATGTTTGAAGAAACCACGGGATTCGGAGCAGAGTGAGTTACACACGGGGATAGCCCTCTCAAATGCGCGTTCCGTGCACTTTATCTCGTCAAAATCAATAGAGTATAAGCTGAGAAATTATACAAAACATACCTTGAAGCGGACGATTTTTTCGGTGTTAACGCTTCCCAAAAGTCACGTGGGTTACCCACCTTGATAATGTTAATGATGATAATTATATTAGAACTCGGAGTTTTTGTCGAAAAAGAACGCAAACGAAATGGACTACTTTTTTCAATATATGAAAAGGCCATTAATATTCATAATTTCTAACTCATTAATATTCATGAAAGAGCACTTGCTAAGGGTGCTGGGGATTGAGTAAAAGGTCAACTACTACCTATATTTTAATTTTTATAGTGTGAAAAGTAGTTAAAAACAACATTTTTCACGATTCCTGTTTAAAATTTACCCCTCCAGTTAATAAGATAGAACATGTAGACAACTGACATATCTAAAAACCTGACTAGAGTGATTGCTTGTTCTTGATAGATGTCAACATGAGACGTCATTGGAGTTCAAAAACAATAACAGCATTTGTTGATTATCGTCGTCATTTATGCCAGTTGCACATATATTACCCATTTAAACTCGGAAAATGTTAAATATGCTGATCAAGATCTGTTCAAAATGACAGAATTCAATTTAGAAGTTATTGAGAAAGGGAAAAAAATCATTTGAATACAAGCAATAATGAAAGGGTAAACAAGGACTGCATGGAAAGTACACGTTCTTGACCTATGTTGATATACGAATTTGGTCATATGCAACGGTATACATAGTCTGGCTTACCTGCCCCTAATACTGCGTTATTGGGTCAGGCACACACCAGTAATGGCGACGTCCATTGCACTGATATTTTAACAAAGGTAAAGAACAAAGTTCTTTAATTTTGTGAGCAGGGAAGGGTCATTAGAAGAGTAGATAGGTTTCGGTATATTTTTATTACTAGCAATAAAAGTTTTACATGACCTCAACGCTAACCCGAGATAAAACGGTTTTAAATTATGTACATGAAAACTATATAGTGGCAATTTGGATGATCATGTTACCAGAAGTCCGATTAGCTCAGTGGTTAGAGCGTCTGCTTAGTGTTCTAGAGGTCCCTGGTTCGAATCCCAGGAGTGAAACCTATTTTAGTCACTCCCACTTTCTTTTTACATTTTTCATACCAAATGGTTCTAGAGATTGCAAAGACGTAATAAAACATTATTACCAATTATGTTTTAATTGCATCAAAGTGATTTCTAGAATAGTTTGGTTTGAGAAAATGTATTAAAACAAAAAGTGGAAGAAAAATATATATAGCCAACGTGGGATTCGATCCCGGGACCTCTTGAACCCAAGTCAGACACTCTACCCCTGAGCTAACCGGACAACTGATAAGAGACTCATCCAAATTGCCTTAATATAGTTTTCATGTACATAATTTGAAACCGTTTTATCTCGGGTTAGCGTTGAGGTCATGTAAAACTTTTATTGCTAGTATTAAAAATATACCGAAACCTATCTGCTCTTCTAATGACCCTTCCCTGCTCACAAAATTAAAGAACTTTGCTCTTTATCATTGTAATTAAATTACACCACTGGGGGTGGCCATGTTTAGTGAGTGCCTGACGTACTAACATACATAGTACGACAGGGAACCAGACTACGGTATACAGCACAGAGAGGCATGTGACACTCAACGCCCGCCCACTAAATCATGTATCTCGTGGAGCATTAGGCATCCACGAGGATCTATGAAAACATATTACCTTATTTAAGAAAACTCGTAATACGTCACCACATGAATAAACAAATTGCATGTGCGATCATGACATTTTATCGCGGTCAAAAAAATCCGATATCTTGACTGCAATGTTCAAAGCGTAAACGCTTTCGATTGTGAAATGACCGTCAATGCATTATAGTGAAACCCATGTTCAAACGATTTATGAGAAAACCAGAAAATCCTTTCATTTGGTCGTAATTGACCTTTAAAATTTATAGAATCCTCGGCGTACTAATTTTGCAACTCAAATTTACTTTTGATATCAAGATATCCATTATGAAGTTTTCATAAGATTGTGTTTATCTTCAAAAGAAAAAATATAAGTCAAAGTATTACATTAAACAAACAATAAAGCTGCTTTTTAAACTGTCTGCACTACTTTTTGGTGTCATTGGGTCCGGTGCAAAGAGAAAGAGTAAATCCCAGAAAAAAGTAGTTCTTTGCCTAAACCAGTATACAGACACCCTGTACACTAGATCACCATATACACCCTTCCAGCTAATCGCAATAAGTCTGCCATTTTGACAAATGGCGACTTAAAAAACCAATGAACCAACAAAACATGAATGAATCATGCACATTCATGGGATACACTTGAACAGCTGCACTCGCTGCAGGAACATACCTAGATCTATCTGTAAAGAAATAGATAAACATGAACAATCAACAGAGAACTTACCTTATCCTTTCATGATTTTCGTCCATTATCCATTGACGGGAGCATGAGATGTGAATGCTGAAGGCGTTGAAATTGTATTTAGAGACATATTCAAGTCACTCGACACAGACTGTAATTTTTCCCGTCTGGTCAAAGCAACCCAAAGACACATCACAGAATACGATAAAGATGCGATCCGATCAATGGCGATTATTCTCTGTGCTTAAAACACCTGCAATTCATTAGTTTCCTCTGTTTGTTTCTGTATTTTTGCTTGTTTGTTTCGTTTTCTCTCTGTCAGAAGTTGTCTTACTCATTTGCAGTAATCTCCCTTGTTTTAGACTGGTCATTTGGAATGATCATAGACTAGAAGATTTTAATTGTATTCACTTCGTTTTACCCTGTTATCATGGTCTCATTTGACGTTTCAAAGCTCAGTTTTATGCTTGATTTTGTGCTCGCTTCAAAATTTTAAACAAAATGGCGGCCAGTTTTTCTAAATACCCAAATAACGTGTATTCATACGCGATGTAAAGGCTCAGATCAGATGGGAAATAAGAAGGATTTTTTTGTTTTTACCTCAAAATGGGGTTAAAGATCGTGTTTTGTTAAACCCCAGAATATTGAATTATAAGGAATGAATGCAATTTTATTTTTTTCATGCAGGTATGAAAAATAAAATCTAATCACACTTTTGTATGAACCGCTTCACGGATTCATACAGTGTGATTAGATTTTATTTTTCATACCTGCATGAAACAAGAGCCGTCAGAGACGGACAATGCTCCCCGAATAAGGCATTGTCACAATAAATGTATGCCATGCAGAGCTAACATAAAGCTAACAAATGTTAAGCCCCCTTTTTGCATGACATAATTTTTATACCCAAATTTCACATAGTTTATTGTCAAGGGCATCTGATTTACTACTCAAATATGAAATTTCATCAAATTCTGACCTTTAGACTACTGAGAAATTAGAGAAAATCTGTATTTGACCTTAAGTCCCCTTTTCCCATGAAGAGGCCTCAAATCCAAAAACCGGGAAAAGTACATCGGCATTATGTCATAGGGAGTTCACATGGTACGTTTCATTTGATTTGGCCCCAGGGTTATGGAGAAATCACTTCGGACGGACGGACGGACGGACGGACGGACGGAATGACGGACGGACCGGACGGACGGACGGACAGACAAAGCGGCGACTATATGCTCTCCCTTCGGGGAGCATAAAAAATAGAATTGCATTCATTCCTTAAATAAAAATCTAAATAGAAATAGTTCAATTAGCTAATTAAGAGTTCTAATCGTGATACAGGGTAGATTACTGCAAAGGATTTTGAGAAATATGGTCGCTCTATATAGCGTCATCAATACATCGTGACGTCATCGTATACTCGTATAATATTATTATATTTGCACGCTTGCAGTACTGCCGCGCTGTGGGTCTTACGTGTCATGTTTCTTCCACCATATCCGAAAAGGGGCGACTCCACATGCTATAATGGAATTCTTCTTTCAAGGATTATCCGAAAAGTAGATCATTCAGAATTTTAATTCCAACTAGATCTACACAAAAAGGAGATTAAGTCTGAAGATGGATTTATTATTTTACCGATATATGAATTCTTTGTTATCTTAAGATGGAAAGGAAAATTGTCATTTGATCGCAATCTTTTTGTTGTACATTTTTTGTTGGTAGATTTATATTTTCAAACCATCCCCTAAAATGGGTTCTTATAGTGAAACAACATTGCTTGGCACATTTTTAACGCCCTCGTATTGCTCTTGTTCTTAGACATGTTTAAGGCCCGTCCATACACAACACCACGTCTACATGATCACATCCAAAACTATGCTTTTGTAAACATGTAACTGTTACATTTTTGAAGTTAGTCGGTAGTTATATAATCCGAGTTTTCTCTGATGCAATTCGCTCGTTGATATGTTGATGTCGCTCATGTAAGTGAGCGAAATCAACATATCAAAGAGCGAATTTTATCAGAGAAAACTCGGATTAGTAGTTATAAAGCTGTAACTATAAGTTTGTGACCGTGGTTTTCTTTGAAACAAATATCGCCCCCTTATTGTTCGGGCTTTCACACTGGCTCATTGCTCTTAATTGTTCCTGGACAGGCTCTTCGTCTTGAAATAGATCTAATTGAAAAGTGACTAAAAACTGATCAGTCAGCAATGTTGCAAATGGTATTCCATAATACAACACTACGTTTCTTGCGCAAAGCGCATTGTTTAGGTACACAGGAAAGAAATAACACTATTTTGTATTCCTGGAGGTGAATAACTTCTTTTAAATTAATGTGTTTGTCTACGCCATATTTTCATTCTTATATTTTTAATGTGTGATCTGAGAAGTAGGGCACCCGCAAAACATCAGTTAAAAACGACATAGACAGGAAAAAACCACTCATCACGATTCAAAATGCTTATATTTGTATTTGGAATGGAAATGTATATTCTGATTTTTTTCGGGAGACAGGGCGGAGCCTAGTGAACGGTTCATTACATTTAAGCTTGAGGAGAAACAGCCTTCTCGCTTAGCGGTACATCGTCGGTATTATTGCAAAACATTATAACTACAGCGTGAATCAGGCTGTAGTTACGAGGTTTTATAACAACTCAATTTACAAAAGAACGTTTTTTCAATTTCGAAATGTGTTCATGCTCGTGCCGCACGTTTTTCTCTTATATCAACCAAGATATCGAGAAGTAAACTCGTCGAATAACCTCTTCGCTTAGCCACACCCTGTGAGGTGAATAAAAATGGATTATAACACAGTTTAGGAATTATTGGCACTTTTCAAATTTTGCCTCTGGTTCTTTGGTGCTAATGCTGGGTTGCATTACCTTAAATCGGTAACTGTGTGTCCGAGAAATAGATTGTCTGTTAATAAGCCCATCACGACCTAGACCAAACTAATGAAACCTTTGCATGGCATATCTGAATGTGTCAAATAAGATTTGTAACATAGACAATGGTCAATTGATCGCAATATTTTTGTCTTAAAGATGCATTCTCATCCGGTTTTCGGATGAATTGATGTAACAAATAACTAAACGCTATTAAAACATCGCTGTTTTTCAACAAAAAACCTCGTGACTGCAGCTTAAAACAAGCTGCAGTTACGAGGTTTTTATTGAAAAGGGACAATATGGTCTTTTACTTTTCTATGTGCCACATTTCGACTTCTTCTTACGTAATCAAATACTGACAAATCTGTTTTGGGAATTCAAGGTAATAAGATTTTTAACAAATCTACAGAATACGTATTTCGTCAATTGTCTCCTAAGAAACTGCTTATAAATATATTTTGAGCAGAACATCTTTCCTTCAAATAAAATTGAGCTTACCTTCGCCGCAAATATTTTCAATTCATTGCTGCTGTATGGCGACATATTATTGAGTTATGCACATGACGTATTAAAATTCGTTCCGCATAGGTGATGTGGTCTTGTAGACAGATAATTCCTCGTAGAAAATGCGCAGGCCCGTAGCTACAGGGGGGGGGGGCTAAGCCCTTCCAAGGTTGGCCAAAATGCCAAATTGCCCCCCTCTAATATTCAGACACTGCGGCTTGAGCCCACCACATATCAAATTGCTTCCTACGGGCCAGGTATGTGTTCTTATACAACTTGTAGGACAAACATTCATTTGGATGTGTGACAATGTCTCTTTTTCTATTATTAAAATGTTAAGTTGTCCTTGTTCATTGACATTTCTTGTATTGCGGTTAATGAGCTATGAGGCAACTATGTCGTCCAAGCAGTAATTAGTATCTTACACGACCTAGACAAGAATTATTGACATTTTCCACACAAGACATGTGCTTGCAAAACAGCTGGTTTCGACGGGAAAGGTTTATCATACATTGAGAGAAGAGAAGAAACATGCTGATGATAACCACTTTACGCTGAATTAATTATGATCAATCCCATTTTTTTGACCGTCGATTTGAATTATTTTGTCATCTGTAATTCTTTCCAAACTCTATCTATCTAAATATTTGTCGTTGGGGAAAGGTTTAAAAACGCTTAAAATAGTGGCTTTTGGGATCAACAAATAATTTGAAATACAAAAATGAAATACGAATGCCCCCGAAATGGCCATTTTTCTAAAATGTTAAGTGTTCATGTAAAGGGTTGTATTGTATGGAACAGATAGATATTATTGAATCAAAGTTACATACCAAATTTGAGCTTTGTATGTTGAATACGTTTGGAGAAAAGGCAGATGTTAAGTTTTCGGACAGACAGACGTACGGACAGACAGACGGACATGTGTGAAACAATATACCCCCGATCTCTCGATATGGGGGCATAATGATAAGGTCATGCTTCGCACGTGCACATGCGCGAATCTCGACTTTATAATCGGAGAACGATTTGCACGTGCAAAGTGAGCTCGGGATGATAGGAAATACTTTCTCAATCCTTTCCAAAAATCATTAATTTAGTAGAGTGCAATTTAAAAGTAGCTTCAAATGGCAATGTAGGTGTTGATAAACTTGAAATTCGCACACATTATATCACAGAAAATATTGAGACGAAAGGAGAAAATGCTGGTTATCCAGTTTCATTAATGTTGTCATCTTATAAACTTTTCCCCTGTCTTGCCTAGAAAAGGGTTTAACCCTTTCGTAAATAATAACTGGTTTTGACGCCCCTAAAAGAAATGGATTGGGAAAACATTGAGACAAAAGAAGAAACTGCTGATAACCAGCAGTTTCTCCTTTTGTCTCAAGATCTTCTGTGCTATATCATACAAAAATATTATCTTTATTAAAATCTCTTTGTTGTCTACAACAGCTTTCAAATTAGACCACCCTGAAAGTTTTGTTGTTTGGTAAAGGGTTAAGGACGAAATGGTGTTGCCTAGTATTGCACGTGCAATTATAGACGACCGGTCAGAAAGTCAGAAAGAAACGGTCGGTCCGGTTTTTAGATTCTCGGAACGATTTGCACGTGCAAAACATGCTCGGTGCGACAACGGAAAAATGTACATGTTGATTTATTCCGTGCTGCACGTGCAAAACAAGCGGATATCGGCATGTAGATTACATTGCTATTTAATGTTCTTCTAAAAAAAGGTATAGGTGAAAATTTGTTTAAAGCAACCAAAGCTATATATAGTGATGTAAAAGCCTGTGTCAGAACTGAATCTGCTTTAAGTGACATATTTTCATGCCCAATGGGACTTAGACAGGGCTGTCCATTAAGTCCAGCTCTATTCTCTCTTTTTATAAACGACCTGAATGATGTTATGACTAATAATGATGTTAGAGGCATTCAATTGTTCCCCTCATTTACAGAAATATTTATGTTAATGTTTGCCGATGACATAGGTTTAATTTCCGACACAGTACGAGGTCTACAAAAAGAATTGGATATACTGAAAACTTATTGTATTAATTACAAGTTAAAAGTTAATTTAGACAAAACTAAAATTGTTGTATTTAAAAAAGGTAGTCAATTATCCAACAAAGAACATTTGACTTATGACGGCAAAAACATTGAAATTGTCCCTCGGTTCTCGTACGTAGGTATTGACTTTACAAACAGATTATCCTTGTATAAGATGGCAGAAACTGCATCACTCAAAGCTAAGAAAGTATTAATGTATGTTTTCAAATCATTTGAAAACATGCCACATATTCCTGTGTCCTCTTTCTTCAAAATTTTTGATGCAAAGATCACTCCAATAATGTTATACGGATCTGAACTATGGGGTTTACAAAATATGAATTGTGTTGAAAAAGTACAAATTTACGCATGTAAACGTCTTCTAAATGTTAGTTTTAAATCATGTAATCAGTCAATTTTGGGCGATACCGGAAGATATCCATTATGGATTTTGTCATCTAAAAGAGTAATAAAATACTGGCTACGTATTCTAAATATGCCAGATAACAGATTTGTCAAACTTTGTTATAACATGCTTTTACATTATGATAATCTAGGATATCAAAATTGTGTTTCCAATTTACGTGTGCACCTATGCAGAAATGGTTTTGGTCAAATTTGGGCAAACCAAAGTGTCAAAAATGAAAATAAGTTTCTATATCAATATGTTCAACGGTTAAAAGACCAATATGTACAAGAATGGAGATGTAATTGCGTGGCAAATGCAAAATTAAATCATTATTGTGGCTTCAAAATTTCATTTGGCCAGGAACAATATCTTTCTATTATTGACGTAAAAAAATTTCGATCATGTCTTTGTTCATTTAGAAGTGCCTCGCACCCACTTATGATCGAAAAGGGGAGACACTGTGGTATAGCAAGAGAATATCGTTACTGTATTTATTGCGACTCATATATTGAGGACGAATTACATTTTGTATTAATGTGCCCCCTTTATAATGAATTGAGAAAAGATTATATTGATTCGAAATATACAGATGTATTAACCCTTTCCCAAACAACAAAATTTTAGGGTGATCCAATTTGAAAGCTGCTGCAGACGACAAAAATGATGATAATAAAGACATGTTTTGTGTAAAATATGGCACAGAAAATATTGAGACAAAAGGAGAAACTGCTGGTTATCAGCAGTTTCTTCTTTTGGTTCAATGTTTTCCCAAGCCTGTTTGGCTGGGGACGTCAAAACCAGGTCTTGTTTGGGAAAGGGTTAAATGAAACATCTTTCTATAAGCTCATGTCGTCAAAGAATGAAACTACTATTAGAAATCTAGCTATGTTTATTTTTTATGCTATAGAAAAAAGAAAAAGTTATTTGGAATCACTAGAATCATGACCTCATAGTTAACTTTGTTCAAAACAAAAATATTTGCCAGGTAATTATTTATATACCCAGATATATCCAGACATTTTAAACTCAATGCATTTTATTGATTGATGAATTTTTGTCAGATTGTTGAATTTTTCAAAATGTTGTTAACTTAAATCTGTTATATTTTGTACACTTACACATACTTTGTTTGTATTGTTGAATGTTTGTATATGTGTATGGGCCGTTGGCCTTATAATACAAATAAAATTTGGAAATTTGGTGAAAATAACTCTCAAACAATGATCGTTTTGCATTCATTCAACAGATGAAAATGTTAGGAACATTATTCTAAAAGGAGAAAATGTTTAACATAAGCAAATATTTTTTCAGATGCTGGATTTTCAATGAGTTTGAATAATTTTTTCGCGATATCAAGTACAGAGTTTTAAAAGGGCATAACATTCCTTTTTTTTTTTTTTTTTTTTTTTTTTTTTTTTTTTTTTTTGAAGTATGTGATGTCAAGGTTGTTTTTTCTATTGTGAATAAACGCTATTAGTTTTTCGAAGTTGTTGCTTATAAGCGAAAAATATGCCTTTAAAGTTCAGACAGAAATGACAAATGCTTTGTAAATCTGAACTGTCGTCTACATCATTTTGTTTAATTTTTAACACAAAAATAATATACTACAGGAAAGAAGAAACGCAACAACTATTTCTTGTTATTTCTCTTAATTCTTTTATATTATGGAGTCAAAGTTGTTACTGATAATTACAGGGAACTTTATCTTGATATTGATCTTTGTGCTTACGTTAGAACCTGTCTTACCTATTAGATAACGTCAAAATCAACGTTTACACGTTTCTCACATGCAAACCTTTAAATACCCAAACTTTACACAAAACTCTTTTTGTTTGCGTAGATGCACGTCGACTCGACAAAAGGCAATGATTTTCGTTTGGTTTTAATACCTCGTGTTATTTTGCGACTTATTCAAAGACGTCTTCCGGTAGCAATTGTGATGTTTACGAATGGAACATCTCAACCCGCAATCGCTGCTGACTTTGGTGTACATCGGTTGACAAAACATTGCTTGAAATAACGTCTTAAAACGAACGGAACAACTGACGGTCGCCCGAAAAGCGGTCGTCAACGTCTAACGTCACGACGTCAGGACCATATCGTTCGCTTTTTTTACCAACGGGAACAAATTCTCTTATCGAGAAAAACTGTTTATGCTATTCATAGACAGTACAGCAATACAAATTCAGCCAGGATTCGTTGACGTCAAATTGGATTGTATGCCAGAACGCTTTAACGTTGACGCCAAATCGCTGTCATTTAAACGGATATCTATGGCACGTAAAACCTGTGACCTTGATGAAATTTTGACACTAGAAAGTCAAATGATGAAGTTTTTCTATGCATTCAAAAAAGTACTCGAATTGGGGTGATTTTGAGAAAGACAAAAACAAAACGTATGATCAAATTTATTTTTTGTTGCGTTTCTTTGTTCCTGTAGTATATATCTATTTCTCGTGAACGTCGCAATGTTTAAGCTTGAAATTTTCAGAATTTTCATGAGAAAATTGTTTATCAAATAAAAGTAAAATTATGAAAAAATATGTGTGAAATGTCACTTCAAGATGGGAAACAAGAAGAGAAAAAAGAAAACGTGAAAAGTCGCCTACAATGCAAAAAGATGCATAACATGACTGTCTTTTAGATTTTCCGTCTGATAAATATTTAATTAAATGTCTGTTGAAAGGATTTCGTGAAATGCCATTTAAAACAAACAAACAAACAAGTAATGTTATTAGCATAATCTTAAACTCTTTCACAAACGGCAAAAGTTTAGATCTTCCTTATCCGTAAGCTGCTGAAGACAACGAAATGGTTGATTTTGAAGGACGCATTTGTGAACAAAATAGCACAGAAAATGTTGATTCAATAGAGGAAAATGTTGATTATCAACATTTTCTTCTTCTGTCTGTATTTTCTTTTCAAAACCCTTTTCTTTAAGGAACGTCAAAACCAGTTCAAGTCTTGCGAAGAAAATGGATACACTGGTTAAATTGAAAATAATTTTAAAACGCAAACTTGCAAGGTGGGTCTATGTGAAATTTATTGTACTTGCAAGGTGGGTCTATGTAAAATTTATTGTACGTGTATACGGAATTGTTATTCTTTAAAGAACAAAAGGCCGAAACAAAAGGAAAAAAATGCCGGTCAATAACACTTTATTCGTGTCCTACCATGTTTTATACTAATTATCTCAAAAGGTTTTTCACGACTAGAAATTATCAAATTGTGTAGGCGAAAAGTAAACATGAACTTATATATCATTGTTAGTCCTCCAAAACCTCGTAATGTCAGCTTTAATGAAGTTGTATCTAAGATTTATTTTGAAGAAAAACGAAGAAATAACATAAAACATTGAATTGCCCATTTCGTACAAAAACATAGTATCTATAGCATTATTTCTTCTTTGGTTATTGGAATTTTGAAGGTGAATATATCCTGACCTAGTTGCAAAACATGTCATTGATAGCATTCCCCCTCAGGAATCTTCCGCCCATTTTATAGTCAGTCACGATATTATGGCACATGTTTATATAATTTTCCTATGCAAATAATGGGAAAGGTGGTCTTGACTTTCAATATAACCGTAGAATTGCCCATTTCGTACAAAAACCAATGTATCTATAGCATATTTTCTCCTAAAGTTATAAGGATTTGGACGGTAAATATATTCTGACCTAGTTGCAAAACATGTCATTGATAGCATTCCCCTCAGGAATCTTCCACCCATTACAGTACACTGCAGTCACGATATTATGCATCATGTTTACCACTCTCTTTCACAGAGGCTCTTGCATATCGCCTCTGTTATGAGATCGGAAGAATATAAAAACACATTTGAATTAGGAAGAATAAGAAAATAGTCCCATTTTAATTAGATCAATGCTTAAATTTGAAAGCACTTCTGATGCAAACAAGATAATATTTTCTTTCTCTAATGTATAATACAGGTGAGGAAATGAAACATTTACAAAGTAACTAAAGACGTTATCCTTCGGTAGACCAAGATTTGTCACAGGCGGCAATCACGTGACTTTGTTATGATATATTTTCCTCACTTATGTAAACAAAAACACTCGGTAAGAACACATTTTCTCAAATTTTGAATCAAATACTTAACACTCAATATTGAGATACGTGTCATTCGATACGTCATATTCTCTGGTCTATTTTGGTACCAAGATCTTCCCTCAAATCCCTGTCAAAGCTGAGAACATTCGTGCAAAGTATTTCTAAACGCCGTGATATATTTTCTTAAGAAATGTTTGCACTTTGCACGAATGTTCTCAGCTTTGACATGGATTTGAGGGATGATCTTGGTATCAAAATAATCCGGAGATTACGACGCATCGAATGGTACGTATCTCAATTCTGAGAGTTAAGTATTTGATTTAAAATTTAAGAAAATGTGTTCTTACCGAGTGTTTTTGTTTACATAAGTGAGGAAAATATATCATAACAAAGTCACGTGATTGCCGCCTGTGTTTGTGGACTCTAGCCGAGGTAGCCCCTTGCAGAGATGATATGTGAAGAGCAACGAACGATCACTCTGCGCGGAGAATGCATGTTTACATGATTTGCCTATTCAAAAAATTGGAAAGGTGGTCTTGACTTTCAATATAATTTTACATGCATTGGTTCGAATCTTGCAGGTGTGAGACACCTGCAAGATTCGAACCATCACATGCAAAATCACACTAGTTCGGAATGCAATATTGCGTGGTTCATGTCGGTAAATTTTGTAAACGTGTGCCATAATGTCGTGGCCGGATTATACTTGTAAAACATGTCATTGATAGCATTTTCCCTCAAGATTTTTCTACCCACTACAACATATCATGAACAAACAATTCCCAGGAGCAAAATGTTCGTGACAAGTTGACTTTTCCTACGTGACAAATTCTATGGCACGAGGAAAGTAGCGTTTTAGGGACTTATTCATTTTGCACTTTTCACTAAATATGTGGTCGCATCAAACAATTTATTGTTGTTAAATCTAAAACAAATACTGGAGCGGGGTGTAAATGACAGGTTTTTCGTGAACTCGACCAGAAATATCGATTTATGCTTTGCGGGGGTACGACGACTTCACTCGAGCTTCTCCACTGCACATTTGGTTAGTGTGCGCCATAGTGAACGATCGACAGCAACTGATTAAGTTGTTGAGGAGATATTTTAGTCATTTTGTGTTTCCTTTTAGGTTGTCCTTAAACCGCATATGGGGTCGTTCTTGATTTCCTGAGCCCTGGGCCAAGACCCCTTATATGACTGCGTGGATTCCTGTTTTCTTCCATGCAATTAACATGGCCAAACCAACGCAGTTAGGCTTCGAAGATCATTTTCTCTATTGTGTTGGCTATATCTAAGACATATTGATTGCCGCGGTGGTCTTGCCAAATAGCGTATCGGCTATCGGTTTCTTGAATGTCTTGGTTTTTGCTTGGAGCTGTCTTATGTGGAACAGTGATCCTTCTGGGTAATACTTGGTGTATATTCCAGCTTTGAAGTCTTTCACAGCATGTTGTAGTACTTGTGCGAAGAACAGCACTGGGCGAGGACACTGTCTTGTTTCACACCATTGGAGATGTCGAATTTTTCTGAGGGTTCCCCGTCTTCCAGTACTTCATAAGTCATGTTTTCGTTGAAGAGTTTGATGAGTGATGTAAACTGGGTAAGTCATAAAAGCTTTTCCAGAATGGTCCATAATAGTTTAATGTTTACAGTGTCAAATACATTGATAGGATCAATGAAGACGACATAAAGATTTATTTTGCTTGATGCATTTCTCTTGGATTTGTCGTACTGCAAACACCATGTCTTCTGTGCTGTGATTTTATCGGGGGCCACATTGGGACTCGGGAAGATTCTTTTCGAAGAGAGTCAGTATTTAATCGGTTAAGGATGATGCGGGCTAGAATCTTGCCACTAATGGAGAGGAGTGATACGCCTCTGTAAATTCCACAGTCTGATCTGAAACATTGTTCTTAAACAAGGTAACTATAGTGATTTTGGGTCATTCTGCCAATCAGTGAAAGCACGATTCTTTATAGCGAGAACATCAGAGATTCTTGTGTCGTTTTCATTAGACCAATCCTAGTGATTCGTGTCCTTCGGAACCAAAACAAACTTTTTTGTCACCATTTCCTTGAAATTTTCCCAATTTTCGGAAATGTCCCTGTGAGTTGGCTTGTAGAAGACAGTTCAGCATATAAATCTAATTCTTCTTGAAACTTTACAGCAACCTTAGAGAGAGAGAGAGAGTAACAAACATCAGGAAAAAAGACCAATATAGGCAATTAGCAAAACGGAAAAAGGACAACTCCGACTTCTGTAACAAACACACTGCGATGGTGGGTACAAAACGAGGCTGAATTAGCATATTAATGTGTCTGTCTGTTTGGCTTTCAAATTTACTTGTTTTGGGAAAATTAAGAAAAAAGATCAATCTCCAGAAACAAATTCAACCCTTTTGGAAATTTGGAAAGAAAAAAAAGAAATAAGATTTAACAGAATGTGGGGCTGCATTCTGGGGTCCGCACGTAATATGCTTTGAGCCGAGAGGGACCTTATAATACTACATATACACACACACTTTAGAGCAACCTCATGCTGCTGGAGACATGCTGTATTAGATGCCGAGCAAACAAGCTTGAGTGAGTCTCTGTTGATGGTAAAGGGCAATATGTTGTTTCAATTTTGCGTTGACGGCGGACAAATCGGTGATTAGTCTAGCACTGAGCACCTTGCGTGGGTCTGGTAATCAAAATGTCTTGGATATCTCGTTGGCGAACAAAGGCGTTATCTATTAGATGCCATTGTTTCGATCGTGGGTGTATCCAGGTTTTCTTGTTCTTGTTTGTTATTATTAACATAGTACTTGAAATTGCGAGATTGTACTCGGTGCCGCCCTGTGTACGAAGAAAGAGCGACCACTTGCCCAAAGGTCGGTCGCCTACGTGCAAGGTCATGGCAGCAACTGCCAGTGGTTACCTTCACCTGTTGTTTTCGCCACTTCTTCATCGCCGCATGACTTTCGATGGTGTGCACAACTATAACCTAGGTGTGAGATGTATTGAAATGAGAAAACATTTGCACAGAGACAGTCCTACTCTCTCTCGATTGCAGAGGCCAGGTATCATTGGCACGGTAAATCGTTACGGCTGGGGACTTCCTTAGCTGCATTTGGGTCGACATGGCCTTTTTGGTGCCATTAGTTTCAAACGATGCCTTTCTGCTACGCTTTCTGAGCAGTAGGGTCTCTCACGTCTTCTCCCGCCATAGCGCACTTTTTGGTTGAGCATAGCTTGCTATTTGACCCCTCGCTGGGGATCTGTTAGTGGTTAAAATGGCGTGTCAACACGCCGTTGGGCCTTGCATACCCTACCTCTGGGGACAGGTCACCTCCAAGTCCCCATAACAGTTTCGCCTGAGGTCGCGGGATGTACAGTTTACATGTGTCGCTATGAGGAGGCATTGTTTATGGCTTGACTGTTTACAGATTGGCTAAACGTTGACTCACACATCTAAGGTTGGTTAAAGTGACATTTCAGAATTATTTTTACATAAATTTATTTGTATGCCCCCGATAGGGAGGCATCATAAAATTGATTTGTCCGTCCGTCCGTCTGTCTGTCCGTCTGTCCGTCATTCCGTCCAAAACTTTAACATTGGCCATAACTTCCTTATTACTTAACATATTCGCTTCATACTTTACCACAACATTCCTTGGTACATTACCTTTCTGTAGGCACATACTTTGGTGACCTTGACCCCTGGATGACCTTGACCTTGAACATAGATTGGCCATAATTTAAAATCAAAGCGGTGTCGGGGGCATTGTCATCTTACAGTGACAGCTCTTGTTATTTTATCTGAAGAGCTTTTTTTCTTGTGAAAATTCAGAAAAATTCAAGCCAAAATATTGAACCGTTTGCGAGAAATATATATTTTTGTGCTAAAATTAATCAAATTGTTGTGGACAACAATTCAGATTTATATAGAATTTGTCACTTCTGTCTCAAATCTAAAGGCATATTTTTCGCTTATAAATAACAACTTCAAAAAACTGATAACATTTCTACGCATTAGAATAAACAATCTTTGCATCAAGACATACTTTTAAAAAATAAAATAAATGTGAAATGTCACTTTAATTGCGTAGGCCTACAAATTTAATGGCCTTCATAAATTCGTGTTAGACGAAAACTTTACAGCTGTTTTTCTTTCCAATTTACTTTGTTCATTAAACCCGTCCGTCAATTGTTTAACATTGAAGGAATGGCTGTGTCCCTTGCACTTGGTTAGTACCGATGACAGCCATGTCCCCGGAACAGCCAAGCGTGTATCTTCGCCTAAACCTTCCAAAGCATTGTGGCAGCCACTCTCCTAGAGGACTGTATTTATAGGCTGTCAAGTCTATTTGCACCTCTCTGATTGGTATTCAATGGTCTTTTAAATTGTCGTCTGCAGACTGTCTATCTGAGCATCCTTCAAAATACAGTCCCCACACGTGTTCGGAAACAATGCCTTATTGCTACTTAGAGGACTAGTGCAGTTTGTAGACACAGAACGCAGAGGTGGAGAAAAACAAGAATTTTCACCCAGGTATATGTAGTTAGAAGTTGGTGAAACTGCATGCCCGTCATTATAGTAAGGATAAGGCAACACACTGTACTGCGGTACTGGATAATGCATTTTGACGTGGATGGAGTCAGCTTATTAGATGCAAGTCTGTTATCATTCTTTGGATTCTTCTTATGTCTGGACATGCCCTCTCATCTTAGGTTGGTTAAATGCGTACAATTTAATGGCCTTCATAACTTCGTTTTAGACGGAAACTATACCGCTGTTTGTCCTTCCAGTTCACAAAACCCGTCCATCAAAGCAAACTTTTTACCACGAAGGAATGGCTGTGCCCCTTGCATTTCGATGGTTCCGAGGCTAGCCATGTCTCCGTAACAGCCAAGCGCGTATCTTCGTTAAGCCTTTCATAGCCTAATGGCAGCTGCTCTCCTAAAGGAATGAATTTATAAACCATCAAGTCTTTTTGCACCCCTCTGGTTGGTATGTAATGGTCTTTTAACTTATCTTCTGCTTCATGATTTGCGCCAGAGTCAGACTGAATATTTTCTTCTTTATCTTCCAGATTCTTTAATTGTTGCCTCAAACTCAGGATGTCTTAAACATATTGTTTATTTGTCGTGTACAGACTCTCTATCTGAGCATCCTTCATAATACAATCTCCGCACGTATGAACAGAAATGTTACAATGCCTTGTTGCTACTTAGAGGACTAGTGCAGTTTTTAGGTCTACACTGAGGGCGGAGGTGGAGAAAAACAAGAATGTTCACCCAGGTATATGAGGTTAGAAGTTGGTGAAACTGAATGTCCGTCATTATAGTAAGGATAAGGCAAAATACTGTACTACGGTACTAGATAATGCATTTTGGGCATGGATGGAATCTGACAGTAAGATGCTAGTCTGTAATCATTCTCTGAGTTTATTTGTGTATGGACAGGGACCCTCATCTTAGGTTGGTCAATTTCGCTTAAAAACTTCGTTTAAGACGAAAACTTTACAGCTGTTTATCCTTCTAGTTCACTTGTTTCAAAGAACCCATTCATCAACGTTTAACCGCGAATGAATGCCTACGGTCCCTTGCACTCGTCTAGTACCGAGGCAAACCATGTCCCCGAAACAGCCAAACTTGTATTTTTGTTAAACCTTCAAAAGTCATGCGGCAGCTGTTCTCCTAGACGAATCCATAAATGAGCAAGGATCTGGAAAAAGTGCCTCATAGCATTTGAGACAGTCATGTTTGAAGATCAGAATTGCCTAGGTGCAGTCTGGCCTGGTCCATGTTGCTTTCTTATGATTATGATATACCATGACGAATTTATTTGAAAACAACAAGGTTCCTGATCAGAATGCGTGTATACGCAGGCTGATCTGCAACCGTGTTGGGCTCAAAAATCTTAAGGGACCTTTTTCAATATCCTGGCTCATTTATTAACCGCCAATTATCTTTACACTCCTCTGTTTGGTATGTAATGGTTTTTTAACTTCTCTTCTGCAACATGATTTGTGGCAGAGAAAAACTGGATGTTTTCTTTTTCATCTTCAAAATACTTTAATTGTTGCCTCAAACTCAGACTGTCTTTCATATATTGTGTATTTGTCGTTCGCAGAATCTCTATCTGAGCATTCTTAAAAAAAATCCCTCACATGTTCGGAAACAATGCCTTGTTGTTACGCAGATTACTAAATCTAGAACAGTTTGTAGACACAGAACGCAGAGGTGGAGAAAAACAAGAATTTGCACCATGATATATGGGGTTAGAAGTTGGTGAAACTGCATGCCCGTCATTATAGTAAGGATAAGGCAACACACTGTAATGTGGTACTGAATAATGCATTTTAGGCATTGGCGGAGTCTGACAGTTACATGCAAGCCTGCAATCATTCTCTGGATTTATTTGTGTCTAGACAGGGTCCCTCATCTTGGTCGGTTAATTGCGTACAATTTAATGGCGTTCATAACTTCGTTTTAGACAAAAACTTTACAGCTGTTTGTCCTTTCAGTTCATTTGGTTAGAAAAACCCATTCATCAATCTTTTAACCGCGAAGGAATTGCTGTGTCCCTTGCACTTGGCTACCGCGGCTAGTCATGCCCCCGGAATAGCCAAGCGTGTATCTTCGTGAAACCTTTCATAGCTTTGTGTCAGTCGCTCTTCTAGACGAATGAATTTAAGCACCCAAGTCTATTTGTACACTTCTGTTTGGTATGTTTTGGTCCTTTAATTTGTCTTCTATGTCATGATTGGAGCCAGAGTAAAAAAGAACATTTCCTTTTTTATCTTCCAGATTATTTAATCATTGCCTCAAACTCAGAATGTCTTGCAAAATATTTTGTATTTGTAGTCTGTAAACTCTGGATCTGAGCATCATTCAACACTGAATGTTTCCTTTTCCAGATTCTTCAGTTGTTGCCTCAAACTCAGGACGTCTTGCATATATTGTGTATTTGTCGCCTACAGACTCTCTACCTGAGCATCCTCTAAAATACAATCCCCACACGTGTTCGGAAACAATGTATTTTTGACACGTAGAGTACTAGATCTAGTACAGTTCGTAGACAGTGGACGTGGAGAAAAACAATAATTCTCGCCATGGTATATGAGGTTAGAAGTTAGTGAAACTGAATGTCCGTCATTATAGTTAGGATAAGGCAACAAACACACTTTCCTGTGGTACTGAATAATGTATTTTAGGCGTGGATGACGTCTGCCACTTAGATGCAAGTCTGTAATCATTCTCTGAGTTTATTTGTGTCTAGACAGGGTCCCTCATCTTAAGTTGGTTAATGGTGAACAATTTAATGGCCTTCATGACCTCATACTAGACGAAAACTTTACAGCTGTTTGTCCTTCAAGTTCATTTGGTTCAAAGAACCCATTCATCAACTTTTTAACCTTAAAGGCATGGCTGAGACCCTTACAGTTGACTAAGTAGTACCGAGGCTAGCCATGTTCTCGGAACAGCCAATCGTGTATCTTTGTTAAACCTTTCATAGTCTTGTGGTAGCCGCTCTCCTAGAAGATTGAATAAATAGGACTCCAAGTCTTTTTGCACCCCTCTGTTTGGTATATTATGTTCCTTTAATTTGTCTTCTGCTTCATGATTTGCGCCAGAGTAAAACTGGATGTTTTCTTTTTATGCCCCATATCCAGAGATCGGGGGCATATTATTTTACTCGTGTCCGTCCGGCTGTCAGTCTGTCTGTCCAAAAACTTAACATTTGCCTTTTCTCCAAAATATTTGATATACAAAGCTCAAATTTGGTATGTAACTTTCTTTCAATAATATCTATTTGTTCCATGCAATATGACCTTCCCCAATGTCATCCTTTAACCCTTATCAACCACTTGCACGAAAACATAACATTTCCGAAAAATGGCCATTTTGGGGGCATTCGAGTTTCACAAACACACCTTGTTATTTTCCAGATTCTTGATTGTTGCCAATAACTCAGGTTGCTTTCTACATATTGTGTATTTGTCGTCTACAGACTCTCTATCTAAATATCCTTCATGACACAAGCCCCACATGTGTTCGGAAACAATGTCTTATTGCTGCATAGAAGACTAGTGCAGCTTGTAGACACTGAACGTGGAGGTGTAGAATTTTCACCATGGTATATGATATTAGAAGTTAGTGAAACTGATGTCCGTCATTATAGCAAGGATAATGACAACATACTGTACTGCGGTACTGGATAATGTATTGTAGGCGTAGATGGAGTTTGACAGTTAGATGCAAGTCTGTGATTATTCTCTGAATTTATTTGAGTCTGGACATGGTCCTGATTCATGATTTGAGCCTGAGTAAAAAGCACTGAATGTTTTCATTCCAGTAATCTTCCAAATTGTTTTATTGTTGCCTAAAATGCAGGATGTTTTGCACATATTGTGTATTTGTCATCTGCATACCCTCCATCTGAGCATCCTTCAAAACACGATCTCTTCACGTGTTCGGAAACAATGTCTTATTGCTACATAGAGGACTAGGGAAGTTTGAAGACTTCATTTTAGACGAAAAATTTACAGCTATTTGTCCTTCCAGTTCTTTTGGTTAAAAGAACCCGTCGATCAACTTTTAACCACGAAGGAATGGCTGTGCCCCCTTGCACTTGGTTAGTACCGATGTTAGCCATGTCCCCAGAACAACCAAGCATGTATCTCCTTTAAACCTTTTACAGCCTTGTGGCAGCTGTTCTACGAGAGGAATGTAATTATAAGCCACCATGTCTACTTGCACACCTTTGGTTGGTATGTAATGGTCCTTTTATTTGTCTTCTGTTTCATGATTTGAGCCAGAGTAAATGTTTTCCTTTCATCTCCCAGATCATTTAATTATTGCCTCAAACAAATGCATGTCTTGCACATATTGTGTTTGTCGACTGCAGGCTCTCTGCCTGAGCTTCCTTCAAAATGCAATCCCCATTAGTGTTAGGAAACAATGTCGTATTGCTACGTAGAGGACGGGTAAAGTTTGTAGACACTGAACGCGGAGATGGAGAAAAAAAGCATTCTCATCGTGGTACATGTATGTGATATTAGATTAGAAGTTAATGAAACTGAATGTCCGTCATTATAGTAATGATAATGACATCACAATGTACTGCGGTACTGGATGATGCATTTTAGGCATGGATGGAGTCTGTCAGTTACATGTAAGTCTGCAATCATTCTCTGGCTTTATTTTTGTCTGGACAGGGTCTCTCATCTTGGGTTGGTTAACTGCGTACAAATTAATGGCCTTTTTAACTTTGTTGTAGACAAAACTTTACAGCTGTTTGTCCTTCCAGTTCACTTGTTTCAAATAACCAGTCCATCATCTTTTAACCACGAAGGAATGGATGTGCCGTATGCACTTTGCTAATACCGATGATAGCCCATTCTTTTTAAGCCCTCTGGTTTGGTATGTAATGGTCCTTTAATTTGTCCTCTGCTTCATGATTTGTGCCAAAGTAAAACTGAATATTTTTATGCTCCCCGAAGGGAGAGCATATAGTCGCCACTTTGTCTGTCCGTCCGTCCTGTCCGTCCGTCATTCCGTCCGCCGTCCGTCCGTCCGAAGCGATTTCTCTATAACCCTTGGGCAAAATCAAATGAAACTTACCATGTGAACTCCCTATGACATAATGCCGATGTACTTTTCCCGGTTTTTGGATTTGAGGCCTCGTCATGGGAAAAGGGGACTTAAGGTAAAACACAGTTTTTCTCTAATTTCTCCTCGTCTAATAGTCAGAATTTGATGAAATTTCATATTTGAGTAGCAAATCAGATGCCCTAGACAATAAAGTGCTCTCCATGGCATACATTTATTGTGACAATGCCTTATTCGGGGAGCATTGTCCTTCTCTGACGGCCCTTGTCTTTTTTTATCTTCCAGATTCTTTAATTGATGTCTAGCACTTATTGTGTATTTGTCGTCTGCAGACCCTCTATCTGAGCATCCTTCAAGACACAAGCCCCATACGTGTTCGGAAACAATGCCTCGTTGCCACTGAGAGTACTAATGTAGTATGTAGCCACTGAACGCGGAGGTGGAGAAAAAAAAGAAAGTCCATTATGGTACATGAGGTTACAAGTTGGTGAAACTGGATGTCAGTCATTATGGTACGGGTAAGGCAACACGCTGTACTGCGGTACTGAATAATGTATTGTAGGCGTAGATGGAGTTTGACAATTAGATGCAAGTCTGTGGTTATTCTCTGAATTTATTTGAGTCTGGACATGGTCCTGATTCATGATTTGAGCCTGAGTAAAAAGAACTGAATGTTTTCATTCCAATAATCTTCCAGATTTTTTTATTGTTGCCTCAAATGCAGGATGTTTTTCACATATTGTGTATTTGTCGTCTGCAGACTGTCTATCTGAGCATCCTTGAAAATACAGTCCCCACACGTGTTCGGAAACAATGCCTTATTGCTACGTAGAGGATAAGGGAAGTTTGTAGACTTCATTTTAGACGAAAACTTTACAGCTATTTGTCCTTCCAGTTATTTTGGTTATAAGAACCCGTCGATCAACTTTTAACCACGAAGGAGTGGCTGAGCCCCTTGCACTTGGTTAATACCGAGGTTAGTCATGTCTCCGGAATGTTCAGCCAAGCGTGTCTCTTCGTTAAACCTTTCGTAGCCTTGTGGCAGCTGCTCTCATAGAGGAATGAATTCATAAGCTGCCAAGTCCATTTGCACCCCTCCGGTTGAGTATGTAATAGTCCTTTAATTTGACTTCTGCTTCAAGATTTGTGCCAGGGTAGAACTAAATGTTTTATTTTTTATCTTTCAGATTCTTTATTTGTTGCCACAATCTCAGCATGTCTTGCACATTAATTGCATTTGTTATCTGCAGACTCTAACTGAGCATCCACAAAAATACAATTCCCAAGCGTGTATCCTCGTTTAACCTTTCATAGCCTTGTACCAGCTGCTCTCTTAGAGGAATGAATTTATAAGCTGTCAAGTCTATGTGCACACTCCTGCCTTAGTATGTTTTTGTCCTTTAATTTGTTTTCTGCTCCATGATTTGAGCCAGAGTAAAATTATGTTTTCTTTTCCACCTTCAAGGTTCTTTAATTGTTGCTTTGATCTCAGGATGTCTTGTACATATTGGGTGTTTGTCGTCTGCAGATTCTCTCTCTGAGCATCCATCAACACTGATTTTGTTTCCATCTTCAAGATTATTTAATTGTTGCCTCAAACTCAGGATGTCTTACATAATTATATTGTGTAGTTGTCGTCTGCAGACTGTCTATCTGGGCATCCTTCAAAATACAGTCCCCACACGTGTTCGGAAACAATGCCTTATTGCTACTTAGAGGACTAGTGCAGTTTGTAGACACAGAACGTGGGGGTGGAGAAAAACAAGAATTTTCACCATGGTATATGTAGTTAGAATTTGTTGAATCTGAATGTCCGACATTATAGTAAGGATAAGGCAACACACTGTACTGTGGTACTGGATAATGCATTTTAGTCGTGGACGGAGTCTGTCAGTAAGATTCAAATCTGTAATCATTCTCTGGATTTATTTGTGTCTGGACAGGGCCCTCATCTTAGGTTGGTTAATTCCGTACGATTTAATGGCCTTCATAACTTCGTTTTAGACGAAAACATTACAACCGTTTGTACTTCCAGTTCACTTGGTTGGAAGAATCCGTCCATCAATTTTTTTACCGCGAAGGAATGGCTGAACCCCTTGCACTTGGCTAGTACCGCGGCTAGTCATGTCCCCGAAACAGCTAAGCTTGTGTCTTGTAGCCTTGTGGCAGCTGCTCTCCTAGATTAATGAATTTATAAGCTGTCGAGTATTTTTGCACCCCTCTGATTGATATGTAATGGACATTTAATTTGTCTTCTGCTTCGTGATTTGTGCAAGATTAAAACTGACTGTTCTATTTTTCATCTTCCAGATTCTTTAATGGTTGTCTCAAGGTTGCCTCAAACTTAGGATGTCTTGCATATATTATTTATTTGCCGTCTGCAGACTCTTTAGCTAAGCATCCTCCTAAACACAATCCCCACACTCGTTCGGAAGCAATGCCTTACTGCTTCCTAGAGGACTATGCAGCGCATTTTGTAGACACTGATTGCGGAGGTAGACAAAACAACAATTTTCACCCTGGTATATGAGGCTAGAAGTTGTTGAATATCCGTCATTATAGTAAGGATAAGGCAACACTGTACTGCGGTACTTGATGATGCATTTCAGGCGTGGTTTGGGTCTGCCAGTTAGTTGCAAGCCTGCAATCATTCTCTGGATTTATTTGTGTCTGGACAGGATCCCTCATCTTAGGTTGTTTAATTGGGGTACAATTTAATTGCCTTCATAACTTCGTTTTAGACGAAAACTTTATAGCTGTATGTCTTTCCAGTTCAATTGGTTTAAAGAACCCAACAATCAAGGTTTAACGTTTTACGTTTAACCGCGAAGTAAGTGCGTGTCCCAGGAGCGTGTATCTTCGTTAAAACTTGCAAAGCCCTGTGACAGCTTCTCTCTTAGAGGAATGGATTTATAGGTTGCCAAGTCTATTTTCACACCTCTTGTAGGTATGTAATGGTCTTTTAATTGAACCGGTGAATGATTTGTGCCAGAGTAAAACTGAATGTTTTCTTATTCATCTTCATGATTCTTTAATTGTTGCCCCAATCTCAGTATGTCTTGCACATGTTGTGTATATGTTGACTGCAGGCTCTCTACCTGAGCATCCTTCAAAACATAGTCCGCACACGTATTCGGAAACAATGCTTTATTGTTACTTAAAGGATTAGTGAAGATTGTAGACACAGAACGCGGAAGCGGAGAGAAACATGAATTTCCACCCTGGTATATGAGGTTAGAAGTTAGTGAAACTTAATGTCCGTCATTATAGTAAGGATAAGGCAACACACTGTAATGTGGTACTGAATAATGCATCGTAGGCATGGAGAGAGTCTACCAGTTAGATGCAAATCTGTAATCTTTCTCTTGACATGGTCCTGATTCATGATTTAAGCCAGAGTAAAAAATGAATGTTTTCTTTTTCATCTTCCAGATTCGTTAATTGTTGCCTTGAACTCCGGGTGTCTTGCACGTATTGTGTGTTTGTAGTCCACAGACTCTCTCTATCTGAGTATCTATCAAAGTACAATCCACACGCATGTTCGGAAACAATGCTGTATTGCTACATAGAGGACCAGTGAAGTTTGCAGACACAAAACGCGGAGGTGGAGAAAAACGTGAATTATAATCCCTGCTATAAATATGAGGGTAGAAGTACATAAAACTGAATGTCCGTAATTATAGTAAGGATAAGGCAACACACTGTACTACGGTACTGAATAATGCATTTTAGGCGTGGATGACGTCTCCCAGTTAGATGCAAGTTTGTAGTCATTCTCTGGATTCTCTGGTCCTGATTCATAAGTTGAGCCAGGGTAAAAACACTGATTGTTTCTTATTCATCTTCCTGATTCTTTAATTGTTGCCTCAAACTCAGAATGTCTTGCACAAATTGTGTATTTGTCGTTCGCAGGCTCTCTATCTGATTCAAATCACGATCCCCACACGTGTTCGGAAACAATGCCTTATTGCTACATAGAGCACTAGCGCATTTTGTAGACACTGGACGCGGAGGTAGAGAAAAACACGACTTTTCACCCTGGTATATGAGGTTAGAAGTTGGTGAAACTGAATGTCCGTCATTATAGAAAGGAAAAGGCAACACACTGTACTGCGGGACTGGATAATGCGTCGTAGGCATGGATGAAGTGTGCTTGTTAGATGCAAGTCTGTAATCATTCTCTGAGTTTGTGTCTAGACAGGGTCCCTCATCTTAGCTTAGTAAATTGCATACAATTCAATGGCCTTCAAACCTGTTTTAGACGAAAACATTACAGCTTTTCCATCCAGTTCTTTTGGTAAAAAGAATCCGTCGATCAACTTTTAACAACGAAGGAGTGGCTGAGCCCCTTAACTTGGTTAGTACCGAGGCTAGTCATCTCTCCGGAACAGCCAAGCGTGTATCTTCGTTAAACCTTTTACAGCCTTGTGGCAGCTGTTCTTCTAGAAGAATGAATTTATAAGTCGCCAAATCTATTTGCACACCTCATTTTGGTATGGAATGGTCCTTTGCTTTGTCTTCCGCTTCAAGATATAGCCACAGTAAAAATGAATATTTTCTTTTTCATCTCCCAGATTCTTTAATTGTTGCCTCAAACTCAGGATGTCTTGTACATATTGTGCATTTGTCGACAGCATACTCTCTATCCGAGCATCCATCAAAACACAATTCCCATGCGTGTTCGAGAACAATGCCTTGTTGCTGCCTAGAAGACTAGTGAAGCTTGTAGACACTGAACGCCGAGGCAGTGGTGGAAAAAACAAGAATTTTCACCATGGTATACGAGGTAAGAAGTTGGTGAAACTAAATGTCTGACATCATAGTGTTGATAAGCAGCAACACACTGTGCTGCGGTACTGGATGATGCATTTTAGGCGTGGATGGAGTCTGCCACTTTGATGCAAATTTGTAATCATTCTCTGGGTTTATTTGAGTCTGGACAGGGGCCCTCATTATATATAGGTTGGTTAATTACGTACAATTTAATGGCCTTCATAAATTCGTGTTAGACGAAAACTTTACAGCTGTTTGTCCTTCCAATTCACTTTGTTCATCAAACCCGTCCGTCAACTGTTTAACATTGAAGGAATGGCTGTGTCCCTTGTACTTGGTTAGTACCGATGATAGCCCTGTCCCCGGAACAGCCAAGCGTATATCTTCGCTGAATCTTCCAAAGCATTGTGACAGCCACTCTCCTAGATGATTGTATTTATAGGCTGTCAAGTCTATTTGCACCCCTCTGATTGGTATGCAATGGTATTTTAATTTGTCTTCTGATTCATGATTTGCGCTAGAGTAAAACTGAATGTTTTCTTTTTCATCTTCCAGATTCTTATATTGTTGCTCAAACTCAGAATGTCTTGCACATATTGTGTATTTGTCGATTGCAGACTCTATATCTGAGAATCCTTCAACACTGAATACTTCCTTTTCGGGATTCTTTAGTTGTTGCCTCAAACTCGGGGTGTCTTGCAAAACTGTAATTGTCGTCTGAGCATCATTAAAAACACAATACCCACACGTGTTCGGAAATAATACCTTATTGCTAAATAGAGGACTAGTGCATTTTGTAGACACAGAACGCAGAGGTGAAGAAAAACAAGAATTTTCACCATGGTATATGTAGTTAGAAGTTGGTGAAACTGCATACCCGTCATTATAGTAAGTATAAGGCAACACAATGTACTGTGGCACTGGATAATGCATTTAGGTATAGATGAAGTATGCCAGTTAGATGCAAATCTGTAATCATTCTCTGATTTATGTCTGGCCAGGGTCCTGATTCATGATTTGAGCCAAATTAAAAACTGAATGTTTTCCATTTTATCTTCCAGATTCTTTGATTGTTGCCTCAAACTCAGGATGTTTTGCAAGCACATATTGTGTATTTGTCGTCAGCAGACCCTCTATCCGAGCATCCTTCAAAATACAATCCCCACACTTGTTCGAAAACAGTGCCTTGTTGTTACATAGAGTACTAGATCTAGTGCAGTTTGTAGACACAGAATACAGGGGTGGAGAGATAAAAGAATTTTCACCATGGCATATGAGGTTAGAAGTGAAACTGAATGTCCGTCATTATAGTAACAAGTAAAAAATTGCTGTAATGTACAGCAAAATGAATTGTATCGCGCTTAAAAAATTATACCAAAGTTGTGAATAAAATGGTACAAGTGTCTGGTTAAGTCAACATGCAGTGAAAACCGAAATAGGATTGCATGTCTGCATATGCTGGTGCTAGTCTATTTTTTGTGTGTTCAGCCAGATTATACATTAATTAAACAACATAGGAGGGGAAGTAAGCAAATACAAAAGTGTTAAATGTTGCAGTTGGATAAATGGCGATTAAAATTAACTTAAACAAGAAAGGAAACCGAAAAATATAAGAAAGGAATTAGGGCCAAGATGGTCCTGAATCGTTTCTCCATGTAATTATTTTTTGGAAAAAAAGAAGAAAAAAAGACACACACAAAAAAAATTAAAAGTGCACCATAGTAAGCACAGTTCACTATGAAATTATTTTTCGAAAAAATAAAAAACAAAACAAAAACAAAGCAAAAGAAAACAAAAACAATTCGAAAGGCTCCATGCAAGGAAGATTCCTGTTAGATTTCTATGTTAGAAGATTCCTGTTTGAATCTTGATTGAAACTGGCCTAGTAATTTTGGAGAAGTTTTCACATGAACGTACGCCGGAAACAGGACCGTGGCATAAGCCCCGCTAGCCTTTGGTCAGAATAGGTAAAATACTTTAATTAAATAGAAAAAAGTACTTGTTTATCCATTAGCCTTCTGAATATAAAAATCGTATCAAGTAAATTTTCCAAACCGGAACATTTTGACCACTATAGCTTATTTGTTCTTCGTATAATCATTCAATAGAGAACAGACTGTGTTGAATAGATCAGAGTGCATGCTAATCTTAGTCTATGGAATCTAAAAATGCTTTGATAACAGCAGGAATAGGAAACGTTTATGATAACAGACATAGATGAACGAACGCACAACAGCCACAATGCCACGGATATGATCCTTATTACTTTTGTCCGGCGGAGCAATAAATTAAATGTAAAAAAGAGAAATACAGAAATGCCATATAAAGTGACAACTACCAGCCGCTAAAATGAAGCAAAATATATAAGGAATTTTTAAGATTTAAGCTGTAACACAATACAAGCAATACCATGAATATGTCTCGATAATTCACCCGGCAGATCATCTCTGCCAGGTCATAAATCGGCACCTATATTTGTACTTATCACACACACAAAAAAAACCCAAGAGTGCCTGAAAGGCACTGATATCGCTCACCTGAGTTCTTCCTGTATTTGATGGTGTACAATATAAAATTAATTTTCTTGTAAACAAATATGTATGTCGTATCAAACTATTGTAAATTAAGTTTCATAATTTCCAATGAAGACAATGAAGTCACATTAGTATTCATTCATATTGCATGTAGTAGCATTTGCATACATCTTTAAAATTGAATATCATGTGCTGTTCCAGTTTGATTTTTATAATCAGGATTAATCTTTTACAATTAACAATTTACAATTTTGAAACATCAGAATGATACATTACAGGCATTAATATGTTTAATATGATAAGCCACTCCTTGCCTCATCAACATTTATTATCCTATCAAAAATTTATAACCAAGTGTTTGAAAAGAGTAACTCAATAAGCATTTTGTTCTCTTGGTTTAAATTGGCCCCATGGTTGATTTTTGAAGAATTTCTTTATGATTTTTTGAAGTCTGATAAGCCCTACCCTGCCACACTCAAATTTTTTAACAAATCAAAAATTCACAAACAATACTATTGTTAAAAAGAGTCACTCAAGCAACATCCCTGGTTCAAATTGACCCAACAGTTGATTTTTAAAGAATTTTCTTGTCATTTCTCCTAGTCGTATAAACATCCTGCCATGTCCACATTTTCAACCAATCACAAATTTGTAAAAAAATAAAAATAAAAACGGGTACCCAAGGAACATTCCTGGATAATTTGATATAATTTGTCCAACAGTTAAGGAGAAGAAAATTTTCAAGGATTCGTTTAATAACTTCTCCAAGTCTGATAAGCCCCGCCCTGCCGCGCCTACATTTTTTGACAAATAAAAAATTCATAAACACACATTAAAAACAGTCACTCAAGAAACAGATCTGCCAGGTTTGGTTTGAAATTGACCAATGGTTGATTTTTAAAGATTTTTTTCATGATTTCTTTAAGTCTGATAAGCCCCGCCCTGCCACGCCCACATTTTTTGACGAATCAAAAATTTGAAAACACATTTTGAAAATGGTCATCCAAGTAACATTTCTGCCAATTTTGGTAAAAATTGATCCATTGGTTAAGGAGAAGAAGATTTTTTAAGAATTACTTGACGATTTGTCTAAGTCTGATAAGCCTCACCCTGCCACGCCCTCATTTTTTGACGAATCAAAAATTTGAATATAGGCAGTAAAGACAGTCAATCAAGGAACATTCCAGCCAAGATTGGTACAAATTGGATCAACATTTGATTTTTAAAGAATTATTTAACAATTCCTCTAAGTCTGATAAGCTCCGCCCTGCCACGCCCACATTTTTTGATGAATCAAAAATTTGAAAACAAATTTTGAAAAAGATCACCCAAGGAACATTTCTGCCAAATTTGACAAAAATTGACTCAATGGTTAATGAGAAGAAGATTTTTGAAGAATTATTTAACAATTTCTCTAAGTCTGATAAGCCCCGCCCTGCCACACCCTCATTTTTTGATGAGTTAAAAATTCATCAACAGGCAGTTAAGACAGTCAATCAAGAAACATTCCAGCCAAGATTAGTACAAATTGGATCAACTTTTGATTTTTAAAGAATTATTTAACAATTTCTCTAAGCCTGTTAAGCCCCGCCCTGCCACGCCCACATTTTTTGACGAATCAAAAATTTGAAAACAAGTTTTAAAAAGGGTCACCCAAGGAACATTTATACCAACTTTGGTAAAAATTGACTTTATGGTTAGGGAGAAGAAGATTTTTGAAGAATTATTTATCAATTTCTCTAAGCCTGATAAGCCCCGCCCTGCCACGCCCACATTTTTGACGAATCAAAAATTTGAACGCAAGTTTTGAAAAGGGTCACCCAGGGAACATGCCTGTCAAGTTTGGTAAGAATTGGCCCAGTGGTTAAGGAGGAGAAGATGTTTAAAGAAATTGTTGACGCCTTCCGACGCACGACGCACGCCGGACACAGGTTGATCACAAAAGCTTACCTTGAGCATGTTGCTCAGGTGAGCTAAAAACACACAAAGAACGAGCGACACATACGAGGAGATTTACTAGAGTGTAACAAAAAGTACAAGACTAAAGTTTTGATTGTGGCGGCGAATTGATTGAGCATAAAGTATTCTTTTGAACGGTTTTGAAATCCATCCAGTCAAAAACTGTTGAGACATAAAAATTGAGTTGTTCTTTTATGTGAAAGCCCCTAACAGTTTGTAATTTTTAGAAAAAAGTTTGAGAAAACCTATTTGTTCTACTAGTTATACACATGCCTATTTAGTTCAGACGATCCCTTGAAATTATGGAATCTAATCATCCAAAATTGTACATGTATGCAGTGTTCATTCAATACTAAAGTCTTTATCGTGCTTTGATTTCCTAGGACGCGATGCAGCGAATCGGATAGGCCATGGGCAAACCGAAAGTAGGAATTCACATTGTAATGCAATTTTGAAAAACGCTTGAGAAAACCCATTTGTTCTACTAGCAATACTACATATTTAGTCAGATAAGACGATCCCTTGTAACAATGCAAGTTGACCAGTCCAAATTGAACATGTAGTGGTCATTCAATAGTAAGGTACTTCTCGTTCTTTGATTTCTTATTGCGATTCGAAATGGTATGCATAAATGCGTTGCATTTAAACGGATAGGAAAAATACATGTCCACCATAGGCAAACCGGAAGTAGGGACTTTCCATTGCTATGCAAAGTATAAAACTATACTAGAATTTTGTTTACACGAATTTTCAGCGTGGTCTGAGATTAAACGAACTTCAAAGAACTTCAAAGTATACTTATTGTACTGCTTGAAAAATTATACCGTGTAAACAGTTTATGTGTAGGTTATATATACGACTTTCAAGTACAAATAATTATCCCTCATGACGTAATTTCTAAAATTAGAATATGTATACCACAATATGTATCGCGCATGGCGCGATACAATTATAAGGCATCATATTGTACTATGGTACTGGATAATGCATTTTAGGCGTGGAAGACGTCTGCCAGTTAGATGCAAATCTATAATCATTCTCTTAGTTTATTTGTGTCTGAGCAAGGTCCCTCATCTTAGGTTGGTTAATGGCGTACAATTTAATGGCCTTAATAACTTCGTTTTAGACGGAAACATGGCCTTAATAACTTCGTTTTAGACGGAAACTTTACAGATGTTTGTACTTCCAGTTCATTTGTTTCAAATAACCCGTATATCAACTTTTAATCACGAACGAATGAATGAGCCCCATGCAATTGTTAAGTGCATGTCCCAGGAGCAGCCAAGCGTGTATCTTCGTAAAGTTAAACCTTCAAAAGCTTTGTGGCAGCTGTTGTCCTAGAGGAATGAATTTATAAGCTGTCGAGTCTTTTTGCACACCTCTATACATGTATGTAATGGTCCTTTAATTTGTCTTCTGCTTAATGATTTGTGCCATAGTAAAACTCAATGTTTTTTATTCATCTTCATGATTCTTTAATTGTTGCCTCAAACTCAGAATGTCTTGCACAAATTGTGTGTGTGTCGTCTGCAGACCCTCTATCTCAGTGACCCCCTTCAAAACACGATCCCCACACGTGTTCGGAAACAATGCATTGCTGCTTCATAAAGGACTAGTGCAGTTCGAGGACTCTGAACGCCGAGGTGGAGAAAAACAAGAATTTTCACTATGGTATATGACGTTAGAATTTGCTGAAACTGAATGTCCAACATTATAGTAATGATACGGCAAGACACTGTACTATGGTACTGCATAATGCATTTAGACGTGAATGAAGTCTGCCAGTTAGTTGCAAATCTGTAATAAATCTCTGGGTTTATTTGTGTCTGGACAGAGCCTCTCATCTTAGGTCGATTAGTTGCGTACAATTTAATGGTCTTTATAACTTAGTTTAGACGGAAACTTTACAGATGTTTGTCCTTCCATTTCATGTGGTTCAAAGAACCTATTCATCAACTTTTTTAACCACGAAAGAATGGATATGCGTCTTGCACTTGGTTAATACCGATGATGGCCATGTCCACGGAACAGCCAAGCGTGTATCTTCGTTTAACCTTTCATAGCCTTGTGGCAGCTGTTCTTCTAGACGAATGAATACATAGGCTGCCAAGTCTATTTGCACACATCTGGTTGGTATGTAATGGTCCTTTAAGTTGTCTGCTAGAATAAATTGTTTTTTTATTTTTTTTTTTAGCTCGACTTTTCGAAGAAAATGAGAGCTTATACTGTCACCCGGGCGTTGGCGTTGGCGTCGGCGTTGGCGTTGCAACAAAGGTTAAAGTTTTTTCAAACATCAATAACTTCCATACTATCAAAGGGATTCAACCCAAACTTGGAATACTTATTCACCATCACACCCTCTACCTTACTATCAGGGCCCATGACCCTGGGACCACTCTATTTGGAGTTATGCCCCCTTTATACTTAGCACTTAGAAAGTCGAGCGCGCTGTCTTCGGACAGCTCTTGTTTCTTTTTTTATCTTCCAGATTCTTCAATTGTTGCCTCAAACTCAGGATGTCTTCTTGCACATATTATGTATTTGTAGTCTGCAGACTCTCCATTTGAGCATCCATCAAATCACGATCCCTACACGTGTTCAGAAACAACACCTTATTGCTTAAAAGACGGATGAAGTTTGTAGACACAGAACGCGGAGTTGGAGGAAAAAACAAGAATTTTCACCATTGCATATGAGATTAGAAGTTAGTGAAACTGAATGTCCGTCATTATAGTGAGGATAAGGCAACACACTGGACTGCGGTACTAGATAATGCATTTTAGGCGTGGATGGAGTCTGCCAGTTAGATGCAAGTCTGAAATCATTCTCTTGACATGGTCCTGATTCATGATTTTAGCCAGAGTAAAACTGGACGTTTTCTTTTTATCTTCGAGATTATTTTATTGTTGCCTCAAACTCAGGATGTCTTGCAAATATTGCACATTTATCATCTACAGACTCTCTATTTGAGCATCCTTCAAAACACGATCCCCACACGTATTAGGAAACAATACCTTGTTGTTACGTAGAGTACTAAATCTAGTGCAGTTTGTATGAACTGACTTATCCACGGAGGTGAAGAAAAACAAGAATTTCCACCGTTGTATATGGGGTTAGAAGTTGTTGAAACTGAATGTCCGTCATTATAGTAATTATAAGGCATCATATTGTACTGCGGTACAGAATAGTGTATTCTAGGCGTGGATGGAGCATCTCACTTAGATGTAAGACTGTAATCATTCTCTGAGTTTATTTGTGTCTGGACATGGTCCTTATTCATGATTTAAGCCAGAGTAATGTCCGTTATTACAGTAATGATAAATCTACTCATTGTACTACGATACTGGATAATTCACTTTAGGCGTGGATGGAGTCTGCCAATTAGATGAGAGTCTGTAATCATTCTTTGGGCTGATTTGTGTCTGGACAGGGTCCCTCATGTTAAGTTGGTTAATCGCGTACAATTTAATGGCTTTCATAACTTCGTTTTAGACGGAAACTTTACAGCTGTTTGTCCTTCCAGTTAATTTGGTGCAAAGAACCCATTCATCAATTTTTAACCCCTTCCTATAGGTTAGTACCGAGGCTAGTCATGTCCTTGGAACAGCCAAGTGTGTATCTTCGTTATTTTTTTCATAGCCTTGTGACAGCTGCTCTCCTAGACGAATGCATTTATAAGCCGTCAAGTCGTTTTGCACCCCTCTGCTTTGGTATGTTATTGTTCTTTTATTTGTCTTCTGTTCCATGGTTTATACTAGAGTAGAACTGAATATATATTTTCCATCTTCCAGATTCTTATGTTGTTGCTCAACTTAGGATGTCTTGCATATATTTTGTGTTTATTGGCTGCAGACTCTCTATCGGAGCATCCTTCAGCACACGATCCCTACACGTGTTAGGAAATAATGTCTTATTGCTACTTAGAGGACTAGAGCGTTTGTAGACATTGAACGTGGAAGTGGAGAAAAACAAGAATTTTCATCCTGGTATATGAGGTTTGAAGATGGTGAAACTGAATGTCCGTCATTATAGTAATGATAAGGCAATACACTGTACTGTGGTACTTGATGATGGAGTCTACCAGTTAGTTGCAAGTCTGAAATATTCGAGTTTATTAATTTTGTGTCTGTTTAATTCGGGTACAATTTAATGGCCTTCTTAACTTCGTTTTAGACGGAAACTTTATAAATGTATGACTATCCAGTTCACTTGGTTTAAAGAACCAGACAATCATCGTTTTACGTTTAACCGCGAAGTAAGTGCATGTCCCAGGAGCAGCCAAGCGTGTATCTACGTTAAACCTTGCAAAGCCTTGTGACAGCTTCTCTCCTAGAGGAATGGATTTATAGGTTGCCAAGTCTATTTGCTCACCTCTTGTAGGTATGTAATGGTCTTTTAATTGAACCGGTTGATGATTTGTGCCAGAGTAAAACTGAGTGTTTTCTAATTCATCTTAAGCCAAAATGGATCAAAAACTGATTTACAGTCTTTTTTTAACTTTTCTCAATATTTTGTGTATTATATAGAAATTTATCGTTTGCAATGTTGGTTTAGATGTCTGCAGCGGATTTCAGGTTGGACTAGCCTTAAAATTTGGGAAAGGGTTAACAAAATAAATGATTACGTGTCAAGAAATTAGTATGCACTTTCGTCATCGATGAAAGATTTTTTTTTTATTTTTGACACATAAGAATAAATGAAAATATTGGAAGAGAAGAAAAAAAAAACAAGATAATTTGACATCTTGTTTCTTCTTATCTTCCAAAATTTTCTGATTTCTTTTGATGTCCACTCCTATGTTAAAATTTTGCTGATTTGCATACAATAGTTTATATATACTTGTAATGTTTTTTGTTCAATTCAATTAGATGGTTATTGATCTATCAGCATTTTAGATACAAATAGGACGACATAGGATATAAAACTTGTTCCATATACAAAACCCAGCAAACATTGCCATATCGGACCGATATCGGCTATATGTCGGAATATCGGTGTCGGCTTTCTGATATCGGCCCGATGTCGGGCCGATATAGATATATTGCAGATATACATTAAAACATTAGTATTTTGGTTGTACAATAAATTCGAGTGAAACCTGTCTTATTTTGTCAATCAATCAAGTTTGTAATCTGATAATACGGGTTGTAAATTTAGGTCGATATCGGAGTGACATCGGGCCGATATCACCTATACAGTGTTTCTCACAACATTGTACTTCTACCTACGCGCCGCCTTTGCACCGGTTTCTCGGCTTCGAAAGGTTAGACAAAGATTTACAGTACTTTTTTCGATTTCTTCTTAATTATCGAGAATATTTTCGTGCAGAAATTTATTCGCCTTATCAAACCCTTCTTCCAACACGAATTAGTGCTGTTGATTTTACGATTACACATGATTATATGTAAGTGAACGTAAATTGTAATGCATTTTCGCGACATTCGATAAGTCACTGTTTTGGGTCAAAAATAAAAATGTAAAGGAATGGCGATGTTGTGCTAATTTTGAAATATTCTTGAATCGCAATGTAAGAAATGTCACTTATTTCAGAATCTTATGTATTGCAGGTCACATACCTATCTGTGTAAGGTGGGGTTTCCAGGACGAACATGCCCGAGAGGGTCCTCAAAACCTGCCTCACCAACCAGTTGGCAATCCACTAAAACTGATATGGTAAAAAAGGCAAAAGAAAATTCACGGACCTGAAACTGGCCCAGGCAGTACTAAGTAAGTAAACATTTGTTTGATTAAGACACTTTTATCTTTAGAGGCAGAACAACATGCTGTTATACTTGCAATTTGAAAATAAGTATCCTCACTGATAAAATTTGTAATTTCTTTGTACCTTCAGAAAATTCATAAGTCAGCACTTTTTTGAAAAGCCTCATTAGGCCAAATAAAAAAAATATGTGTGATTCAGGTAACGTCTCTATATAACCAGGGCAGGTTGGTAGAGTTTTTTTCCTTTACTGCGGCACTAAGTTATATTTAACAAATTGAGGTATTGAGATCGATGGCGATATGATGTTTTTGTTTGCTTCTTCCTTCTTGTTTTTTTTGGCCACAACTAAAGGTTTAACAATTTACTCTTACCTTTTTTATTTATGTTGTAGAATCGGTCATGAAGTGCAAAAAGGTTACTGCATCAGAAGTAGACCAAGACTGCAGAGAGTGGTTTCGGATGGCTAGCGACAGGGATGGTGGCCGTAAGAGACACCAGAAAGGCAGAAGACAGGAAACAACCGTGGAAACAACCGTGGAAACACCTAATGATAATGATTGTTAGGACTAGCATCTTTGCTGTTCAAATATAAGGGAATTAAAGAAACTGATATATTAAAAATGGCAGAGTGGAAAATGCTTAAATGATTACTTTTCAAAGGAGTTGCAAGCCTCTATATTGGGGCATATGTGTTGACGGTTTACTGACTGGCTAATATTGTAATTGGTTTTATGTACTTATGCATTTTGTTCCTTCTACACACTTATATAATAATTATTATTATGTCTCACACATGCCAGGAGGTTGGAGCTGGGGCATGGTATCTGCCTAGTCATTGCATAGACAGATGCACTGTTCTTGCTCTTGCTCCTCGATATGTGCGTTTATAGGATTGAGGACTAATAAGTAATATGTAAATACATGTATATGTGTATAGCAGGTCACTTGTGTTTTCTGCTTGTTATTGTATTTCATTTTTATGCCCTCGCATCGAAAGATCGGGGTCATATTGTTTTACTCATGTCCGTCTGTCTGTCTCAAGGTCATCCTATTGCCTTTATCAACCCTTAACACGAAAAAATGACAATTTCCAAAAAATAGTCATTTACGGGGGCATTTGTGTTTCACAAACACATTTTGTTATCTCAAGTTTCAGTCTTCGCCTTCATTTTTATGCTTCCCGAAAAAATTTCGAGGGAGCATATAGTCGCCATGCTGTCCGTCTGTCTGTGTGTGTGTCCGTCCGTCCGAGTGTCCGTCCGTCTACAGCCAGATCTCAGCAACCCTTGGGCCAAATTCAATGAAACTTCACATGTGAACTCCCTGGGATAATCCTTAGGGTCCTTTTTCTCCGTTTCTTGATTTGAGGCTGCGTCATGGAAAAAGGGGCCTTAATATAAAAATTTGTTTTTCTCTTATTTCTCTTCATCTAACAGGCATAATTTAATGAAATGTTGCATTTATATGATAAATGGGATGTCCTAGACCATATTTTATAAATAATGTGTGTGCAAAATATCTGTCATGGGAAAATGGGGCTTAATGTATGATAGTTTTTATTTTGTGACAAACACTTATTCAGGGAGCATAATCCGTCACTGACGGCTCTTAATTGTTTAGACTACTTGCCGTAATGGCTATTTTTTAGTTATTTGTTTATATGTCTAATTAAGATAAGCCACACTTTCTACTTGCCCAAAAGCATTTTCACTTGTCCAGGGCTTTGGGCAAGTGGGTTATGTCGAAGACTGATATTGTTTGTATATGTATTGTTATTGGATGTATTTGCTGTGATTATAATCTCACTTCATTTGGTTGTGTTATCAGTATATACTCTAGTCTACAAAATTATTATTTAAGTGTATGTGTGTGTGTGTGTGTGTGTGTGTGTGTGTTTAAAGAAGTTATGTTGCAGTAAATTTCCCAAGCTTGAGTCTGCCAATCATAAATATATAATCAAATATCGGCAAATTCTTCTTTTCTCTCAATATTTTTTCCTCATTATTCATAACCTACTTTGGACGAAAAAACCTAGTCTTAAAACAGAACATAGGACTTATTTGTTTTTAACATTGTGTATTATTTATAGATAATTATATCGTTGGTGGGATGTCAAAGTCTCATACACCCAGCTTTTCCAAGCTGTAGTTACGAGGTTTTGACCCCCCCATCAGTAATATTTATTTAATCAATTTTGTAAAACGCCATTGAACATGAACTGTCGTAAAAATAGGCGTTTAACCCTTTCCCAAACAAGACCTAGTTTTGATGTCCTTAAGAGAAATGGCTTGGGAAAACATTGAAACAAAAGAAGAAACTGCTGATAACCAGCACTTTCTCCTTTTGTCTCAATGTTTTCTGTGCCATTTTTACATAATTCCTATCTTAAATATCATCCGTTTTGTCATTTGTGGCAGTTTTTGAAGTGGATCACCCTAAAATTTTGTCGTTTGGGGAAGGGTTAATCAAATATAAACGGTTTAAGTTTAAGTTTATAATTGCAAATAGATGTTGAGTAAATAGGAATATCATATGATCAAACGTTGCTACAATATTTACAGTTGATGCAGTCATACAATTGCATATCTTTCTTTGTCTGTGATTATCACCATTCCTCATTTAATTGTGTTGTCAGTAGTACATGTATATAAATACTGTAGTCATTGCAAATGTATTTCAATTATGAATAACAATTATACATGTATGTTTGTGTTAAATGCATAAAAAGCAACCGATGCTACTTTAACAGTCTAGCATATACAGTAACCATCGGAAGTTTTTATACAATTCTTAAAATTATAAAACTACATTCTGTTAGAGCTTTTCATTTTTTCATGGCCTTTTTCAAGTTTTCTGCTACGAATTGAAGCTGATTTCCAGCAATATGGACCAATATCAGGTCCTATATATTGTGGAGCCCGATCTTGGTCCATATTGTTTGAGCATGCTTTTGTATCTAGAGAGCAAAAATAATCTCAAAATCTCAAAGTTTGTCCAAGAACTTTCGATGGTTACTGTACCAGTCAGTGCTGCTTTTCGAGAAAAACATGTTTTTAATTAGTTGTCGTTTTGCTGAATTTCTTAAGCTTTAGACTGCAAAAAATAAACTTCGTTTCATAAGCAAACAGCTTGGTATGAATATAATGCTGAATGTTTTAATTGTTTTGTCATTCTAAAATTTCTGTTGCTACATGTAAATGTTGACTGATGATAACAGGTCTAGCTTAATGCGTTTATTTTGAATAAAACTTTGAACTTAAAAACCGTCTTGTTCTATTTATCATTTCAACACTTAATTGCTAATACTCTTATAGATATTGGTCTGATTTATCCGGCTGTATCACAGGATACAGCCAATAGCTGTATCACAGGATACAGCCAATAGTTGAGAATAACGACAAGAGTTGACCACTCCCGACATCCTAAATAGAGAAAGATGGTGGATGTAGTTGAACTACCTTAAATAAAAGGCTCTAATGAGTAAAAAAGCTACCCTAGCAATATCGGCATAAAGTCGGCTCAAAATCGGCTGTATATCGGATAACCGATATCGGACCGACATCTAGCCGGGTTGCACATCCGATGAAGGGCCGATGTAGGATTCCGATATCGGGCCGATATATAGGACGATATCGGGCCGATATCGGACCGATATGTAATGTTTGCTGGGAAAGTAAATGTTCAAAAGAGAGTAAAGGTAAAAAATACCAAAAACAATGTGATATTAAACTGTTTTCAACATATTGAAATAAATAAATATAACGAGATTACATAAAAAAGAAGAACAGAAAAACAACATGTGTGCTACATGTACATGTATAGATTATTTAACCTTACGATATTTGCTGTCTTACTGCAATTTAGTTATGATTCTGTACCATCCTTTTTACAATTGCCCAGTTATCTCCGTTATGTTCACTGTGATTTATTTTATCATTTATTTATTTTTTTGTTTTATTCATCTTCATGATTCTTTAATTGTTGCGCCAATCTCAGTTTGTCTTGCACATGTTGTGTATTTGTTGACTGCAGGCTCTCTACCTGAGCATCCTTCAAAACACAGTCCGCACACGTGTTCAGAAACAATGCCTTGTTGCTACTTAGAGGACTAGTGAAGTTTGTAGCCGCTGAGGTAGAGAAAAACAAGAATTTTCACAATGTTATTTGAGGTTGGAAAATGTTGAAACTGCATGTCCGTCATTATAGCCAGGATAAGGCAACATACCGTACTGTGCTTATGCATAATGCATTTTAGGCGTGGATGGAGTCTGCCAGTTAGATGCAAATCTGTAATCATTCTCCGAGTTTGTGTCTAGACAGGTTCCCTCATCTTAGCTTAGTAAATTGCGTACAATTTAATGGCCTTCAAACCTATGTTTTAGACGAAAACATTACAGCTTTTTGTCCTTCCAGTTCACTTTGTTCAAAGAACCCGTCCATCATTTTGTTTACCGCGAAGGAATGGCTGAACCCCTTGCACTTGGTTAGTACCGCGGCTAGTCATGTCCCCGAAACAGCTAACCTTGTATCTCGTAGCCTTGTGGCTTGTGAATTTATAACCTGTCGAGTCTTTTTATACGCCGCCGGAGGCGGACGTATATTGGCGTCATCTTCTCCGTCTGTCCGTCCGTCCATCCGTCCGTCCGTCCGTCCATCCGTCCGTACGTCCGTCCACTTTTCTTGTCAACGCAACTCCTCCTAAGTTTCTGGCTGGATCTTCTTGAAACTTGGTCAATGTTATCACCTCAATTGGTAGATGTGCATGAAGGAAGGATTTTATGGTTCATCGATTTTTGCCTGAGTTATGCCCCTTAAAAACTTAGTCTCTGGGGCTTATCGAAATTGCAGCCTTGTCAACGCAACTCCTCCTAAGTTTCTGGCTAGATCTTAATGAAACTTGTTCAATGTTATCACCTCAATTGGTAGATGTGCATGAAGGAAGGATTTTATGGTTCGTCGATTTTTGCCTGAGTTATGCCCCTTAAAAAACTTAGTCTCTGGCGCTTATTGAAATTGCAGCCTTGTCAACGCAACTCCTCCTAAGTTTCTGGCTGGATCTTAATGAAACTTGGTCAATGTTATCACCTCAATTGGTAGATGTGCATGAAGGAAGGATTTTATGGTTCGTCAGTTTTTGCCTGAGTTATGCCCCTTAAAAACTTAGTCTCTGGGGCTTATTGAAATTGCAGGCTTGTCAACACAACTCCTCCTAAGTTTCTGGCTGGATCTTAATGAAACTTGGTCAATGTTATAACCTTAATTGGTAGATGTGCATGAAGGAAGGATTTTATGGTTCATTGATTTTTGCCAGAGTTATGCCCCCTTCAATCTTAGTCTCTGGGGCTTATTGAAATTGCAGTCCTGTCAACGCAACTCCTCCCAAGTTTCTGGCTGGATCTTAATGTCACTTGTTCAATGTTATCACCTCAATTGGTAGATGTGCATGTAGGAAAGATTTTATGGTCCATTGATTTTTTCCAGAGTTATGCCCCCTTAAAAGTTAGTCTCTGGGGCTGAAACTTGGTGGATGTTATTACCTTAATTGGTAGATGTGCATGAAGTAAGGATTTGATGGTTCATTGATTTTTGCCAGAGTTATGCCCCTTCAATCTTAGTCTCTGGGGCTTATTGAAATTGCAGTCCTGTCAACGCAACTCCTCCTAAGTTTCTGGCTGGATCTTAATGTCACTTGTTCAATGTTATCCCCTCAATAGGTAGATGTGCATGTAGGAAAGATTTTATGGTTCATTGATTTTTTTCCAGAGTTATGCCCCCTTAAAACTTAGTCTCTGGGGCTGAAACTTGGTGGATGTTATTACCTTAATTGGTAGATGTGCATGAAGTAAGGATTTGATGGTTCATTGATTTTTGCCTGAATTATGCCCCCTTCAATCTATTTTTTTTGTCTCAAGTTTTATAAGTGGCGGCGTATATTGTGACGATGGCACTCTTGTTGCACCCATCTTGTTGATATGTAATGGACCTTTTATTTGTCTTCTGCTTCATGATTTGTGCCAGAGTAATACTAGATGTTTTCTTTTCTATCTTCAAGAGTCTTTAATTGTCGCCTCAAACTCTGGATGTCTTGCATGTATTGTGTATTTGTCCTCTGCAGACTTTCTACCTGAGCATCCTTCAAAACACAATCCCCGCACGTGGTCATCATTATAGTAATGGAAAGGATAAGACAACACACGGAACTGGATAATGCATTTTGGGCGTGGATGGCGTCTGCCAGTTAGATGCAATTCTTTCTCTGTGTTTATTTGTGTCTGGACAGAGGCCCTTATAATATGTTGGTCAATTGCCTACAATTAAGTGGCCTTTATAACTTTGTTTAGACGCAAACGTTACAGCTGTTTGTGCATACAGTTCACTTGGTTCAAAGAACCCATTTATCAACTTTTTTTTACCGCGAAGGAATGGCTGAGCCATTTACAGTTGACAAGTATCTAATAATGGCCTTCATAACTTCGTTTTAGATAAAAACCTTACAGCTGTTTGTCCTTCCATTTCACTTGGTTCAAAGGACATCAACCATTCATCAACTTTTTAACCGCGAGGGATTGATTGGGTGTGCCCGTTGAAGTTGAACTTGGCTAGTACCGAGGCTATTCATGTCCCCGTAACAACCAAGCGTGTATCTTCTTTAAACCTTGCATAGCCTGGTGGCAGCTGCTATCCTAGAGGAATGGATTTCTAAGCTGTCAAGTCGTTTTGCGCACCTCTGCTTGGTATGTAATGGTCTTTAAATTTGTCTTCTGCTTCATGATTTGCGCCAGAGTAAAACTGAATGTTCTCTTTTCCATCTTCCAGATTCTTACGTTGTTACTCAAACTCGGATGTCGTGCACATATTGTGTATTTGTCGATTGCAGACTCTTTATCTGAGAATTCTTCAACACTGAATGTTTCCTTTTCCAGATTCTTTAATTGTTGCCTCAAACTCAGGATGTCTTGTACATATTGTGTGTTTGTCGTCTGCAGAATCTCTATCTCAGTAACCCCCTTCAAAACACAATCCCCACACGTGTTCGGAAACGATGCCTTGTTGCTACATAGAGGACCAGTGCATTTTGTAGACACTGAACGCGGAGGTAGAGAAAAACAAGAATTTTCACAACGGTATATGAGGTTAGAAGTTGGTGAATCTTAATGTTCGTCATTATAGTAATGATAAGGCAACACACTGTACTGGGGTACTGAATATTGCATTGTTAGATGCAAGTCTGTGATAATTCTCTGAGTGTATTCGAGTCTGGACAGGGTCCTGAATTGGAGTCTGTGGATATATCTGGATTAATGCACAAGGCGATTCAGATGGTTAATAACTCCCAGCCGTAGTCATTAACTAAACTGCGCAGTTATCAATGTTTCCCATCTGGAGTATTCATTTTGTTTCTTTTCAGCCAGGGCATCTTGTTTCTGCTTCAAAACAGTATTCTTTTGTTTACGCTATGTATTTCTTCATTAGAATCTTCAGTCTTTTAGATTTGCATGCTGAACCTAGTTTTTTATGTCGTTTTTTGGCACGTCCGTCTTTTTGTGGTTTTGTTCTTTGTAGTTGAAATTAAAACAATAAAAACTAGCATGCCTATGTCACAGATTCTGACAGACAAAAATAAAAAAAATGAATTTCGGGGAAAACTATTAGGGTGTTTTAGACATGAAATATGATCGAACACCAATCCTAATCGCATTATGTGATGTGCCTTTGGGTTGCTTCGACCTTACGTGGAAATTTCAGTCTGTTCAAATGACTTGGATAATTATGTTACGATACAAACTCTTCGAGTTCAGCGCTCAACACTTGATATATTTTAAGCAGAAACAAGCCTATGATAATTGGCGAAAACAATTAAAGACTAAAGGTTAGTTCCCCCATGATCTTTTGTTTCATTTTGTTGATTGGTTGTCATGCATTTTTGTACAACGAGTTCAAGTGACTTGGTCTATACATGCGTAATTCATTCGTGTTGGTTCAATAGATTATAACTCCACTGGCCAGCGAGCAATCGTTATGGCGTTGTGTCCGTCTGCTATATTTTCTTTTATGCAGTCTACAGTTGTCGCCACATCGTATGGCACGTGTTTATGTTTTGTTTAACGTTCAATTACATTTGAACAAAATATAAACATTGTGCTATACGATGTGGCGACAACTGTAGATGCCACATTTTTGTTCGATCAACAACAACATTGTGTCAGAATAATTGTCTTGATAAAATCTTGAAGGAGTTCGAAATTGGGTGTACTGGGGTAAAAAAGTATGTCATTGTGTCGCATCTCTGGACGAACGTTGTATGCAATCTAGATACCACATTTTTGTCGGATCAAGCTAAAGTTTGTTCAGAATGATTGTCTTGATGCCCATTGATTGAAATGCAGCCAGTGTAGCGATACAGGCCCTAATGTGCCTCTTGTTGTTGCTTTTTATTTACTTTTCATATCGTTGGTGGGGAGTCAAACCCTCGTAACTACAGCTTGAAAAAGCTGGAGTTACGAGGTTTTGACTCCCCACCGACGATATATCTGTTCAGTTTTTATAGCGTGTCACATTGAGCAAAATCTGCTTAGATGCTAAGACACAACATAGCCTGGATTAATTGTTCAAAACATTTTTAAGTGCCCACAATATCTTGAAACATTCCCGGCTATCTATCCAGAACGAAACTTATAAATAGTGAAATGTAATCACTAAAATTTCTAACACAGGGAAATGCAAAGATTTCATAACTATTACTGTGATGAAAGATTGAAAATCAGTTTTGGTTTGCTTTTTATTTTTGTTTGTGTTACTTTTGGTGGTCTTTAATCTTCAGATATATTATACTCAAAATTATAAAATGATCTAGATCTATACACAGAACTATTAATTAATAATAAGAATGGCCATGGTTCAATATCAAATGTCAAAGACGAATAAACGCTATTCAATCATGTATTGACTACAAGATGATATTCTTGTTATGCTTGTCTAACATATGTCTCCAATATTATCAATTAATTAATTTGTAAGCAGACGTCAATCAGATGACCTTTCTTATTCATAGACTTTTTGTCCTGATTTTCATTTCTCCAATATCAAATCTGAAAAAAATAGTTACGATGTAATGTCTTCTTTTACCACTTATATTATATTTTTTAAATATTTTTGTTTTTTGTTTGTTTTTCAGAGTATGTGTAAAATGGCAACTTCGCGGCGGTTTTCCAATTCATTTTATACAGCGATAACTATAGTATAGTATGTAGCAATGAACATTTATAATCATTAAAATACAATCAAAACTGTGTTAGCGGCCACCTGTGTATAGCAGCCAAACTCGTATACAGCCAGTCCAGGTCCTCCCATGCAATTTTACTCTTTAAACTAACTGTTGATAACATTACATGTATCAGAATATTGTATTGAAACATTCAAGTTACAAATGATAGTGAAACTAACAAACAAGTAGTCCCGACCCTCCATAAATACCGCCTAAAAAGGGTTATCAAGATGACTGCATTAGCAAATATACACGGAACATTTATGCTTTGTCGGAATCGGTCCCCTCCAACAATCTCCGTGGAAAATGTCTGAAATTGGCTTTGGAGCAAAGTGCATCGCATTTCATTGTTAGAAAAAAACTGACATCGACTGACAATATTTGAGTGAAGATGGCTGATAATTCCGGCTGACAAAGTAGTCGATAGTTAATTTGATAAGGAATTGTAAGATAAAGCGAAAATTTAGTCGCTTGCCAAATTGTTAAAGTGTCGCAATACAGATTCTGAGAACTATGCGCGTCAGTTGATGGCGATGGAAATTGAACGTAAAACCGACAAAATACTACTTTAAAAAAACACATACTATAATAAAGTGACAATAGCTATTTTCTAGGGATTTGATATTTCCGCTTCCATAATAGGCCGACACAAAATGTTTACCGATAAAAGTATGATGTTCCTATTGATCAAGGTAAGCGAGTGCTTGTTTAATCAAGACTGAAAAACATTTAAATGGGAAAGTGGTTCTTGCTGCTATTAAACAAAACAACTTGTAAATACAGCTTTAAACAAGCTGTAGTTACGAGGTTTTCTTTGAAAAGCGACGCTGTTTTGATTCCACTTCATGGCCGAAATGCCCGCGAAATCAAGCGAACATATCATAAAAAAAATATGTTTACAATCATCCCCACTCAATCTCACACTTTGACATTTCTCACGGAAAATCGGATTTCATGCACCGTCAGTCCCGCCGTGATTCCCGGATATTTCATTCACAGAAAATGATTGTGCGTCATGGTTGCGTATGGTGTCCAAGAAGGACCATCTTTAGCCCAGAAACATTTCCCCAACGATAACTTTCAGCCTTTGCAAAACAATACAAGAGCCGTAGGATACGGACAATGCTCCCCGAATAAGGCATTGTCACAATAGATGTATGCCATGCAGAGCAATTTATTGTCAAGGGCATCTGATTTGCTACTCAATTATGAAGTTTCATCAAATTCTGACCATAAGACTATGAGAAATTAGAGAAAAAGTGTATTTGACCTTAAGTCCCCTTTTTCCCATGACGAGGCCTCAAATCCAAAAAACCGTGAAAAGTACATCGGCATTATGTCATAGGTAGTTCACATGGTAAGTTTCATTTGGTTTGGCCTAAGCGTTATGGAGAAATCGCTTCGGACGGAATGACGGACGGACGGACAGACAAAGCGGCGACTATATGCTCTCCCTTCGGGGAGCATAAAAAACTATGCCTGGCTTGACGACCCTAATGTAAAAGCCATATGAGACAATAGAGAAAACGCTAGTAACCAACATTTTCTCATTTTTATCTTGAACACGACGTCTTTGTGAAACACAAATGCCCCTGAAATTGCTCTTTTTGAAGAAAATGCATATGTTAAATTTTCACTTTAAGTTTTGAAATTACAGACAGACAAGTAGACAAACAGACGAATAACGGTAAAACTAAATACCCCAGATCTTCCGATATTGGGGCACAAAAATATGTGAAAGAGTTCAGTACTTTAGACAGCAAAGTGAATGTTACTAAACATGACCTGTAATAATGGGTATTAGATCTATATAGATTCGACATTGGAGTAAAGGTAGGTTCACACTAACGAATTTTCCTTACGAATCCTTACGAATTCGACATTCGTAGGCCATCCGTGAACATTCGTAAACAATACGCTGGCATCCGTAAAGAACTCGTAAGTATAAAATTCTTTATATCTCAATGTCAGCTGCTTGATGATGATATGGAGATTATATCTTATTATTTACAACCAAAAAGATAATAGACATAGTAAAGAAATCGTGCATATTCATAGATTTCGTTTTGAGTGGCCCATTCGGAAGGCCTTTCGTATTTTACACGTAAGCATTCGTAAACAACTCTTATACATTCGTAAATAACCCGCAATGAATCGGGGATATTCTTATTGATTCGTGCTCATACGGGGACATTTTTTGACCTGTCGAAAATTTTCTCACGAATGTCCACGGATTAAGGTGGAAGGGGACTATAGCACATTTATAAAAAAATGTAAAGAACCCAACCGAAAGTGGTACCAAATTAAACTTTGACTTACGGCGCTTTCAAAGTCACGTCTTTTTTAACGTTTTCTTTGTTGATAACGTTACTATGACGTCGGCAATATGACGTTTTCGCGCCTTTTCAAGAATTGACCCCAGGCGACATCAATCATGTATTACAGATGTATTTGTGACAATTAAAAAACACAATTTGCACTTAGATAAAGCGAAATGAATAGTGAATGTTTTGTAGTGTATATTGTCTTGATGCGTTAGTACATTAATGAACACGGCGTCAATTTTCGTAATTTTCACGCGTTTTTGCTTTTAAACAGAAGGCAAAAAATCGGACGTTTTGCAGATTTAAAAAAAATTGGCCCGATGAATTTTTTTTATTTTTTGATTTATCGTTGTATAATATATAAGTAAGATTTTGTCAATTTTTTTTGAAAATCTACTACACAGTTTTTTAGTAACGATGGATTGAATTCAAGACCTGTAACGTCGAAATTTTTAACGTTTACGGGTTTTGTATATTGCTTCGATATTGTTTGATTTTCATACAATGGTTCAGTGCTCAGGCCCGTAAGAACAGGGGGGTTTAGTGGGGTTAAGCCACCCCCCCCCCCCCGAAGTTGGCCCAAAATGCCGAATTTTCCTTACTTTACACTGAAACTTTAGGGAAAATCCAAATTAGCCCCCCCCCCCCCCCAATATACAGGCCCAAGGGCCTTAGCCCACCCAATATGAAATTGCTTCATACGGGCCTGGGTTGCATGTAGTTGTTATCCTATTGAATCACTAAATTCAAATGGAGACGGGAATTCGTTTTCAAGTTCCATCCAAAAGACTAGAGTCACCGGGTCTTTGACCGGTAAATATTTACATGAGTTATTAACCCATTAGCAGACGGCAATATTTAGACTGGTCCAAATTCATAGATGTTGCAGACAACAACACATAAATAACGATGTATTATATTCATTTGTATCTATGAAAAGAAATATTGTTGGAAATGATGAAATCGATTGTCACAAGCAATTTCTTCATTTGCCACAATGTTTTCTGAAACCTTTATATTTTGGGGCGTCTAAAAGCGTCAATATGTGGAAATGAGTTAAAAAAAATTAGCCGAATACATTTGATAATCCAATATAATTATTATGATATAATGATGATATTTTTTTCAAACCAGAAGGTCATAGACTCATTAGGTATAATAAAATGTACAGAAGAATGTATAACATTGCGGACATTAAAGATTGCATAAAGTTTTGTTTTTAGATTTGTAGCAAATAATGCTCACAACAGTCCATTGCTATCTAACTCGTTCGAAACAACAAGACAGATAAATGGGATGTTGTGAGTTAAGACATGCGAAAAGAAGAAAACCTGTCGGCCTATTTGTGTAGTAATGAGGTACTGCATTGAATTGCTACACAAAGTCGTGTAAAACGACAACTTTTTGATTTGTCCGATGTCAAATGTTATGCAGGCGACAGAACCGATCCGACTCTACGAATGTTAATAATCTATAATAGAACGAAAAAAATGTTATTGAAAAGGGAGAAAACACCAGTAATCAATATTTTCTTCAATTTCTTCAACATCCTACAAAATTGAAATAACAATTACACAATCCATTAATATATTGTCAATACATCTCTTCGACACATCGTTAATTTAATTACATCACGGTTAACCCTTTCCAAAACGACAGTTTTCAGAATTGTCCTATTTCAAATCGTAAGTATCACTGGTGGTGAACTCGGCAAAAGCGCAGGACGTGTTTCGTTACAACAAGGTATAGATATTTAGCGTTTTAAAAATGTGAGTTCAAAGATTTTTAACTTTAATTACAATGAATTTGGTCTTAAAATAGACCGGGCTCTCCGGTATGTATTGACAAACCGCCGGTGTTCTTATCAAAATTTATAACTACGGCTTTTTCTAAGCCGTAGTTACGAGATTTTATAACAACACCGACGGAATACATTGTTCGCGAAAAAAGTTCCTCGCTTTGGCAGTGAGTATGCATTCGACAGAATTTGTTCGACTGTGTAAAGTAAGTTATTTTTGTTAGAATGAAAACTGTTGTTGAATGGGGAGCAAGCGTCGTTAATCAGCATTTTCCTCATTTTCCTCAACTTTTTCCAAAAGGAAACAGTTACATAAATTCCCATGCACAAGAAATTCTATATTTTCAATACAACGTCATTTTAGAAACTCTGTAGAAGAAACAATTTGATCAAGTTTAACCCTTTCCAAAACGACAAAATTTACGTGTCTGATTTCATATGTTATATAGACGACACAATTAATCCGACTCTATGAATTATAATTACCTTTGAAAGAAAGAAATAAAGTTGTTGAAAAAGAAGAAATCAAGTAGTATTTGACTTCAGCGTTTTCTTCTTTTTCCTTAACCTTTCCAAATTTTTACAAAAGTTAAATATTATTATTATCATTATTATTATTATTATTATTATTATTATTATTATTATTATTATTATTATTATTATTATTATTATTATTATTATTATTATTATAATTATTATTATTATCATTATTATTATTGTCCAACAAGATTAACCCGGGACATATGCATATGCTTCGGCAATGTTTTGTTACGACGCTCAACTAACGGACTTAGCGCACGAAAACTAAGTTGTCCCTGGTTAATTTGGGTGGACAATATTATTGTATTCCATTCTATATTGTCAACAGAAATAATTTTGGAACAGCATTAGAACAAGTATTGTCCAGCAAGATTAACCCGAGACATCTACATATATGTAAATTTAGAAAATAAGGTATGTAGTACTTTTGCAATATAGTTTAAGTTAAAGCCTACGTCATTTTTTGACGTAAATGCCTTATATTTAATTCATCATTTCTAAAAAACTGTATAGTAGATTTTCAAAAAATTTGGACAAAATCTTACTTATATATTATACAATGATAAATCAAAAAATGAAAAAAATTCATCGGGCCATTTTTTTTTTAAATCGGCAAAACGTCCGATTTTTTGCCTTCTGTTTAAAAGCAAAAACGCGTGAAAATTACGAAAAATGACGCCGTGTTCATTAATGTACTAACGCATCAAGACAATATACACTACAAAACATTCACTATTCATTTCGCTTTATCTAAGTGCTAATTGTGTTTTTTAATTGTCACAAATACATCTGTAATACATGATTAATGTCGCCTGGGGTCAGTTCTTGAAAAGGCGCGAAAACGTCATATTTCCGACGTCATAGTAACGTTATCAACAAAGAAAACGTTAAAAAAGACGTGACTTTGAAAGCGCCGTAAGTCAAAGTTTAATTTGGTACCACTTTCGGTTGGGTTCTTTACATTTTTTATATAAGGTGCTATAGTCCCCTTCCACCTTAAATGTTCCGTTATTCAATCGTAAATGACTCTTAGTTAATCGCAAATCACACGTAAATGATTCACGAATATATTACGGCAAGTTTACGAATATAAACAAGCCGGGATGTTTAAAAAGGGGCAATTATGATATGAGATTCCGAGAATGATACTTAAACAGATCAGGCTCCACAAAGGGCCTGATGAGAGTTATGTTTGATGGAGAAGCTGCGAGAGGACAGTGTGGGTCCTGGTCAGACCTTGTGTATATGCAGAGGCTTAAGATGATAAATATTTATCTTACATGATATAAGTACACTTTTTCGAAATCATTGCTCATATACTATACTTCGATTCAAAATTGATGACAAATATAATTTATGATAGAGGAAATACTATCTAATGTTTTGCTAAACGTCAAACGATTTCCAATTCGATTTGCAATAGAATGAGGACTAAGAGCCCTTTTTTCAATGTGTTTATATGCACTGGGGTCATTTTTTATCCCATCACAGAAATTGACGATAAGTCCTTCAAACGTTGTTCGATGTTCAAGAAAAATTGATTTGTTATCCACGAATACATTTAAGATTAAAAAAGTAAAAAAAAAGAAGTAAACGTGCACCGGAGAACAACTTTGAATATAGCATTCATAAATATAATGTCTGGGTCATAAATGACCCAATATGGTAGTATGAGGGTTATTCCGGTAGAAACACTTAAGTTTTCTTTACCAAACGGCAAGATTTTTTGTTGTTTCGATTTGAAAGGAGTTACAGACAAAACAATTATTGATGTAAGAAGTGTAAACTTTGTATGTTATTGAATAGAAAATTCTGAGTGAACAGAAAGAATTGCATTGCTGATTATCAGCAATTTATTCTTTTCTCTTAATATTTTCCCAAATCATGGGACGTCAAAACTAGGTCTTGTTTGGGAAAGGGTTAATGGTTTTGAAAAAAAAATGTTGGTACAACCCAAGCTTATTTCGTTCGCAAGTCATATCGTCTTGTCGAATGTCAGATTTTCAAAAACGAGGTTGTCTTTCTTACAATAACAACAAAATACTAACAAAGGACACATAAACATTCGTAACTAAGTCGGTAATACTCCTATTGATTCGTAAATAATCCGTAACTAGTCCGTAAACAAGTCGTAGAAATACGTAAACCGTCCGTTAAATTCGCTCAAATTGTAACAATACGTGAACTTATCGGCAATGTGATTACGAATGTCCAATTCGTAAGGAATCGTAAGAAAATTCGTCAATGTGAACCCACCTTAATGCAAACATGTTATTGAAGGCCTATCGAAAAATAAAAAAAAAACGAGTACAGTTGCACTCAAGATGACTTTATTTGAGATGTTTACGAACGAGAATGACTGACACTAATGACATTTTAGAAGTGCAGACAATTTCAATTACATTTTAATCTACCACTTTCTATGGGATATTTTTACTTAGGCGCCTTCCCTCAGACAAAAATGTTACTTGAAACTTCCAGTATATTGGTGCATGTCGTCGTTTTTCTTCCAAAACCTCGTAACTTCATCTTATCTTAAGCTGCAGTTACGAGTTTTTGTTGAAAAGTGTCGATATCCTAAATTGCAAAGTTTCAGAAAATAATCATTCCTCAAACACCACGTGATTCTGATGCCTAAATAGGAAAGATTATGAAAAATAGGCAAACGAAAAGAAATCGTGAGTATTATTGCAAAACTTCGTATCCACAGGTTGATTTAACCCATTTGTGCCTAGCGTCCACTAAAGACGACACATGACTTTATCTGTAAGTAGATGCTTACGTATGTGTTTATCTCTGGTTCTCATCATTTGTTTGTATTGATAATCCATTGATAAGCAGGGAAATGCTGATCCAAGTGCTCATTAGCGATAAAGGTATCAGTAAAAATAAATACTATAAGAGAAGGGAGTGATTTTACGGAGAAAAAAAGAGACTTGAAAATGGGTAGGGGAAAAAGTATGTTTATTTCCTTTATTTTTTTTATATTTCTTGTTTCATTATTATTTTGTAATGTTCCTCATCTGTGGGTAACTGCAGATACATTTTCCAGAGAAAAATAATATGTTTTCAAAGTTTTATAGAAGAATATAATTTTGTCCACTAAAGTGGACGCTAGGACTGAGAGGGTGCCTGTAAATTCTTTGTATAGTAACAACATATTTTAAATTCTATGCAGAAAATAAAAAGTAAACATAGTTGTGTCTATGCTTGAAGATGAAGGAAGATATATTAGCCCAATTGTGACCTTGACCTATGTGACCCAAAAACAAAAGGCACCTCCTTGGGTCAAGGGCAACAACGGAGTAAATTTTCATGATCTTATGTCAACCGGTTCTCGACTTAGAGCACGGAAATGAATTTCAATTAAAGTCAAATTGTGACCTTGACCATTGACTTTCGTGACCCCAAAACAATAGGCACCTCCTTGGGCCATAGGCAACAACTGTGTTAAGTTTCATGGTCCAAGGTCAATAGGTTCTTGACTTAGAGCACGAAAACGGATTTTAAACAAAGTCCGTTTGTGACCTTGACCTTTGACCTTCATGACCCAAAAAAGTTAGGCACCTCCTTTGGTCATGGGCAACAACTGAGTAAAGTTTCATGACCCTATGTCAAACGGTTTACGAGTTAGAGCAGGGAAACAAAAACGTTTGTGGATGGGTGGATGGACGGACGAACGGACAGACAGCCAAACATGTTGAATCCAATATAACCCCTCTACTTCGTAGGTGGGGGTATAATTAACAAATTGTGCTTGTATATTTGCAAATTTCGTGACGGAAACTCTAGTTTTAGGGGGAAATATAAGATAACTTACACGTACCCATTCGTGCCTAGTGTCCACTTAAGTGGACAAAAATGTTTTTGCACAAAATCATACTTTTCCATTGAAATTTCAAAAAATTAAAGCCTAACTTGTTGTTTTCACACGGTTTTCATTGTTTTCTCTATTTTTTTTCCTAAAATAAAAATTCAGGCATAAATGGGTTAAGCTGTAGATAGACCTACTAGGGTTTGCAATTATAGTACCGACGATTTAATAGATTTCTATACAATTTTTTGTCCACCAGCCCGATTGCATAAACTCGGGTTAGCGTTATCTTATGAAAATTCTGAAAATTTCAAGCCAAAATATTGCACCGTTTACGAGAAATATATTTTTTGTGCTGAAATTAAACAAATTGTTGTGGACAACAGTTCAGATTTATATAGAATTTATCATTTCTGTCTCAACTTTGTATGCGTATTTATCGCTTATAAATAACAACTTCAAAAAACTGATAGCATTTCTACGCATTAGAATAAACAATCTTTGCATCAAGACATACTTTTAAAAAAGAGATGTCACTGTAAGATGACAATGCCCCCGACACCGCTTTGATTTTAAATTATGGCCAATCTTTGTTCAAGGTCAAGGTCATCCAGGGGTCAAGGTCACCAAAGTATGTGCCTACAGAAAGGTAATGTACCAAGGAATGTTGTGGTAAAGTATGAAGCGAATATGTTAAGTAATAAGGAAGTTATGGCCAATGTTAAAGTTTTTGGACGGAATGACGGACGGACAAGTCAAATTTATGATGCCTCCCTATCGGGGGCATAAAAAAATGAAATAAATGTGAAATGTCCCTTTAACCAAATGGTTAAATACCTGTTTTGGTTATAGATTTTCCTTTAATGTAGGTTCACACTAACGAATTTTCCTTACGAATCCCTACGAATTGGACATTCGTAGGCCATCCGTGAACATTCGTAAACAATACGCAGGCATCCGTAAATAACTCGTAAGTATAAAATGCTTTATTTCTCAATGTCAGCTGCTTGATGATGATATGGAGATTATAGCTTATTATTTACAACCAAACACATAATAGACATAGTAAAGAAATCGTGCATATTCATAGATTTCGTTTTGAGTGGCCCATTCGGAAAGTCCTATCGTATATAACCGCAAGTATTCGTAAACAACTCTTATGCATTCGTAAACAACTCGCAATGAATCGGGGATACTCTTAATGATTCGTGCTCATACGGGGACATTTTTTGACATGTCGAAAATGTTCTCACGAATGTCCACGGATTAAATGTTCCGTTATTCAATCGTAAATAACTCTTAGTTAATCGCAAATCACCCGCAAGTGATTCACGAATATAATACGGATAGTTTACGAATATAAACGAGCCGGGATGTTTAAAAAAAGGACAATTATGATATGAGATTGCGAGAATGATATTAAAACAGATGAGGCTCCACAAAGGGCCTGATGAGGGTTATGTTTGATGGAGAAGCTGCAAGAGGACAGTGTGGGTCCTGGTCAGACCGTGTGTATATGTAAAGTCTAAAGATGATAAAAATTTATCTTACATGATATAAGTATACTTTTCCGAAATCATTGCTCATATAGGCCTACTATAATCGATTCAAAATTGCTGACAAATATAATTTATGTTAGAGGAAATACTATTTAATGTTTTGCTAAACATACACAATTTCCAATTGGATTTGCAATAAAATGAGGACTAAGAGCCCCTTTTCCAATGTGTTTATATGCACTGGGGTCATTTTTTTATCGCATCACAAAAATTACGATAAGTCCTTCAAACGTTGTTCGATGTTCAAGAAAAATTGATTTATTATCCACGAATACTAAGATTGAAAAAGTAAAAAAGTAAATGTGCATCGGAGAACAACTTTGAATATAGCATTCATAGATATATGTCTGGGGTCAGAAATTACCCAATGCGGTAGTATGAGGGTTATGTTCAGTAGAAGCACTTTAGTTTTCCTTCCTAAACGGCAAGATTTTTTGTTGTTTTCGATTTGAAAGGAGTTACAGACAAAACAATTATTGATGTAAGAAGTGTAAACTTTGTATGTTATTGAATAGAAAATTCTGAACAGAAAAAAATGCATTGCTGATTATCAGCAATTTCTACTTTTCTCTCAATATTTTCCCAAACCATGGGATGTCAAAACTAGGTCTTGTTTGAGAAAGGGTTAATGGTTTTGAAGGAATTGTTGGTACAACCCAATCTTATTTCGTTCGCAAGACATATCGTCTTGTCGAATGTCAGATTTTCAAAAACGAGGTTGTCTTACTTACAACAACAACAAAATAAAAACAAATGACTCCTAAACATTCGTAACTAAGTCGGTAATACTCCTATTGATTCGTAAATAATCCGTAACCAGTCTGTAAACTAGTCGTAGAAATACGCAAAACGTCCGTTAAATTCGCTCAAATCGTAACAATACGTGAACTTATCGGCAATGTGATTACGAATGTCCAATTCGTAAGGAATCGTAAGAAAATTCGTCAATGTGAACCCACATATAACAACAATGTTCCTGTATTGTCCAGCAAGATTAACCCGGGACATCTGCATATGTAACGACCCCACTTCGGCAATGTTTTGTTAAGACGCTCAACTAACGGACTATGCACACGAAAATTAAGGTTTACAGACCCTAAAAAATCACTACTTTCTAGCCGTTCGAAATGCATCAAATTACACACACTTGTAAATACCCCTCTAATAATTTGATTTACCGTGCCGGATTTCAAGATTATGCTTCAAGAAAAAAATGATTTACAAATATTATTTTACTCTTTACTCATATGCAAGGGAGTTAATTTTGAACATTTTTGTCACATATTTCCATAAGTATGCATTGATTCAAAATTCTAAACCGTTCAAAATGCTTATATTTGTATTTGGAATGGAAAGCTAACACAGTTTAGGAATTACTTGCACTTTCCAATTTTCGCATCTGGGTCTTTTGTGCTTTTAAGGGGTTGTATACCTTAAGTTGTCCCGGGTTAATTTGGGTGGACAATAACTGAATCGAAAAGTTTAACCAAAACAGGTATTTAAGCATTTGGTGAACGCCGAACAACCAAGCCTTGAATTTTAACACGTTGGCTTACGATTATTTAAACTAGTTCGTTTTATTAGGTTGTGAATATAGTCATTCGTAATTTAAACAAGATGTCAAACTGTCACAAGATACGCCCGTTACAATGCTTATGAAAAACAACAAAGGGCAATAACCCAAAAATAAGCCAGGTAGAGTAATGAGTCTTAAATACTGCACTCCGTAATGATAAGAATAATATAACTTCCAAGTTTAAAGTCAATCGGACTTAAGGTAACAGAGTTATGCTCCGGACAAAAAAGTGGACACCGCCCAAACGCCCGGACGCCACGGGTGATCCCATAATACGTCCCGTCTTCGACGGGCTTATAATAAAGTGAGGCTAGTAAAAGATGTTTGTGGATAGGCCTATATCGCCCGGCCCTGTTCATTATAAGATCGACAAGGTGCATGTCCCAGCGGTTTTCTTTTTCACCAGAAAGGAACGGTTTTTTGGTCATCAATTCCTTTATTGCACCAATGTTGGGCATTTTGAGAATACATATGACGACAAGGTCAAACAACAACTAAACGATTGCTTTTCAACACCTTCTTGGCGACCAAAATATTTTAAGTAAACCTTGTCAAAGCTTTAGTTATGACATTTTCGTGTCCAAGGCACGATAATTGAATAACGACGAATTGGTCGTAAACTGTCTAGACCATTTCATCAAAGTTCCGTGTTTGGTTCAAACAATTAATTGATAAATGAATAGATAGCGCATTCAACTCCTACTCACTAGCTGTCCTTTATCTACGTGTCAAATTTTAAGGCCACTGCACCAAGACAGTCGTTCTGATTAAGGTACCCGTAGTGTGGTCATTTTGAGATTCATAAAACATCTGCTTTTTTCCAGCGTCGTCGTTACGTATTCGAACCTATTCGAGCGCGATCGTAATAATAATAATGGACATTTATAAAGCGCTACATCCCAAAAATTCAGGCTCTTAGCGCTGTACAAGTTAAAATGTTTACATAAAACAAAATGTATCACTGATTAATTCAAGCAATGTGAAAAATTCAAACGATTTAGATCTAATCATAGCATATTCGAAAAAGGTGAGTCTTAAGGGCTTTTTTAAAGGTTGGTAATGACTCAATGTGTCTAATATCTGACGGCAGGGAATTCCATCGCTCTGGAGCACAGTATGAAAAGCTTCGCTCACCATACTTTTTGTGTGGATCTTCGGAACAATTAAAACACGGGAATCGGATGCTGACCTCAGGTTTCTAGATGGAGTGTACTGATTTAGCATGTCACTGATAAATGATGGGGAACGTCCTGAAAAGTAGTTGTGGAAAGTTCCACCGCCGAATGTTTTCGACCTGGCCCTAATAATTCCAGCGTCACGCGAATCCCATTAGGTGTAGACTTCCTTAAATCGAGCGGTGTACATTCCTTCGATCAATGATTACTTCGTAAGTATCTGGTACAAGCCTATTATTTAGCTCATTTGTGAGCCAGGTAACCTTCATAATATATCAGGGGAATATCTTAAGGGGGAATGCTCCAGTTTCCTAAAATTGTTCCCAATAATAGAATTTATTTATATTTTGTATGCTGAAATTACATGTTATTACCAATTGAAAAATAAAATAAAAATGGAAGGTCAGCGATCTTGTTTGAATTTTATAGGCATTCGTATCACATACCCCTACATCGAAAAAATGCGCAATTTCTTGCACCTGCCCAAGGTCACTAAAATGCTAATAAAATGCTGTATATTCATCGTTTAGTCCCGAAAACAGATTTGAAGTAACGTCTTACATTTAATAAGAACAGGAACCCCAAAATATGTGCTAATTTAAACGCGTAAATGTATAAAACAGCATGCTCACGTGTTCGGTTAGATCAACGAAGCTGGAGTGTTTTATGTCAAAATTTGCATATTTTTGGAAATATTTCAAGTTCTACATAATAGAATTTGATAAAACTCCCTCATTGTATTAAGCAACATGTCCTGGTAGTAATTCAAAAAGAAAATGTATAGGTCAGCACACTTAATAGTGAATTACAGCAATTTTTATCAGCTACACATGAACAAAATGACGCAAAACAGTGGTAACTGCATACACACATACGACTGTCTTGCTCTAAATAATCGATTTCCAACTTGAGGGAATCAGTTTCGCATAATAAATACACTTTTACCTTCGAAAATGGTAAATTGTAATGATGTGTTATATTATTAAAAATATGGTAGCGAAACATATTGGTACGAAACATTTAATTTACTATGTACAGAAAAGACCGAGTGTTCCGAAAAACTGGAGCATTCCCCCTTAAGAAGTCCGATTGTTCCTTTTGAACTGTATTTAAACGAATTGATCGAGATAAAGGCCCGGTTCTGTGCTATCCCACGTGAATATCAAGTCCAAAAAATTGCTGCACGCGGGTATTTTAAGGCTTACGAACTGAGAATGAAATGCAGAGCCAGAGTCGAAATTTGAAAAGTGCCAGTAATTCCTAAACTGAGTTATATTTCCATTCCAAATACAAATACAAGCATTTTGTATGGTTTAGTATTTTGAAATAATGCATATCTATGGAAATATTTGACAAAAATGTTCCAAATTACCTCCCTTGCATATGAATAAAGAGTAAAATAATATTTGTAAATTATTTTCTACTTGAAGCATAATCTTGAAATCCGGCATGGTGAATCAACTTATGTGAAGTGTATTTACAAGTGTGTGTAATTTGATGCATTTCTTATGGCTAGAAAGTGGTGTTTTCATTCTCAGTTCGTAAACCTTAAATAAAGTGTGGAAAAATTCCCGTTGAATTCCATCCTGAATGTTACGGACCGGAAGAGGACATTCTGGAACAGAGAAGATTCAGAAAGGTCGAAGAGTCTGTGGACTAGTTTAACAGACCTCGATGGAAAGTTAAAAGGTAAAGGTAAAAAGTAAGAGCATTTGCATTTTCTGTAATCAATAAGCATGTAGGAATAAATGGATCACCTTAAAAGAAACGCGACTTAATCGTGTAATTTTATCTGTACAGCCCTGATATTGCGTTGTTCGTTAGGCGGAAGTACTTTACCAGCACTGGATGGATGTCGTGAAAACGCAAATTACCTGCCAACAATGTCTCAACGAGACAAATAAAGCTATCTGCATTTGGAATTATACGACATAGCTTTCGAAAGAAGTTCATTTTTACAAGGACCAGTGCATTTAGGTATAAATGCCCATAGAAGGTCACTGAAAAGCTTCCGTTAAAATTATTTCTTTTTCTATTCTTTTTGTATGATATTATTACAAAAACTTCCGCACTCCTAAAAGGTTATGACCGATGTTAAACTTTTGTAGCTAGACGGTGAAAAAACTAAATAATGCAACCATGAAAATTTTACCTCAAGATGGGGGCTTAAAAAGATACCTGAACAAACAAACACATGTGACCAAAGCATATAGGATGAGTTTGCAATAATTAAACTAGTTTTTACAAATGGCAGTGTTACGTTACCGTGGTTTTTGTGTATAAATGTGGCTTTGTATTCTCCGTTAAGTTTTATATTATCTTAAGTTAATGCATTATTTTTTGTAAGTTGTTATATTTTTGTACTTAATCATTTCCCGAACATTGACTTTTTCATACTTCGGAGATGGGCGACATTGTGGTTTGTGACAAGCAATTCCTTCATTTTCCACACTGTTTTCTACCCAGAAAGACAAAAATAATTTCATTCACTTGGAATTATCGTCAACAACTCCTATCAATTTGGACAGGTCTAAGTTGTCGCCTGGAAAAGGGTTAAAACAACGAAAAGTTTCAGTCATTCCTAAATGTACAAAATTCCGACAAAGTTTTGGTTTGTCTAAAATCAAGGCTGCTATAGACGACAAAATAGGATCTTTGTGCTACATATGCCTACCACAGAAATAATTGAGACAAAAGAAAACAAGAGCCGTCATAGACAGATTATGCTCCCCGAATAAGTGTTTGTCACAAAATAAAAACTATCATACATTAAGCCTCCTTATTCCCATGATGCATTTTTGTACACACATTATTTATAGAATATGATCTAGAATATCTCATTTATCACATAAGTACAAAATTTCATTAAATTCTGCCCATTAAATGAAGAGAAATAAGAGAAAAACTAATTTTTACATTAAGGCCCCTTTTTCGATGACGCAGCCTTAAATTTAGAAACTGAGAAAAGGGTCTCTAGGAATTGCCCCAGGGAGTTCACATGTGAAGCTTCATTGAATTTGGTCCAAGGATCACTGAGATTTGGCTGTGGACGGACGGACAGACGGACGGACAGCGTGGCGACTATATGCTCCCCCGAATTTTTTTCCCACAAACACACCGCATGAATAAACAATTTCTCAAACAATGATCGATTTCGACGTATCCAATATTTTTTTTAAACATTGACACAAAAACTGACGACATCGGACCTAGTAGCCGACTGGGAACGGGTTGCACCTGTGATCGAAATTTTCCGAAGATTGCTTGCCATTTTTGTAACATAATGCCATCCGCTGGGGAAAGGCTGGCATTTTCTTTAATGAACATTTCGCTAATTTATTTCCTTTGAGACGTACATTAACCCTTTCTCAAATGAGAATTGGTTTCGACGTACCTTACCTTGTAGAACTTGTAGGCAATACTTAGGAACACATTTAGACAAAAGAAAATGCTGATAATCAGCATTTTCTCTTTTTGTCTAAATATTTTCTATGCTATTTCGTACACAAATCCCATCTTGACCAACAACCAGTTTGCGGAAAGTTGAAGGTTTTTTAATGAATGTTTTTTTTTCTGTCGTCTGGGATAGGGTTAACAAAAGACGTAATTATGTCGCTTAGAAAAGGTCGTATCGGGTTCTCTAATACAAAACCTTATTAAATGTTCGTTTATGTATGGTTTACAGAAGATGGGATTGGTTTTTTGTGCAACAAGAGGGCTGAAGTGGCCCTAAGACGATCGCTTTTAATAGAAATATTGAATCATTGACCCGGTCGGCACAATTCTTTCAGCCAATCAAAAACGTCGTCAGCGGACCTGCACTCATTCGGTGGAGGTGAAAGCTTCGGTCTTTTTCGTTGAAGCATAACCAACTTTCAGCATTAATATCTCGACGACTACGCCTGATTATTAAAAATGCGTTGGTAGTTAGAAAGTTTAAATCACATTCTTTAAAGAAAGAGTTTTGTTTATGAATTTTAACGATGTATTTTTGAAATAATCTGCCTCAAAGTTGGTATCCCGTAACGATAAAGACCGAGGTTGTACCCTCGATGAAAAAATGAAAGTGAGGCTATGACATCATCCCGACTGATTCTATAGATGGAAATATTGAATCATAGATACAGTATAGCTCACGATAAACTAGAAATCTATCACTGAAGGTAATAAAAGTACCCCCGCCACCACCTTTGTTCGGACAAGCGTTTTTGTTGAATCAGGAGCAATACTCAGAAATTGTCAATCCGATTTTATTGAAATTTGGTCAAATGAGGGGCCATAACTCAGAAAGTATAGGTCCGATTTTCGTGAAATGTGCGTCTTGCACATCTACAGGTGCCAATGCACACCTGTGCTAAATATGAAGGAAATCGGAAAGTAACTGTAGGAGTTGTCCGGACAAGCATTTTTGGTCAAATCAGGGGCCATAACTCAGAAAGTAATGGTCGGATTTTCATGCAAATTTGCGTCTTGCACATCTACAGGTCCTAATGCACACCTGTGTCAAGTATGAAGCAAATCGGACAGTAACTGTAGGAGAAGTTGTCCGGACAAGCATTTTTGGGTCAAATCAGGGGCCATAACTCAAAAAGTATCGGTCCTATTTCCGTGAAATTTGGGTCTTGCACATCTACAGGTCACAGAAAAACACTTGTGCCAAGTATGAACTAAATCGGTCCACAAGTGTAGGAGGAGTTGTCCGGACAAAGTTTTGGAGACAGACCAACCAACCATCCAACCAACCACTGGACCGACAGGCTGATTCCAGTATACCCCCTCCAAACTTCGTTTGCGGGGGTATAATGACCTGGCAGAGCAGCCCATGCTAATCGTTAGAGAAGCTCTGCCAGGCAATTTATCGTGAGCTATAACATCGAGCAACGCTTTAACCCCTTACCAGATGACAAAAATTTGGACTTGTCCAAATTTAAAGATGTTGAAGTTGACAATATAAATTGAATGAAATTTCGCATTCTTTGATCTTTCTGTGTAGAAAAATTTGTTCGAAATAAAGAAATTGCTTGTTACAAGCAATGTCTTCATTTTCCACAATATTTTTCAAAACCATACCTTGTAGGGAGTCAAAAAATCAAAAAGTCATTGTGTGGTAATGGGTTAAGTTACGATCGGAAGTGATCGAATTGGAGCCAAACACAGCAATCATGTATCCATGGGTATATCAAATCGGTATTGCGCACTTTTGGGTACACGTATTTCACCCATCATTAGATACAAAACATTTCGTGCAACTATGGGCGTCTTGATCCGTGTCCAAGGAGATTGGCGAGACTATCCGGATTTTTAAAAGCTGGATGCCCTCGTCATTTCCGTTGTCACGGAAAACAGCAAAGTTTGGGGTGAAATTGCAAGAAGTGTTTTGTTAACTAGGGTGAAGTACCTTGACAAATCCTATCACAAACTTATTCGTACAGGAAGGTAGATATGCATTCATTCTAATAAAGCAGGGTTCCCCCCCCCCCCCAAAAAAAAAAGAAAACAAATTACCCCCAAATTCAATCTTGTACCCCCAACATTTGCAAGCAGCCTTCTTTGTTTCTTATAGAATGGGGTACAAGCATGCTGTAAAATGATGGTTTTTACCCAATCAGTGAAACCCTGATTAAGGTATATTCTTGATGACTTTTGCAGTTTGAAATATTGGACATCACGAGAGCAGAATTGTGCCTGTTTATCTGTCTGACAATTACCTGTCCCTAATGTAACAAAAAAGGCTTGGGAAACATTGTGACAAAACAAGAAAATGCTGATAACCAGCATTTTCTCCTTTTGTCACAATATTGTCTGAGCTTCATTGTACACAAATCATATCTTTACCAACATCCATTTTGTGGTCTGCAGCAGATTTCAAATTGGATCCTCCTGAAGGTTTGTCGTTTGGGTTAAAGTTAATGTACGAACTGCTAAATTTTTCAAATAATTGTACCTTCTTTGATCAAATTTCTTTTATAAGACCCCGTCATTATGCATTTTTACAAACACAAGAATGTGATTTTGCAGTAAATCATTTTGCCTCAGCGGATTCTTTATAATTTACTCCTTTCCCAAAGGACCAAAGTAGACAAACCTGATTTGGAATCTGCTATAGACAACAAAATGGTTGCTGATAAAGACAGGATTTGTGTAGACTATAACACAGACAAGAGCCGTCAGAGACGTACAATGCTCCCCGATTAAGGCATTGTCACAATAAATGTATGCCATGCAGAGCTAAGATTAAGCTAACAAACATTAAGCCCCCTTTTTCCATGACATACTTTTTATACGCAAATTTCAAGTAGTTTATTGTCAAGGGCATCTGATTTGCTACTCAAATATGAAATTTCATCAAATTCTGACCATTAGACTATGAGAAATTAGAGAAAAAGTGTATTTGACCTTAAGTCCCCTTTTCCCATGACGAGGCCTCAAATCCAAAAACTGGCAAATGTACATCGGCATTATGTCATAGGGAGTTCACATGGTAAGTTTCATTTGATTTGGCCCAAGGGTTATAGAGAAATCGCTTCGGACGGACGGACGGACAGATGGACGGACGGATGGAATGACGGACGGACAGACGAAGCGGCGACTATATGCTCTCCCTTCGGGGAGCATAAAAATATTAAGGCAAAATCTTTTCTTGTCTGAAATCTTTTCCAGAAATAAATCTATTTATTTTAGGAAATCAGAATAAGGTTTTGCCCGGCAAAAGTTCAAAGGTCATTGAATCGTGTTGGGTTCAAGCCATGTTCAATACATAGATGACCTGTCACACTAAAAGGGACATTGTCAGAAGTCAAAAAATTCTAATTTTGACAAACTGATCAGACTCAGCAGATGTAAATCAGATGCAATATTTGGAAAAATGAATATATTGCAAGATAGGGAAAACATTCTAGATTAAGAAACTTATATCAGAATGAAAAGTTACAACCCTAGTCAGGCTGTGCGGACTGCGCAGACTGAATAGGGTTGCTACTTTCTCACACTAACCAGAAGGTCCTTTTAGCGTGATGGGCCACATTTGTGTAAATATTTTTCAGCTCACTTCCAGCAGCAGTTGAATCAAACAAAACTTAAGGTATCCAAACCCTCAAAAGCACCAAAGACCCAAATGCGAAATTTGAAAAGTGCATGTAATTCCTAAATTGTGTTACATTTCCAATCCAATTACAAACATAAGCATTTTGAATGGTTTAGAATTTTGAATTAATGCATACTTAAGTTTAAAATTACCTCCCTTGCATTGAATAAAGAGTAAAATGATATTTGTTAATTATTTTCCTCTTGAAGTATAATCTTGAAATCTGGCACACTGAATCAACTTATTTGAAGTGTATTTGCAAGTGTGTGTAATTTGATGCATTTCGTATGGCTAGAAAGTGGTGAATTTTTGAGGGTCTGTAAACCTTAAATAACGGCAAATGATAAAATTATCAAATCAGGACAAAGTTGAGTAAATATTTAATCAAGTTTTTAAAACATAGGTTTATTTCATTTAGTAAAATACAATGTACAAAATAAGGGCTATAGAAAAGAGGGGGCATTGGGTCTTTCAAAATGCATTATTTAGCTTATAATTTATCAAACCCTATGATTTTGGTACACATTTGAATCGTCTCATCGAGGCAATGTAGGGTTTGAATTTGAAATAACAAATTTAGAATACCTTTAACCCCTCTTACCTATTGCTCTAATTGTCAAATTATTCAATGTTTTAAACATTTCCCCCATGAAAACCTGGTTTTGAAATCCTTAGTTGAGGTAGCTTGGGAAAACATTCAGAGAAAAGAAAGGGTTGCTGATAATAAGCAATATTTCCCTTTTCCTCAATATTTTCTATGTTAAAACATACACATACTCTACTTATAAACATTAATTGTTTTGTCACTTGAAACTCATTTCAAATTGAACCAATTTATACTTTTGTTGTTTGGGAAGGGTTCACATTTTACCACATATATTTCAATTCAAATTCTACCATCTCTGCAATGAAAGGCTACAGAAGAAATTTGCGCAAAATAAGCAATATTTTTTCTGCTATATTCCCAATGTAATATATAGAAAAGTTCAGCAAGGTTAAAAAAAATTAAAATGACAGATTGGACACCGACTGTTTTGAATTGTGTATTAAGACTAAAGCACCTTCGCATTTCTTTTTGGAATTTCAATGATCAGCACAAAATTGTTGCATCAAAAGTAAGTCTATTGTACAATATATCATATAATGCAGGTTATTTGATAACTTGCTTTTCTATAAAATCCAACCCGCATTATGTGTGATTATCAGTAATTATGTTTGAAAATGCCATAACTATGGCTTAAATAAGTTGTAGTTACAACATTTTTAACATAATTGACTATATCCTACTCCCCCTAAGATATGTACATGTACTATTAATATTGTTCATCAAGTAAAGTTTAAACTTTGCATTCAAAGATACAAAGAAATTGACAACTGAAACAAATCAAAAGCAATATGGAGCAATGAACATAATTCGATGGCTCAGCACGAAACATTTGTAACTGCCTATATGTTTATAGGCAGTTACAACTGTTTTGCGCTGAGCCATTACAGCATTTGAATTTACGATGAAACTAGATCAGCTTACACATGTAATCAGCCTGATCAAGATCCATGATGTTGTAATAAAACTGCAGGAGATCAGTTTAGATCCGAAACGGACTAATAAAGTTTCATAATAGCCTGAAATAAAAGTCCTTTTCCTGTATCGCACCTCAAATATATTTGAGCCAGGATCTGGAAAAAGGTCTGTTTATCGCTTTTGATCCCAACCTGCTTCCAGATCAGCCTGTGTATATGTTAGCGGCAATAAGTAAAATTAGGCAATAAGTTTAATGCCTAGGCAATAAGCTATTGCCTAGGCAGTAAGCTTATTGCCTAAATCACTCTAGGCATTAAGTTTAATGCCTATGTTTTAAGCCTATTGCCTGGCAAAAATAGCCAGGCATTAAGCTTAATGCCTAACGATAAAATATGACTATATTGTTTGAAATCTTATTTGAAATTGAACATATTTCACAAATATTGACCATAATTTAGAGCTTGAAAACACACTTGTTGCTTTTGGCTCAAGCATTGATTCAAATAGCCAAAATTCCATTATTTGGAATCGCTTTGAATTACATTTTAGTTAAATGAAATAAATAGATGAATTCTTTTTTAACCATCTAAGTAGGATCATCAGCTGGTGGCCTGGAGTGGATATTGTGCTTGTTATTGTGCTAGTAATGTCAAGAATACATGACTAGAAAAATTTTTGATGTAGTGCCAAACACTTTAAAACAAGGCAGCGCAACTATCTCAGGTCATTGAGCAACCTTTGCACTGGTCCATTTGTATTGGTTTGTGTCGAACAAATTAATATCTAAACTTCATCTTTACGTTTAAAGTTGGTTCTGGACACAGCTGATTCTTACACAAGGTAGCCTATAGCTATGTTTTACCTTCAATGTGATTATTGACTAAATTACTTAAATTCACAGAAATACCCATGAACACAGTCAGTCAATGCCTAAACGTGACCATTAAATGGGGTTGTAAAGTAGACTCAATTTAGGATGAAACATTTCATTCAAAAAACTTAACATGTTTGAAATCTTTAAGCAATTAATTTACTAGGAAATGCGTTATTGCCTAGGTATTAAGCTTATTCCCTGATTTTACTTATTGCCGCTAACATATATGTTAGGCAATAGACTAAATTTTTGATGAAACATTTCAGGCAATAAGCTTAATGCCTGAAATTTTTAGGCAATAACTAATTGACCAGGCAATAGCTTATTGCCTAGGCATTAAGCTTAATGCCTGATTTTACTTATTGCCGCTAACATATACACACAGTCTGATCAGGAACCATGTTGGTCTCCAAAATCTTCTTTGTGATCTGTAGCAACTGTAAGACAGCCGCATGGGATCCAGGTTATACATTTGTAACTGCACTTAGGCACATGCTGGTCATTAAACACAACTTTAACCCTTTCCCAAACAAGACCTGATTTTGACGTCCCTAATAGAAAAGGCTTGGAAAAACATTGAAACAAAAGAAGAAACTGCTGATAACCAGCAGTTTCTCCTTTTGCCTCAATATTTTCTATGCCATATTTTACACTAATCTTATCTGTAATAACATCCTTTTTGTCATTTTTTACAGTTTTTGAAGTTTATCAGCCTAAAATTTTGTCGTTTGGGAAAGGATTAAGGGATGTTTTTCCAGATCCCGGCTCATTTCTAAACATAAACATGAACATAAACAATTCTCAATAGACAAGATGATAGTTTATAATGTGTATATATCTCAGTTGTCACCAAGCCGTTGACCGCCGCCGCCCCATCTGTGCCTTGCACCACCGCCGTCATCATTATCATCTGGTCGTCTGCGACTTGCAGGTGCCTGTCCAAACCCTGATACACCGCCACGACGATTTGGGAAATATTTGTACCTGAAAGTAACAGTATGATATATCACTTTAAAATATTTCAGACTAGGCCCTTACCATATTCATGGACAGCAGTTAGATATAGATAAACATTTTAAATAAATTGTTGAAAAACCAATAATGGTTTTATTTTCAGTCAAAAATTGTTAATTGATCAGTCATTTAAACTTATATTTATCTTATTTTAGTATGATACAACTTACAAGTATATTTTAAGTCAATCTATTTTTGATGTAATATAAAAGTCCAAGCTTAACCATTTCACCAATGGCAAAATTTAAGGGTGATCCAATTCTTAAGCTATTGAAGATGACAAAATTGACATTAAAAATTATGAAATAAAAAAAGAAAATGCTGATTATCAGAATATTTTTCTTTTGTCTGAATGTTTCACAAACCTTTTCCCTAGGGGACATCAAAACCAAGTCTGGTTTGTGAAAACGGTTAATAAAAGAAGCACAAAACAGTGCAAACAGCATGGTTAAGAAAATACATACAAAAATGTTACTTACAATATTTGTGGACAGTTGAGCAGTCTCACACCTCCAAAGTCTTGTTGATATTTAAACATGAGGAAAAAGCATAAATAACCAACAATTATACCAAAAGATGCTGTTCATGTCAATTTACTGTTATGATATAAGCTTTTGCAGGCAGTATAGACTAAGATCAGCCTGCACAGATGTGCAGTCTAATCTTAGCCTATACTGCCTGCTTTCTACTCTATTTTTGTGGCAAAAACTTTAGCTAATCTCATTGAAACCTCTCTTAACCCTTTCCCAAACAAGACCTGCTTTTGACGTCCCCAATAGAACAGGCTTTGGAAAACATTGAAACAAATGAAGAAACTGCTGATAATCAGCAGTTTCTCCTTTTGTCTCAATATTTTCTGTGCCATATTTTACACAAATCCTTTCTTTAAAAACATTCATTTTGTCATTTGTGACAGCTTTTTGAAGTGGATTACTCTAAAATTTTGCTGTTTGGGAAAGGGTTAAATTGGTAGTTTATTTAGAATACAATTTACAACGGTAACAATGGAAGAAAAAAACAGGTACATGTACATACAAAGGCGTGATCAAAAATATTAGAATGCAATAAATACTTACAATATTTGAGGACAGTTGAGCAGTCTCACTCCACCAAAATCTTGTGGATATTTAAACATGAGGAAAAAGTACAAATGACCAACAATGATGCCAATTAGCTCCATCAGACCCCTGAAAAATATAGAGAGAAAAGTATATTAGTATGTATGTCTTCTTTATTGCAATGACAATTATTATCATAATGTATTACTGTATACCAGTGATATTACACAAAACATCTAGCTTTTCTGAGTGTAGTTTTTTGTTCTCAAAGAAACAAATGATCAGCAAAGAAAAAGGGCATAGTCAAACTAAAAGCATCTGACACATTGCTGTATAATGCGAAAATACAGGAAACCATTGCTTTCTCATTTTACAACAATATCTTTCAAACATGTGTTTCAGACTATGAAGAGACAGGTGTAAAGTAATACACTTAAAGACACATCCAACGCAACACTTACATTTTTCATCATATTTAAATAAATAATGCAGTATATTTTATGAAATTTACAGCAAATATAAATCAACAACGTTTAAATGTTTTCTGTAAATTTTATTAAAATCGATTGATCCGAACATGAAAAATATTTAGGATTTTCACCAAGACTCGATATGAAAAGTCGCAAAACCCCAGGCAATTGCAGAATTCAATAGAATCAAAGCAGCATCACCAAATCATGCTCATATCTCATACCACTGCTTCATAAGATGTGATAACATGCTTTCACGTGCAAAGTAATACTAGAATTCAGTTGCAACTATTTTGTTTTAGAAATGATGTTTGTACGTGTCAGCATTGCACGAAATCATCAAATTTGTTACCAGACATTAGTTTTTTTGCCTTTTTGCTCAAAGAAATGTTCAACAACTGGAACGGGAACTTAAAAGGGACGAGTTAAGAATTATCCCGCAAAGATTCATTATCAATTATGTTTTATCAATGAGAAGGGGGTGTCTTCGTGTCATTTAGGTTCATGAGGGACACACAGAATGTTAGCAGAATGTCACAAACTTTACTGCTGTTACATGAATAACATGAATTTACCTTATCAGCTCGCACAGATTTTTTGCGACTTTTTGTTTTCTAGTCATACTATATGAACTGCAAATTCAATCATTTCTACTCAATATTTCTATATGAAAATTACAGATATTATGCAGTTGTGAATGAATTAAATTTGTTGAAAATTTGATGAAAAATGGTTTATTAAATTTCAAGTTATTACCAAAAAGGTAAGTGTTGCGTTAGAAGTGTCTTTAAGTGTAGAATACCAGTAAATACAGACTACAATGACTTACCCTCCTCCAACAATCATGTTGAACGCCAACAACACCCACGGTAGGTACATGGCCTGAAAACATGCAAAGATAAAAGTTTAACCCTTTCCCAAACAACTAAATTTTACAGTTATCAACTTCAAAAACTGTCACAAATGACAAAATGGATGTTTTTAAAGATAGGATTTGTGTAAAGTATGGCACAGAAAATATTGAGACAAAAGGAGAAACTGCTGGTTATCAGCAGTTTCTTCTTTTGTTTCAATGTTTTTCCTAACCTTTTCTAAAAGGGACGTCAAAACCAGGTCTTGTTTTGGAAAGGGTTAAAAAATTATAGATAAAAGAAGAAAGTGCAAAGAACTTTGTGTTTTTGTCTATTTGATCAACATTTTCCAATGTTAACTTATACAAGCTATTAATATATTGAGTCATAGGCGTAGGAAGAGGGGGGGGGCAGGGGGCCTGGCCCCCCAATAATTTAGAAAAGGGGCCTTGCCCCCCTATGGCCCCCCATAATACACCCATATTTCCATTCACTTTAACATTAGGCCCCCTCCCCAATATTATAAACCTTCCTATGCCTGTGTGAGTGAAAATGTATTTGTCTTTAGCCAGGGAGGCAATTCAGTGTAAATTATCTCATCACATGAAGATTATCTCCCATCTTATTCTGTACAAAACAAGAGCTGTCCGAAGATAGCGCGCTCGACTTTCTAAGTTGCTTAGTATAAAGGGGGCATAACTCCAAATATAGTGGAGCCAGGGTCATGGGCCCTGGTAGTAAGGTAGAGGGTGTGATGGTGAATAAGTATTCCAAGTTTGGGTTGAATCCCTTTGATAGTATGAAAGTCATTGATGTTTGAAAAAACTTTAACCTTTGTTGCAACGCCGATGCCAACGCCGACGCCAGGGTGACAGTATAAGCTCTCATTTTCTTTGAAAAGTCGAGCTAAAAATCCAGTTTAAAAGAGCTGTAAACTAGTGCAACAGAATTACTGTTTAATTTGTTTGTCAACAACTAATTAACTTTGTGCTAGTACCATTCTTATTCAACTTTAAATAAATCTAATAATTATTTTCTACAATATGTAGTCTATTAAGAACCTTAACATATGAATCATATTTAGTGTTGTATGTGGTGTATGAGGATTATGACAACAACAAGAGCTGTCCGAAGACAGCGCGCTCGACTTTCTAAGTTGCTTAGTATAAAGGGGGCATAACTCCAAATATAGTGTAGCCAGGGTCATGGGCCCTAGTAGTAAGGTAGAGGGTGTGATGGTGAATAAGTATTCCAAGTTTGGGTTGAATCCCTTTGATAGTTTGGAAGTCATTGATGTTTGAAAAAACTTTAACCTTTGTTGCACCGCCGACACCAACGCCGACGCCAACGCCGATGCCCGGGTGACAGTATAAGCTCTCATTTTCTTCGAAAAGTCAAGCTAAAATCACCTACCTTAGAGCAAGTTTCAAACCAGTTGGTAGCGCATCTGCCTCTCAATCGAGAGGTCCCGGGTTCGATACCCGGCCACGGCAAATACCCTTTCTGACAAAATTGTCACCCACCAGTTTTTGAAATCGTTAACCTAAGTGGGCGAGCAGCTGGAGGCTCGGTAAGGGTGTTGTGGTAGTACTGGTTTGAGAAACAACAGGAATCCATGGGTAGGTGCTCCAGCAGCCGCGATATGAGCCTGGCAGTTGAAAACGGTGTAAAACCCCAATAAACTCAAACTTAAATTTCTCTGTTCAACGGCACCAAACATATAGCACTATCAGTTTTATTTCATAAAGTAACAGAAATCAAAGTACTGGAGGCCCCGAGAATTGGCATTATGGTAATGACATACCTTAAAGCGAGTACCAAACCAGAATGTGACAACCGTGTCTCTGTTTAACTGGCACCAAACATACAACACACTCAGTATCATTGGATCCATTCTTTGATAACAAATCAAAGGACTGAGAGTTCTGAGAGTTGCCATTAGAATTGTGACATACCTTAAAGCGTGTACCAAACCAGAATGTGACAACCGTGTCTCTGTTCAACTGGCACCAAACATACAACACACTCAGTATCATTGGATCCATTAACAACTGAAATTAAAACAACAGAACTTCATAAACAAACTTTTATTAGCAAGGAGTTAAAAACTACTTCAACATGATCTCTATATGTTAACCCTTTCCCAAATGACATAATTCTAGGGTGATCCACTTCAAAAACTGCTACAAATGACAAAATAAAAGTTGTTAGAGATAGAATTTGTGTAAAATATGGCATAGAAAATATTGAGACAAAAGGAGAAACTGCTGGTTATCAGCAGTTTCTTCTTTTGTTTCAATGTTTTCCCAAGCCTTTTCTATACGGGACGTTAAAACCAGGTCTTGTTTGGGAAAGGGTTTATGTAGTTGGGAAATTCCTATAACCATGTAAGTTTGGAATCTGAGAAAATATCTGAATCGTTTCATTGATGTTTACAGTATGAGTTTATACCTCTGTGCCTAAATAATCATTGAAAATTTTTAGAACAAATACTTAGCAAGAGCTGTCCAAAGACAGCTCCCTCGACTTTCTAAGTTGCTTAGTATAAAGGGGGCATAACTCCAAATATAGTGGAGCCAGGGTCATGGGCCCCAATAGTAAGGTAGAGGGTGTGATGGTGAATAAGTATTCCAAGTTTGGGTTGAATCCCTTTGATAGTATGGTCCTAAGTTATTGATGTTTGAAAAAACTTTAACCTTTGTTGCAACGCCAACGCCGACTCCCGGGTGACAGTATAAGCTCTCATTTTCTTCGAAAAGTCGAGCAAAAAACAGCTAAATTATTGTAAATGAAATGTTACAAACTCTATTGTATTATGATCTTGATAAGAAGAAATTCAATTCCAAGCTAGAACTTACCATAATATCTGCTAGGAAACCAATAATCTAAGAAAATGTTAAGTAAAACTGAAACAGCTACTTTGAAACAAGACTATTAAATTAAGATGTTCATGTAGTTAACTTTTGTCTTTGGTTATTATAAAATCCTTAAAGATCACAAAGACAAGGGGAAGAACAAATTTACAAGTATATATTTTAACATTGCATGTTTTCTTATCCATTTTGTGTACCAAACTCTGTTTTAAAGATTACATGTATGCAATATTCCGCTTTAAACTTAATTATATTTTTTGACTTCTAAGTTATAAAGACTAAAGTTTCCATCAAGAGGACTCACATTCAAATCATGGAAATAATATATTAAGGTAGTCTATCCCTAACCAGATTTATGGGACATCAGAATTATTTGGTTAATGTCACAAAAATTTGGTAGTGGAACATTGCAAGTCTGCCAAATATTGAGGACGCCGCCCAAATAGGATTGGATATGTAAGGAATGTTAACAACATCAATTTGAGTTTATTGGGGTTTTACGCCGTTTTCAACTACCAGGGTTATATCGCGACGGCTAACGACATCAAACGAAAAATTCTGAGGTCACATGAATCTAATTAGGGGTGGACAACCTCAACTAAAATTACATTCTCTACAAAAACTTGCTTTCAAGCTGATAAACAGCAATGTATGGTTTCCTGCCCATACTCCATTTCAAAAGAAGACAACACTAATGTACTGACAGCACTGTCTTCAGTCCATATATATGTTACATCTGATATATCATCAGAAAAAGGATACAACTAAGCAAATCCAGTTAAACAGCAACATAAAAACATATTCAGCTGGTTTGCCATCAAATATGCCTGAAAAGAGAAGGTATTATGGATTTCATTTATCCTGACACTGGCCTTTATTCAAATATGTTCATATTTTGCATATAGTGTAACATTCTTCAAAAAGACTTGTATCATAACTTACAAATATAACAGGTATACAAGATCAAAATACTGAATTGTTATTTTTTTAAAAACAGAGCCAATGTGTGTAATTAATGACAATAAAGCTAAAGCTGTGCCATGTGAAATGAAACCTGTAATAAAAATATTAAAGCATTGATAAAAACAAAATATTAGGGTTAATTCATTTGCAATACCAATGAATTATTAAACATTACAATTTAAATGTCTGATATATTAAATAGGATATTGTAGACTGTTTCAAATTTCAAATTTATTTTGTGCAGACAGTTACATATAGATCTAGACAAAATACAATTTGTAACAATAACTCAATAACAACCAATAATACGCTCTTTATAAACATACATAGAAAATTGATAATCAATAGTCTTGAATCTTCAGAAAAGCTTGACCTTAAGTTTTGTTTAACTTTAAGACTTTTTTTTTCAGACTACGAAAAAAGGTGAGGTGTAAGCAACTTCATTTAGAATGACAATACTATAAAAAAAGAATAATTTTGACTTACCTGTGGAAAATTGTTAACACGTATGTGGATAATCCGAGTCTTCTCAGATGTACATTTTATACGCTATTTGAAATTTTGATTTTTTCGCATTTTTGAAAATAGCGAAAAAATCAAAATATCAAAGAGCGTATTTACATCTGAGAAGACTTGGATTAGAATGTGGATTGCTAAATGCTGGTATTCGAAATCCAGTCAGATATGTACATACCTGTTTCAAGTCTTATTGAATATGAATATAGAAAATATAAGTTGATGAGATAATGGAACCCTCGAGGCCCTGATATAGGATAGTAGAAAACAGCTGTGATTGGTCTCCATATCTGTGGAATAGAAAGAAAAAGAACCATGGTATTGGAAACTTGCAATATTAAATACATGTACCATAAAGAAGATGTTGGACTCAAACCCAGGATCATCCATCTCCTCAGCAACCATGCGTGACTATACATAAATGTCTCTAAAAATTACTACATGAACAATAGATCAGTGTCGCCATTTGAAAAGGCAGACTCTTTGGTATTGAGCCTTTCTCGTTTTGTGCCTTTTTAATTTTTAATTTATGACCAGTACGATTCAAACTGAAATCCTAGGCTCAGAAAGGTCCGAGCCTGTATCATCAATGACTGTGCAATAAATTGACGAATATGATTTTCCATTAAACTTTTCTCATGATAATTGTTAAAACGCGCCGTTGGTCACTGTCAAAAACCTGGCCAAAACATCCCATTGATTGAAAGAAATCCCCTATTCTATTAAACAGGCAAATAATTAAAAAAAATCTTCAGACGTTCCTTTGAACGCATTTATTTTACATTGATTGGGAAGCAAGTTTCGTCATCTTGGAGTTACTATATCTGGAGATCTTTCATGGAACAAGCACATTGACAATATAACATCAAATGCAAATAAAACTTTAGGTTTCCTCCGCAGAAACATCCAGACCAAAAATAAGAAGATCAGAGAGACAGCGTATAAAACCCTTGTCAGACCTCAGGTTGAATACGCATCAACTGTTTGGAGCCCTTACACAAAAACCTATATCAACAAAGTGGAAAAAGTACAACGTAGAGCAGCAAGATGGGTTCAAAATAATTTTTCTTTCTATGACAGTGTCACCTGCATGCAGAAGGAGCTTGGCTGGCAAACTCTTCAATATAGACAAGACATTTCCAGAGTTACTATGTTTTATAAGATCGTTAATAGTTTTGTTGCAGTGCCCGTACCAGCTTATCTTGAAAGACCAATTAGGACAACCAGACACATGCACACAGCATCCTTCAGACAGATCCACACAAATGCTTCCTTCTTTAAATATTCTTTCTTTCCATACACAGTGATACTTTGGAACAGCCTACCAGAATCAATAGTACAGCAACCTGACATTGCAGCGTTTAAAAAGAGTCTCGATTCTTTTCAGATAGTGAGCCGTCCCTGAAGAACCATAATGTTTTATCAGATCTTTTAATCTAACATTCACAATATTTTTAATTGACACCATCACCTATGACTAACAGTTTTTTATTCCAGCACAGACGCGCACCTGCCAGTAATACCCGAAAGGGGAGTTAGGCAGTATATATAGATAGATACTTATTTTAATTCCATTTGATTGAGCTTCCTGAAAATTATTGTCAAAAATGCACATGGAACTGGTCTTACCTTTGGACAGCTCTCCAGCTCTCTCGCCTCGGGTTCGACCAGGCCGCTGTGCAGCGACAATGCTGACAAATACTTCCACTAGTAGGCAAACATGTCTGTTCTCTTGGAAGTATACTCGTTGAATGCCGGTATTGGGCAAGGGGTCTAGTCTATTACGTCACGGGTCAATGACGTAACTCATGGCTATTTATAGTAACAGGGGATTTCCACAACACTCCTCCCCTTTTTATAGAATCTGTTGGTCCTCTGGTGGATCCGAGCCAGATTTCTAGTTCACGAAATATGGTTCGATCCAAGTGTGGATCGGTCACTCACAAAATCTGTTTCTAGCCTGTTGATTGTTGGCGGTCTCCTTGGTGGAACCAGCTTCAGCAATGCCCCTTGCATTAAACTTTGTTACCATTGGTCCTTGCAATTTGTGTCCGGCGTTTCCATAGGGACTATCTAAGTTTCAGTTGCTTGTCTTCATTGTGGACTAAATTCTCTGGTATATACCACGTTTCCTGTTTGCCAGGTCGGGCATAATTCATACAAGCTGATTTTCTCTGGTCTATACCACGATTCCTGTTTGCCAGGTCGGGCATAGTTTATCGATAGTTATAGTCCTAGTTGGTGACTCTACGTATAAATGTCCCTATGGTGTCCTTATAGATTTTTCTGTTGGTGTTAGTTGTTGCACTGTGATCTGCCTGCCTGTCTAGTTCCGGACCACGAGATTCTTTATTCATATTCTTTACTCTTGTCTCGTGGTCCGGAACTTTTCGCAGGCATCTAACTTCCTGTTTGGGTGTTTCATGAACTGCCCGCCTGGCTTGTTGGTACCATTTTACTTGGTCCACTGCTTCTACCATAGATAGGGGTCTTTGACACATGGCATGAAAACCAGCTTCTTTGTCTTGACAGCCTTGGCAAAACCGCATGATCGCTTGTTTTTCTATTTGCTGGTCTGTAAGATCCGGGTATGCTTTTGTGATCATTTGTAAAATCCGGTCACTCCATTCGGCAAGTGTCTCATCTGGACATTGAATGGCACTGTTGGCATACAGTTGCATTGTCTCCGGCATCTCCTTCCTGTCAAATCTTTTTGCCATGCGGTGCACCACATCGAAATAGTCAATGTTGGGATCCCTTTCTACCAGCCGGGTGTAGAATTCGCTGGCTTTTCCCTCTAATATCCAGGACAGTACATCTCGTCTCTCTATGGCGTTCCATTCTTCATTGTCCGCATATGTGGAAAACTTTGTTATAAATGCCAGCCAATCGCCGTTTCCATCATAGCTGATCATTGTTGGGTAGTTGAGGGAACAGTTAGAGGGTTTCTCTGACAAGGGGTGAACTCTTGGGAACATCAATGTGTTAGGTCCACCGCTGCAAGTCTGCGACCATTCGGAACACCTATAATCCTCTGTGGGTTGGGTCCAAGATGGCTTGTCAGATTCTGTATTGTTTATGTGATATGGATCTCGATAACTTGCATTAGACTCTGGTGAATAAAGCTGGCTTGAGGCAAATCCTTGCATATGTCGCAGTCGGTCAAAACTGGGTGACGCGTATGCCTGAAATTGTCGTCTGTACACTGGTGGGTATCTATTATGGCCAAGTTGGTCCTCTGTATACAAAGCAGGGTGTTGGCCTTCACAGGTTATTTCCCGATGTTGTGTTTGCTCCAGTCGGTCACTCGCGGGAAGTGACACAATAATCTGTGCTCGCTTGTTGTCGTTTACATTGGTATTGTCTATACCATTTGGTGATGGTTCTGTTTCCTGTGATAATTGTGTACGGTTTCCAGAGTCTTGACTATGTTCAGTGCTCTTCCTGGTCAATGGCTGGTTTGGCATAAATGGACTAAAGTCGACTCTATTCATGGCGACAGGCAGGTCTTTTATTCCGAGAGTCGAGAACATCTCAGGGGTAATATTGCCGCAGTGGGTTCTGATGATTATCATATTTTCAGCTATGTCGTGATCAACCCCTGGAATAATTTCCATTTCACGCACTGAACAATAATTGATGGGAATTCGCTCCATGCTGTGTTTTTAAATCAGTCAGTTTCTTTCACGAAGAGGTAGCTGAACTCGACAAACTTTTTGTTTGTGGTCTCTTGCTATGATGAAGTTCCTTGTTGTCTGGCAATATATGATATGTTTCTAATGAGGACCATTAAATCTTATAGATCGTGGTCCCGCACTAGTCTGAACTATGATGACTGATTCATGGAGTCCTATTTTGGTCTTGGTACTAGTGATCCTAAGCTTAACCTGCTGTTACTAGCCCTACACTCTATCCCCACCAAATTTTCTTTTTCTTTTCAAAAGGGAAAGGCCGTGGCTAATAGGCTGTAATTGTCAAGAAACACACACACGCTCAAGGCAAGTGGTCTCCTGAGTAAAGAATAACTCAAAGAATCTAATTGGTCAGAAAGACACACGCAAATTCAAAGATTATCGGTCTCTCTGGGGGCTTATTTACTATGTAATAGGGGTTTATCCAGTTGACGACAAAACTGGGAACCCGCAGTTGATGTTGTGGTAGATGTGTGTCGTGTCCGGTGTATTGTTGAGTCCGAAATAGACGCCAAAAGATCTCGCTTAACTCGAGGTTTGCGGTCTAATGGGATCTGCCTTTGTTGATTTCAAGTTGAGAGACCGTGGATCTTGTTATATTATTAATATACAAGTCGGTCTAAGCTGCTATGCTGTAACTTGAAGTGCATGTTAATCAATGTAATACATATGTTAGGGGATTGTTAGTAAGTCGGAACCCCTAACCAAAAATAACCAGGATCTGTGAAAGGGTTAGTTTTATTAATTCATTTTATCATAGAATTCTACTATTCAGATTTACTAAGTATTAATTTGATAAAGATGAAAGTCCTCAAATCCTAAATATAAATTGAGCTAGATACTTGGAAATTCAAGAAGTTGTCAATTGAAATTCAGAAAATGAACATCAAGTTTAAGAAAGATAAGTTTGAAATTCAAGATGTTTTCAGATTATTCTCAATAAAAGCTCAATTCCAAAAGTAACCCTATGCAGATGACAAGTATTAAATTCATCAACAATTAAAGAAAGGATAATCTAATGTTTAAGATTTGCTTAATAATTATTCACTGCAGCTTAATAAAATATAGCCTAAATCCAAGGTAAAATGAGTACAGTAATTGAAGTATATAGCTGTATTTCTGCAATTTATTATTTTATTATTGGATTTATTACTCTATTAAAGTATTGTGACATGTTATGAAATATGAATACATGTATTGAAGGAACTGACCTGTAAATTAAATCATGAAATGAAAATGAGTAGACATAAGCATGGAATGATAAAGCTTGTTTTATTATATGTTGTTTTATTAGATTGGTTTGTTTTATTATTCCAGCCTATGTTTATTATTCTATTACTGACTATAGCTCAATAAAATATTGTATAAATCCATGGTTTAATCCAAAGAAAATGACTACAGCAATTAGAGTATAAATGTCAGCTGTATTTTTGTAATTTATTATTTTATTTTTGGATTTATTATTTTATTAAACTATCATGAGCCAGTGTGATGTAAAACGGTAAGAATAATGGATGTGGCAGTCCAGTAATTCTTCAATTGTAACCTGACAAGGCACTCTTATGATGTTTTTATTATTTCTTTTATTTTGTATTTTATTATTCAAATTATCTTTATTATTGCCTTGTGTAATAATATAAAGTCATATCAACTGTGTATAAATCAATTCACAAACCCTGTGTTAGCCAAAAACACATTTTAAGAATCCCTAAAGTTAAGAATAGAATTTAAGAATAAGAATGGAGTTGAGACTAGAAATTAGAATAGTGGTTTAGAACAATTTCAAATTCGCCAAACTTTATTTCCATTCTCCCTTTTTTCTTTTTTGAATTGCCCAAAGAGTAAATTTGTCACCATCAAATACAATTAACAATGAGCGGTGAGGGGTCCCGAGGAATCAAAAAGCTAGAACGAGTGAACAACTTTTTGATAACATCAGTGTTAGCAACAAAAAATCGCTTCTTTTTGCAAAATTTCATTTACTTTCGCGTTTTTCGGGACGTTTCCGGCTGTCAAAATTATATTTCCGGTGACCTCGTTTTGCCTCCGTCAATCCCCGGGTGGATTCGTAGCTAAGTACGAAACCGACCGGGGAAGGCCGAACGCTCAGTGGAAATTTTCCAGTCACGTGAGAAAAGCGCGGGAAATTGCTTGGGCAAGATGCCGGAAATTAATCCTTTCCCAAAATGGCGTCGTTCAAACTGAAAAATTTCTGACTGGCCAAACGTAAAAATTTGTCGTCCGTAAGCCGTTACTCCGAGATCGATAAATACCTTTCCAAATCGAGGGTCGTGATTTTGTCCATTAACAAACAAAGCAAATAAGGCAAAATAACGAGCCATTCCACCGAGAATGCAGTGGAAACACGACGAAGTGAAGCGAGTTTTTGTCACGGTTCAATCAGTCGTATTTATATCTCGGTCAAGGTCTCTTTACGTCAAATACTCCATTCCCTCCCCGGCAAATGCAAGTAAATGATGCAAAGAAACAGGTGAATTGACACAACCGTAATGAAGTTCCCAGCCTCGATGGGGCTTGCTCCGACTTTTCGAGAGCTGGCAACCTGCAATTTGAGTCATGGAAATTCCCAAGTTGTTGCGATTCAACGGGTTCGCGTCTGCGACAACGCCAATATTGTCAAAAATGCACATGGAACTGGTCTTACCTTTGGACAGCTCTCCAGCTCTCTCGCCTCGGGTTCGACCAGGCCGCTGTGCAGCGACAATGCTGACAAATACTTCCACTAGTAGGCAAACATGTCTGTTCTCTTGGAAGTATAGAATCAGTCGGGATGACGTCATAGCCTCACTTTCATTTTTTCATCGAGGGTACAACCTCGGTCTTTATCGTTACGGGATACCAACTTTGAGGCAGATTATTTCAAAAATCTATCGTTAAAATTCATAAACAAAACTCTTTCTTTAAAGAATGTGATTTAAACTTTCTAACTACCAACGCATTTTTAATAATCAGGCGTAGTCGTCGAGATATTAATGCTGAAAGTTGGTTATGCTTCAACGAAAAAGACCGAAGCTTTCACCTCCACCGAATGAGTGCAGGTCCGCTGACGACGTTTTTGATTGGCTGAAAGAATTGTGCCGACCGGGTCAATACTCGTTGAATGCCGGTATTGGGCAAGGGGTCTAGTCTATTACGTCACGGGTCAATGACGTAACTCATGGCTATTTATAGTAACAGGGGATTTCCACAACAAAATCCACCAGTACCCGCACCGAATGTGTGGGCCAATGAGAAGCAAGGCCGACGCTCTACCCCTCGACTACGGACACCACCGCACACATAACAGCAATAAATTTGATCACGGATTACTTACCTGAAATTTGAATGCCACAAGTTGAAAAACAAGAACCATCCAATGTGGATTTAGGAGGCCGAATCGACCAGCAATGGGCAAAACAACGGACCCTGTAAACCATGCCTTTGTGATTGGCGGGATCCCACGATACCAGTCACCGATGTCATTTGATGCCATGATGTCTGTTATTCGAAATTCAATGTGAAATAAGTCTTTGTCAATGTTCTAGAACGCCGAAAAAATCTATGAATTTTGACGTGTCCTGCGGAAAATTGTTTACATATTGATTGCTAAATGCCGGTATCCGAAATCCGGCGGGCTCGTAATTTATTTGTGAAACTACTTTACTATACTCTCAAAAAGAGGATCCTCGGACAATGCCACGTCTTGAATGTTGATTTTATGGGTTTCATGTATAAAATTTTACATTCTTTCCCTCCAGATTATGAAAAGGTACCGGTAAGACTTTTAAAAAAATGACTCCCCGGGTTAGCGTTACCGGATTACCGATTTCTTTAGTTTAAAGAATTTTTTGATTGACGAAAATATTTACTAATTAAAATAGTTTTGGTTCAAATAATACCCCTCATTTAAGTGTATCAATGTTAACTAAACACACAGTCAAATGGTTTCAATTCAAAAAGTGAAGTATTCATACTATTTATACTCATGTACATTATTTTAAAATTAAATTCCCCATAAAATTCCGTTGAAATAAAATTCTACCTTCAGACAACCGCTAAATCCAAACAAGTTTGTTCATATCGCAACTGTCAACAACATTTTAGCAAAATGAAAGTAGCTATTTCTCGACTGTGGTGATGTGATCAGACGAGACATCGTGACCAGCACAATCTCAAATTGATGATAAAGCGATCTGACTGACTGCCATCATGCAAACATTAGACATTTGTGGAAAAACATCGGGGAAAGTATGGCACAGAAAGCCAACCCCATCCACAGACAACGGGTAAATTCTCCCAAGTTTTCTTCTAAATCATTACCTTTAACCCATTACCACACAGTGACTCCTTTTAACTCCTTGGTCTTGAACAAACAGTAACTCTTTTTAACTCCTTTCATTTTCAACCTTGAAAAAGTATGGAAATCCTTTGAAATTTAAACTTTTCTTTTATATGATTAGTAAGTTTGATTTATTAGCTTTTAAGACCATTAAAAAAAATATGCACTTTGTTCTTTAAAAAAAGAGTAATTTGCAATTAAACATGACTGGGGTATGATAACTTTTTCAAACTTGCTTGAAAATTACTATGGAAATACATCTAATTAAAATATTTTTACATCATTCATTTCCTTAATATTATATTTCCTTAAAATAACAAAAAATATCTTAAAATATTTAAAATAGTTGTTTTATTTCTGTTTGAAGAAAAATAAAATTCAACATCAAACACGAAAGGGTACTGTTCTTCAAAGTCATTTTTTGTTAAAAGGGCTTATTTCATCTGCTTCAAAGTTATATCATTGAAAAGGTATTCAAATTCTCTAAAAACTTTACATATTTCAAAAATGTGTAAAATAATCAATTATGCATCTTTTTTACAGTTGTTTTAAGATCAGGTGCAGAAAGGGTTAAAAACCAATAATTCCCATCTTCGCAAGCCAAGGGTTACTACCTCCACTTTGTTCCTTACGAACCCTTGGCCGCTCGCCTCTATGGAAATCGAAAGTACCACCGTGCGATTTCATTGGACGCGATAACTTTCCCATTATCCAATCAAAACACACTAAACAAGCCATCTTTGTCAAAACGAAAACGTCACAACTGACGTGAAAATCGATATCCGTATTTGATGCATTGCCTAACACGTTTTAGTACGAGGCTTTTGATTGGCCAGAAATAGCAACTGCAAAGGGCCGCGACTCTTTATCGCCGAAAGGTGGCATGGTGGTACTTTCGATTTCAATAGAAGCGAGCGGCCAAGGGTTCGTAAGGAACAAAGTGGAGGTAGTAACCCTTGGCTTGCGAAGATGAATAATTCCTATCAGCATCTGTTTGTTCAAAACCATTCACCCTTGATGCTGGCTGAGTTGTAATGGGTTAATTGATCCAAGACATTGTAACTTTTTTGAAATTGTAAATGCTACTCTGTCATTCAATCTCAATCTGTGCAAATGCCCATGGTCGAGATGGAGAGCATTGACCTGAAGTAAATATGAGGAGAAAAAGTGTACCCGACGTGGGACTCAAACCCACGACCCCCGGATTACTAGTCGGACGCTCTAACCACTGAGCTAGCCGGGCACATGGTCATGTTTCTACCCAACGTCACTACACTCCTCCCCCTCATAATTTCTTGGGAGTCACCCACTCCTCCGGTCCCTAGCCTAGGACCACCAGGTGCCGCATCCCGCGCTCACCAATTTACCTCGTCACCATCGAAGTAAATATGAGGAGAAAAAGTGCACCCGACGTGGGACTCGAACCCACGACCCCCGGATTACTAGTCGGACGCTCTAACCACTGAGCTAGCCGGGCACATGGTTGTGTTTCTACCCAACGTCACTGAAGACCTTTCAACGCAAGAGGTTCTGAGTTTGATCCTGTCATCCCGGTAGCGGAGGTAGTTCTTGGTCTTTTCATCAGCCCACGCATTTGACATGGTGTATTTCCAGGAAGTAGAATTGATAGAGATTGCATAAAATAAGTTGCAGAAACATGCTTCCCAAATCCCAATCAATCTTAAATGAATATATGTTCGAAGTAACATCTGAAGACAAGCAATGCGATGATCTGTCATGATCGCAAACTTTTAGTCAAATCTGCCCTTACAAATTTTCATAGCTGTAAATTGTCATCTCACTTGTTTAAGGATTATTCATCCATTGATTAGAACTGAACGTTGTAGCGGATATATTTGCTACAGATTGCAGTTGAATCGGGGCCGAGATGTACGAGGGACGTTCAATTAATTATGGAACTGGGGTTCTATAAGCCATAGTCATGTCGCAATTCAATTTTAAGTTTCTTCAATCCATCGAAGTAATCCTCTTTGACACCCACACACTTCTGAAGTTTTGAGATCCATTACTTATATGTCAATAAATGGGCCTCTTTTGGAACACCCCGCAGACACTGGTAAATTGCACTGCATATGGATCATGAAAGCCTATACCGACGACCAGAGGCTTTTTTCGTCATCATGGGGAACACAAAAAAGCCACATGGGCTTAAGCCCGGCTATAAGGGTGGATGGATACGCTGTGCAGCATGTGTCTCTTTCAGGAAGTCTTGGACAAGATGACACTTGTGGACAGCTCCGCTGTCATGGATTTGGTGCATGCCTCTTTAGCCGGCCCTAGACCTGCTCTTTACGTTAAATTTCTTTACTTTCCCCGACATACAATTCTTGTATGAATGACCGGTGATAGTGGTACTATTTGAAACAGTAATTTGAACAATACAACCGGTACATTTGAAAATTACCGCGTACAAAACTTTTGCCGCGCTTTTAATTTTTTGGCTATTGCGGACCTTGCCTGATCTTTTCGCAACCAATGCTTGCTAATAACGCGCAATTGGTGCTCATAATAGTAGATTATTGTTCAATCATATGAATAAAGCTCAGAAAGCCCACATTTGTTGCATTTATTGCATTATTTCAGAATATATTTTGCACGGGATGTTCTCTGTCCTTTAGGCAGCAGGTGGGGGACCAAATGGGCATAAACCATTCTGTGTTTCAACCATTTCGTCAAAATCGTATAACATACATGTCCCCGATGAAAAACCAACTTTATCTGCTATTTCTTGCACATTTAACCATGCGTCTTGTTGTGTCATGTCGGAATCTACAGCAACATTTGCTTCGGTACTAGCTCTACCCGGATTGCCTGAGAGGGGGGCATTATTCAGGCCAGTTTTACCAATTTTAGATTTTATTATCACCCAAAAAACTGACGCATATTAAATGTTCGGATGTTCACGATTCTGATATAGTTCATTATATACATGTGATGCACATATTTTAAAGCCTATGCGACCTTTAATGTAGACCCGTACATCCTACTTCAGTTCGTTTTACATTTTGCGCACAGCGAAATAGCCAGTGTATATGACTGAACCAACTTAAAAGTTCAATAACTTTTTAAAGAGTCAACGAATTTGTCTCAAATTTTGATCAAGTATAGGCAGTAATTTCCCCGTCAAATACCTGCAAGCACCACTAGTTCTATAGAACCGTGAGGTATGGTGGACCATTAGTACCACTTTTAATTGAACGCCCCTCGTATACTAATTTAATACTCAAATTTGTATCAAGAGCCCTAACCCATCCAACTTTGTGAAGCCGCTTTAATTTTAGGCCTAAAGCTGTAGCTCATATGTACTACAGTAAAATCCCCAAAAGGCTTTATAGTGGTTTGAAATAGCCTGGTTAGAAATCCAGCAAGATTTTTCATAGACTGTTAAAGTGCTTATCATTGGTGTTAATGCAAAATCTCGTTACTCCAGCTTGATTAAAGCTGGAGTTAAGAGGCTTTGAAATAACACAGACAATTATATTTTATTTCTTTGTGTTTCAGGCTGATGATCAGCGTGAACCACAGTATGCCCAGTCCGATATCCCAGGGCAGAAATATACGATTTCTACACTCAGCCTTCGATAATAACGGAGAAAACTTCTTGGCTGGTGATCATCAGGGAAACATCTACATGTTTGATTTAGGAAAAAATAGGTGACTATAACTTTTCAACAGTCTTAGATTAGAGTGGGTGAAGACATACTATTATGTTAATTTAATTCGTAACCCCTTTTGTTGAGGGTACTTATTTCAATCGTCTTGGTGAGAGGATTCCAATGATTACCCACATCATAGAGTTAGAATAAAAATTAATCTTATTTTGCTTTTAAAAAAGCCTTCACATCATCTTATCTATTGCTCTGTTTTCCTCCTCTGATCTTAACCCTTTCCATTTAACTGCAAAAGATTTAGACTGCTCCAATTTGAAAGCTGCTGCAGACGATCATGTGATGTTTAAATACAAAAAGGATTAGTGAACAATAAAGCACAGGAAATATTGAGACAAATGGAGAAAATGCTGATTGCTGGTATTCAGCATTTCCTTCTTTATTTTCAATTATTTCCAAGTGTTTCCTGTAATACTGGTAAGTATCAAAAACCATGACTCTCACTTTTACCCGCCATTTCGTGTAATTTCAGGTTTTCACAAGTCCAAAAGTTGGGCACAGCCTGTACAGCGTTGGCTTTTTGTCTGAGGAAGAAATCAGAGTTCTTGATTGGCCTGTCAGACTACTCTTTAAAATGTTATGATACAGGTAAATTGTTTACCTTTTAGATTAATATGCACTTCTCAAATGAGTACTGTGCACTTTTGAACATCAGCCTACATAGCTATAGGTATTTTCATCATGGAATATGTTTGTTATTCCTTTTTAGCGCCACTGGCCTTTCAGGTGCTATTGTCATGGCGGTGTGTCCGTTCTTGCGTGCGTCTGTCTGTGTGTGCGTCCATCCGTAAACTTTTTCTTTTAAAATCTTCTACTCAAAAACTACTGGATGTATTTCAACCAAACTTCACAGGAATGATCCCTGGGTGACCCTCTCTCAGATTCTTTCAAAGAATTTGGATTGAACGAGAATAATCTGAGTTATCTGCCCTTGAATGTCAAAAATAGCTGTTTTTGACTTTGTTTTTACTCTAAAATCTACAAATATTGAACAATCAAGACAAAACTTGGACAGAATATATATAAGCATTATATCCTGCCTGGGTGTAATTTTCAGCTTGATAGGTATCTTACATCATGAGTTATGTGCCCTTGAATTTGGCAAAATTGCCATTTTCGACTTTGTTTTCACTCAACCACAAATGTTAACCAATCAAGATGATACTTGGAAAGAATCTTGTTGACAACAAGATCTTGCTTATGTGTAATTTTCACCATGATCACATTGTTACAATCTGACAAAATTTCAGTTTTCAACACTTTTTTCACTCTTGCAGCCATGAATATTGACTAATATAGACAGAATTTATGATGGTGATTATAAGATCTTGCATGCATTTAATTTTCGGCTTGATTATTAACTCACATACTGAATCATCTGTCCTTGAATTTGGCAAAATCCCAGTTTTCAATTTTATTATCGCTCTAACATCCCCAAAATATTAGTCAATCATTTGCTTTCTTTTTTCTTTGACCACATGGTTGCTGCTTTTTACTTTGTTTTTTGCTGTAATAGCCAGAGTTTCCATTCACGCCAAATTGTGCGTGAAACACGCATATTGGAAAGAAATCACGTACAAAATTACGGTACTGTACGTGATTTCACGCACAAAAATCTGGATCAGCATCTTCAGGTGCCAGTTATTAAATAATAGATCTAGATCTATATCAAACAATCCCGAAAGTGAAACTAACCAAGGAAACTAGAGTAAATCTGTGTTACTCATATGTGATGATTTGAGCGAGATCAAAAACGCCGAAAAACAGTCAATTGATGACGTAGTCATTCCAGTTTCAATAAAACCATGTGATGTTTACACATCCAAATAAGGTTACATTTTACTATGGTTTGTTTACAAAAGTCGCACATGCCAGAAAGCACGGGAAATGGGATGAAGCAATGAAAACAACACGCTATCTACAAAGTAAATACACTGACGTTAGATGGTTTTAGCACCGACGTGTTGTCTCTTTCTTTCATGCCGCCTCGCAATTACACAAATCAACTCTTGATTACACAAAGGAATTCTGTCAGTTATTTGTACATATTAAACTGGTGTGTTACTCGACCATTTAGACAGCAAATCTTTAGAATTAATAAAAAGTAAGTGTTGACAGTAATGTTAATTGGCGATTGATTTATCATTTAGGGCCTACGGTAAAAGATGGAGTCAAGTCTGAGCCACATTCGATTTTTTGACCCACTTTTTTAAAGAAATTGTCGCCTCGCTCGCCTATGGCTTTTGAAGTGGCGATCACCAGCGCATGCCCTGTCTGTCATTTATACCGAAGAAACAGAACACAAATGCAATTTTTTGTGTATTTTGATATGATTTTCGGAAACTACCGAAGATTCCCGAAAAAACGATATTTCCAAATCATACCACGATACTGGTATGTATCGTCGGCGAGGGACATATCAGATTAAAGCGATAATTCCGCACAACACTTCTAATAAGCGTGCATTGCAAATTACACATATTTCATTGTTTTATTAGCTCACCTGTGCACGAAGTGCTCAAGGTGAGCTATTGTGGTCGCTTTTTGTCCGTCGTCCGTCCGTCTGTCCACAATTTGTTGTTACCACTCTAGCATCCACAAATATTGACCAATCTTGATCAAATTTGGTCAAAACATGTATGACCATAAGTTCTCGGACGAGTTTGATTTTGGGTCAGATCGGACCAGGATGTCCGGAGTTATGTGCCCCTGAATATCAAAAATAGCTAGTGTAGACCTTGTTACCACTCTAGCATCTACAAATATTGACCATTCTTGACCAAACTTGGTCAAAACATATATGACCATAAGTTCTCGGACGAGTTCGATTTTTGGTCAGATCGGACCAGGAAGTCAGGAGTTATGTGCCCCTGAATATCAAAAATAGCTAGTTTAGACCTTGTTACCACTCTAGCATCTACAAATATTGACCAATCTTGACCAGACTTGGTCAAAACATGTATAACCATAAGTACTTTGACAAGTTTGATTTTGGGTCAGATCGGATCAGGAAGTCAGGAGTTATGTGCCCTTGAACATCAAAAATGGCTAGTTTTGACTTTGTTACCACTCTAGTATCTACAAATATTGACCAATCTTAACCAAACTTGGTCAAAATATGTATGACCATAAGTTCTTGGATGAGCTAGATTTTGAGTCATATCTGACTAGGAAGTCCGGAGTTATGTGCCCTTGAATGTCAAAAATGGCTAGTTTTGACTTTGTTTACCACTCTAGCATCTACAAATATTAAACAATCAAGACAAAACTTTGCCATAATGTTGGTAACTATAAGATCTAGATAAGAGTTATTGGCACTTTAATTTAATAAAATTACCGTTTTCTACTTTATTTTCTCTCTAACAAAAAAATATGGACCAATCAACAACTTGGTCGCAATGTTGGTGACCATAATATCTTAAATGTTTTAATTTGTCAGATTGATTGGGCTTAAAAAAAGTTGTGTGCCCTTGACGGTTACAAAATTGCCGTTTTCGACTTTGTTTTCTCTCAAACAGCAATAAATATTAACCAATAAAAAAAACTTGGACATAGTAGTGATGAGAATTTCTTTATTAGAACAGAGTTATGTGCCCTTTACTGTGACACAATTGTTTATTTCTTCCACTTTGTTTTTACTGTAACAGCCACAAATATTGATCATTTAAGATTATGAATGCAGTTTTCAGCTGGATCATGATCTCACATCTTAAATCATGTGCTCTTGAACTTGACAACATTGGGACTTTCATTCTAACTAGGTTCAGGTGAGCAATTAAGGACCATCATGGTCCTCTTGTTGGTTTTTACCCCTATTTTCTGTCCCATACCCCCATTTTTCAATGACAGTGTGTGCAAAACCCCTAAATAAAATTTAAAATCTTAGTGGAAACACTGAGTAACCACAAGTATTGAAAAAACTTTGATTAAATAGTAAAAAAAATTCAGGCCTGTGGAGCGACTCAAGACCTTCAGGTCTTTCTAGTTATCATATTTAATGTCAATTTTTTGTAAGCAAGTCTTGACTAAACAATACTGTTAACCCTTTCCCAAACAAGACCTGGTTTTGACGTCTTAGATAGAATAGGCTTGGGAAAACATTGAGACAAAAGAAGAAACTGCTGATAACCAGCAGTTTCTCCTTTTGTCTCAATATTTTCTGTGCCATATTTTACACAAATCTAATCTTTAATAACACCCATTTTGTCACTTGTGACAGTTTTTGAAGTGGGTCACCCTAAAATTTTGTCATTTGGGAAAGGGTTAATCATGTGATTGAAACTTTAATCACAAAAATACAAAACATTTTCTTGAGCTATGTAGGGTGGGAAAGCTTCAGTGTCTGTGTCTGTGAAAAGGAATTTAACAAATATTCATCAAATGTTAAGCTAAATTAATTAAAACACACAGTCTGAAAATTTACAATTCCTTATTTAGCTAAGCAATTGTTATCTTGTTTATCTACCTTCACAGAAACCAAAGAGATGGTAGCGTGGATAAATTGGCATGAGTCAGCTATATGCACCATCTGACCACATTTGAAGTCCATAATGGTGAATCTTTTGAAAACATTGAGGCAAAAGAAGAAAAATGCTGATAACCTGCATTTTCTCCTTTGCCTCAATATTTTCTGTGTCATATTTTAAACAAATCCTACCTTTATTAACATACTTTGTCTTCTGCAACAGCTTTTGAATTGTACCATCCTAAAATTTTCCATTTGAGAAAGGGTTAATCTTTTCACATTTCATTTCTTTTTTTTTCAAATGTTATCTTTCCAGAAACTAAAGAGATGGTGGCTTGGATGAAGGGTCATGAGTCAGCTATACACAGTATCTCTGTACATGCGTCTGGTCGTTATGCTCTGACAACCTCGGCTGATACGGCACAGCTGTGGGACCTTGATACATTCCAGCGGAAACGAAAATTGTCCATCAAAGAAGACGTTGGGATAGTGCAGGTAATTAATAAGCAGTTTAGCATTTCTATGTACACAATTTATCTTCCTTACAGCGTTTTTTTTCACCAATTGGGAAAGGTTCCTGTACCCCTACAATTGGGAATTTTTTGAGTCGCGAAATCTTGAAATTGGGAATTTTTCGCGTCGTGAAATCTTCAAATTGGGAAAAGTTCTAGTAATATATTTGATAAGTAGTGAATCTTTAAAATGCATCTTATCTGTACATAATTAGATGCCATATTCTGCACCACAAAGGATTTTGATGACTAGGTTTTATCAGGAAAACTACTAGCTATATAGTGATCTAGCTTTAATGCTGAAATTCAGTATTTGCTTCTATTCTCTCTAAACATTATCATAGTTCACAAATTCCTAACCAAAATAATTTAAAATAACATGAATTTTGTCATCTGAAATGTCCTATCTATTTGGACCATTCCAAATATTTGTTTCTTTGGGAAACCATTTTGGTAAAAAAATGCCAATAACCTTAAATTCTTCTTTGCTCTCAAATTACAAATGTTTTCACATAAGACTTAAAGTACATGTATTTCATTTTCTATTTTAAGATCACTGAAGTTGAGACTGCTTCTCTTGTTAATTTTGATTTGACCAAAAAATCTCAACTGGAAAATTTTCTCATTAGGGAAAGGGTTAAATAAATTGCAGAAGAGTGTTAAACTATAAGGCAATCTTTGAAATACATAAAGAATTTGATTAAAAGGAGAATACCAACATGCCTTTTATCTAGATAAAAAGGGAGTCTTGTAAGCGAGTATATACAGTACCACTTGTGAGGGGGTATATACGGTACAAAGATAAGAAAAGTGGTGTGATTTATTGAATGCACAGTGGGTATATACGGCACTGATCATATGTGTAATTATTGATTTTCTCGCAAACCATTGCCAGACATACACTGTTTGGATGTGTGTCAATGCAAATTAAAGGTAATCAAGCAGTTATTTGGCTATTTCTAGCCCCCTATAAAGGGCACTGGCGATTGGGAACGGCACATGATATTTAGAAACGGTAGATATTCATATTGGGACAGGTGCCGATACGAATTGGGGAATTATGATCATTTCGTACCATAACCATTTCGTACCAGTCATTTCGTACCATAATTGGTCATTTCGTACCATAATTTTGGTCATTTCGTACCATAACTTTGGTCATTTCGTACCATAATTTTACCGTTTTGTACCATACATTTTAAACTTCGTACACATGGTTTTCTCTGTGAAATATAAAAAATGCGAATACTTATCGAAGATGAACAGATTTCCAAACATTTTGCAATTTTGACCACAAAATAAATTCATATTTAAAAAGATAATCATTCAAAAACGGATCTACTACATTTGTAGTTTAGGCTATATATACTAATTGTTCGTATGAAAATGTTAAGCCGATTGCCTGCAATGCTAAACTCAAAAGAAAACTTAAACTTGTTTTAAAAGGATTTATTCAAGTAAAACTTGTAATCAGCCATTTCTTCTTTTGCCTAAATGTTTTCCAAAGCCTTTCTAGTAAATGTATCAAAACCTGTCCAAATGCGGATTTGTTTAACCCATTCACACGCAGTGTCGCCGTCTGATGCTGCACAATGCAAATTTGCTTTTTGAAAACATTGTGGGAAATGAAGAAATGGCTTGTTATTTTAACAAGCTTTCCAAAGCAAGACCTTGTTTATACGTCTCCGATAGAAAGGTCTTTTAAAACGTTCAGACAAAAGAAGAAGGTGATGATAACCAGCAGTTCGTCTGTGTTAGGCTATTGAAAAACTGCGTAACCACAACTTTATATGAAAACTGTAGTTATGAGGTTTTACAATATCACAGACGAGTACCTTCTTTTGCCTCAATATTTCAAAGCTTAAATAAATCCCTTCTTTATCAACATGAACTTTGTCGTCTACATCAGCTTTCAAATTTGCAACCATAAGTTTTGTCGTTTAGGAAAGAGTTCAGAAATGCCACATATTGTAAGCCTAAATGAAAATTGCTTGTTTGCGGGTAGACTTTAATTGATAATAGATTGGTTCTGTAATTAACATATAAAAGGTGTGACAATCAGTGACAGCAAACAACCAATTAACAATTAAACCAAATGTCTGGTTTTTGATATTTTAGTTGATTAAAAGCATGTTTTTTGGTAAAATTATGTGTTATATTCATAAATATTTTTCATATATCTTTTTCCATTTTTTCTACTTTTGTCGACAGCTTTTCCAATAAAATGTGGTACCAAATTATAAAATTATGGTACGAAATTATGGTACGAAATGACCAAACTATGGTACGAAATGACCAAACTATGGTACGAAATGACCAATAATATTATGGTACGAAATGGTTATGGTACGAAATGACTGTATACCCGAATTGGGACAGGTGCCGATACGAATTGGGACAGGTGCCGTTTGCCGGTACTAGTTAAAGAAGGAAAAAAAAAACGCTGCCTTAAGTTTATTTGTTGTCTTTCTTTTAAAAGAAAGCTTAACTTTGGTCATGAATTGTCAATAAACATTTTTAGTATCATTGCTACTTGTTAGAACTGAAGAGGGTTCATTGCAAATTTAATAATTAAAGATTGAAAAAAGATTTAGATTTAGAAGTAAGTATTGATTGATTTTGAAAGATTTTTTTATGCCCCCATATTGAAAAATTGGGGCATATTATTTTACTTGTGTCCGTCTGCCTGTCCAACTGTTGGTCTGTTTGTCCAAAAACTTAATTTGGGCCTTTTCAGGGGTATTAGTGTTTCACAAATGCATTTTGTTTTACAAAAGCAACCCTGTATAGTGGCATACAAGCAAAATAGAATTGAAACCCTGTTGAAGACAAAAGAATTTGTTTTTATCCAAATTTTCATGCCATTTCCAGGTGTTTTTCCTACCACTAAGCAACACCATCATCACAGGATTCAGAGACGACACAATATTTGCGTGGGAGTCAGACTCGCTAGAGTGTAAATACCAGTTACCAATTCCACCTGGCAAGTCACCACAGTATAGAACATTTGCTTCAACAAAGTAAGCGACTTACATTAGTTTTGTGCTAAATCCTTAAACCTTTCCTAAACACCAATATTTTAGTTGAACCAATTTAAAAGTGGTTGCAGACAGCAAAATGGACATGAAAATAAATAGCATTTGTGTATATCGTAGCTCATACCACCTGGCAAGTCACCACAGTATACAACGTTTGCTCCAACTAAGTAAGAGCCAAGTTTATGTTTGTGAGCATTGTTTGCTTAATACCATGATTTAACCCATTACCAAACAACTAGTTTTTAGGGTGGTCCAATTTGAATACTGCTACAAACAATGAAATAAGTATTGACAACGATAAATTTTGTTTGAAATATTTCACAGAAAATGTTGAGGCAAAAGGAGAAACTGCTGGTTATCAGCAGTTTCTTCTTTTGTCTCAATGTTTTCCAAAGCCTTTTCTGTTAGGGACGTCAAAACCAGGTCTTGTTTTGGAAAGGGTTAAGAATGATTTTTAAAGATGTAAGTACTTATCTAATGGATGTGCAAGTGATTTCAGTTGAACTTACGATAGTTTAATCATAATTCCATGCAGGTGATAGATGGGGATTTCAACCTTCTATTTTGGTATCAAACAATTCATACCCATGCTCAATGGTGCTTTTGAAAATGTAATATAGGGTTAATAGGGGAAACAAAGATAATTCTATGCTTTCTCTACCTTGAGACTTGGTTTGCCAAAACATTATTAAAACACTTGTATATGAAATACTCAATTTGTAATAAGACTAACTGTACTAAGCATAACTGAAAGTGCGAAGGATTCTGATATTGCAAATTTTGCATCGACAAGTGATAATATAACAGGAAACATCTCTTTCTTTTGCTGCAGAGATGGTCGTATATTGGCTGCTGGCGGTCGTTCAAGATTTATACACCTATGGGCACTAGACACCAGAAAACTTTTACGCATTGTAGAACTCCAAGATAAAGTGACAGCTGTCAAACATGTCGTGTTTCTTCCAGATAACTTTGATAATGGCGCCAGTCAGGTGTGTATGACTTTGAAAAATTTGTTTCTTACAGAATAGTTATGAGAAAGGTCTTTAGATGATCTGATGATGTCTGCTATTTGAAACTAGAAAATGTTATGTGAAGGTCTTATATAATCGTTAAATGACACCTTTTCAACATCTTATAGTCAACATTTGATTGGTTTACTTTTCACATATTTCCTTTAAAACATATGTACATTTGGTTGTTTTAGAACCTCGCTGCTATTTTTCACCCTCAGAAACAAGTTTTAGTGATACATTGAAATCGCCCTGTATGTTTATCTATTCTTATATTTTATAAATACAAATACCCTAGAAGGGCTTTTTAGATATCAATTTAAATTTACATGAAATAAGTACGTTGAAATAGTTCTATGAAATAATTCAAGAAAATTTATTGAATTTCATCATTTGAGTAGGTGATTACACCAGTAAAGTCCACTGGATGACAGTTCTTGTTGAAATTATTTGTAGATAAGGACTGATATGAGAGGTTATTGAAGAGAGTATTTCATTTAAAATGGTATTTAATTCTCACCATATTGCTTACTTTCAGGTACTAGGGGTACTCTGCCAGGACGGCATTATGCGCTTCATCAACATACATACATGTAAACTTTTGTTTGATATCGGAGAAGTGTCAAACAAAATCAACAATGTTACAGTTAGTCCTAATGGTAGATATGTTGTGGCAGTCAAAGAAGATGGAACTATGGGCATTTATAATCTACATGTATTAAGTGCAGAAATTAACAAGGTATGTACAATTTCATATGTTCCCTGTATGAATATGTCAGAAATTGTGGAAAAAGATGAAATTTATTTGTGTTGAGTGCGTAAATTAACAAGGTATGTACAATTTCATATGTTGCATGTATGAATATGTCAGAAATTGTGGAAAAAGATGAAATCTATATGTGTTGACTGCAGAAATTAACAAAGTATATACAATTTCACATGTTGCATGTATGTACGAGGGGTGATCCAGAATTAGCGGTACTGATCCTCAAAATTAATATTTGTGTGTTTTTCTTGATGAAATTTGGCATAATACAAGTACTATTCATATTTGACATGATACGGAAATATTGGCATTGTCTGTTTATTGCGTCCATATAGAAAGCGTGTCCATAGCAACCAAAGTACGGTTAAGCGGGGCAGGGGTAGAACAACTTGACATTTTAATATTTTAAATGTTTTTTCAAGCCTTTCTAACAAAACGATTTTACAGAAACGGTGTTGACATTAAAAATGACTTCGAGCTATTCTATGACCAAAACTTGAACGTTATTTCTGGCCAAACATGAGAACTGTGGACCACTTTCCTTTGGCGATAAAAGTCAACTTTGACGTTTGCAGAGTATTCGAACGTACGCAGTTTTTAAGTTTTGCATACAATTTGGAAATTCCATAATCGATACCTACAAATGATGTAGAAAAAATCATAAACATTCTTTGTTCGTATTTTTAAAATTGTTTGACACCGAATTTTCAAAAAGGGAAGAGCATTTTTGTAGGAAAAGAAAGCGGGTAGTATCTAGAGGCGCAGTCTGGACGCGACGTCAACTAAACCTGATAAGGGCGTCAACACTTGAGGTAACGCTTCATCATCAAATACATTTGTTACAAGACGGACCTAAGTTATGGTAGAGAGTTTTGGATATTGACCGATAATTTTAGCGTGAATAGGCTCAGATGTCAGTAGATTCCATATCTACCTAAAATAGAAATTCAGGGAAAACGCGTACATGCATTGAAGAAATTCTGGATCAAAGATTTTGTTAAGAAGCAAATTCCGTGATAAAATCCCAACAGCAGATTAATTTAGGTGCGTTTGTATGACCTAAAACACTTACAATCCCAATAACGGACGTCACCAGTCTCATCCCCAATAAAAAAAAGCTGCAATAGTTCCCTCTCACCAATTAAAGCTTCAGTGGAATTGATTGCGGGTATTTCCCTATATGAAATCGGTACTGGAATGTCAGTTTCAAGGACTTTGTTATTTAGCTCTAGACATTCAATGGATGTTTTCTGCAATTGACAAGCATGGTACATGGATTTTTTAAGTGGATTAATTGAATGTCACAGTAAACATATTGCAACTCTAGGTGACTATATGGAGGAGTAACGTCATTATTTTAACGTTGCGAACTTGCGACGTCGTGACGTTCGGTGAATACCTGCCCCGCCTATGCGTTATATACAAAACTAGTTTTATCGTAACTTTTTTGTTCCAAGTCCGATTTTGATGAAATTTCGTGGATGGATCATTGATAAGTTACATTTCTTGCTGTAAAAATTTGATTGACTTCGATGGATTCGTATTGAAGTTATTAAGTCAGTACCGCTAATTCTGGATCACCCCTCGTATATGTCAGAAATTGTGGAAAAAGATGAAATCTATTTGTGTTGAGTACAGAAATTAACAAGGTATGTACAATTTCATATGTTGCATGTATGAATATGTCAGAAATTGTGGAAAAAGATGAAATCTATTTGTGTTGAGTACAGAAATTAACAAGGTATGTACAATTTCATATGTTGCATGTATGAATATGTCAGAAATTGTGGAAAAAGATGAAATCTATTTGTGTTGAGTACAGAAATTAACAAAGTATTTGTGTACAAAATTATATTTTCTATTACAAAAATGTGAGGAACTCTGCGTGACTCACCTGACATTTTGTTTTGTCTTCCATGTTAAAGGAGATAATGCAATGGGCATTTATAATCCATGTGCATTGTGTACTTCTACTTCTACCGCATAACGCCTGCTGTCAATATTCTGCCATTTCTGCCATGTTTGGGTGTGCACAATGAAATATTAATCAAAAAGAGTCCATCTCAATCTTAAAATCACTTTGCATGTGCTGTACAGATTTGTACAAAACAGTGAAGATAAAAACATCCATGGTCCAATAATTGCACTGTGAGGCGGGCCTTGAATGCCTCAAGACTCATTGCACAAGAATTTAACAATTTTCCATCGTGAAAAAAAAAGGCAAATAAAGAAAGTTACAAGCAAGACAAAATTCCAAGCAGTTAATTATTCAATACAAAAGAGCTATTGGCAAGAAAGTATTTAAATGAAAGTAAAGTATATCGGAAACAGGTTTAACAAATATAACTTTGAATTTGATTCAAATATCAAAATTGATATTAACTTTTCTTTCAATATCTAAATTCTATTTCTTCGTTTTTTTCAGCCTCCAGCACCATTAGTGAAGGTTGTCACAAGCAACAAGATGTCAGACACAATATCCACAGACAGGTCATCCAAGTCAGACAAAAGTCAAAGGTCAGCCAGAGGTCGACCCAAATCAGCCCCAGCCAGGGGGAAAGAAAATAGGGCTGTGTCATTTGAACAGGATTCTGGATTTGTAAGTCATTAAATATTGTGCAACTCTATGGGTGGATCTAAAGCTGGGGTGGGAGGGGGGGTCCGGACCCCCCTGGCATTGGCATTAAGGATCCATTTATAAATCTAACTAGGACATAAACAACAACATATGTTGTACATATCATTGCACTTAACCCTTTCCCAAACGAGACCTGGTTTTGACGTCTCTCATATAAATGGCTTGGGAAAGCATTGAGACAAAAGAAGAAACTGCTGATAAACAGCAGTTTCTCTTTTTGTCTCAATATTTTCTGTGTTAAAATATACACAAATCCTGTGTTTATCCACAACCATTTTGTTGTCTGCGGCAGCTTTGAATTTGGACCACCTTACATTGTTTTCATTTGGGAAAGAGTTAAAGCAGCCATATAACTGACCAAATAATATTCATATCGTCGGTGTAAATGCAAAACCTCGTATGTCGATTCTTGCGATTTTCAAAGTACAAACTTGTGTGCCCCTTTAAATACAAGTCTTGCAGGTTTTGAGATATTTTACTGATCAGTATTGATGACAAACCATTTGTGACAAATATGTACAAATTTCAAGTAAAACATATCAGTTTTGGAAAAAGTTATTACACTTTTTTCCCTCTCCTTTAAAATTTTTCAAAAACGAGATACAAGGTTTTGCATTTACAACGACGATATGGAAAAGAGTAACATGACCAACAAAGTGTAACCAAATGTTACAAGGCAACCTGCTGCATGATATTGGCATAAAAAATACTTTCAGTGTTCTCCCCAAGCCAATAAGCTGTATCGGCCCTACTACAGCTTCATCTTAATCGGTGTAATGACCCTACAGCTTCAAAAGTACCCCACAGCATAATTTCTTCAAAATGTTCACCAAAATAGAGTCATTTTGAGGTATTTTGTGCCAAAGACTGATAAATAATGCATTTTTAGCTCGACTTTTCGAAGAAAATGAGAGCTTATACTGTCACCCGGGCGTCGGCGTCGGGGTTGGCGTTGGCGTTGGCGTTGCAACCAAGGTTAAAGTTTTTTCAAACATCAATAACTTCCATACTATCAAAGGGATTCAACCCAAATTTGGTATACTTATTTACCATCACACCCTTTACCTTACTATCAGGGCCCATGGCCCTGGGACCACTCTATTTTGAGTTATGCCCCCTTTATACTAAGCAACTTAGAAAGTCGAGCGTGCTGTCTTCGGACAGCTCTTGTTTATGAATGGAAATGTAGTGATTCTGTATAAAAACATGATGAGAAAAGAAGAAATTGCTCATTTTGAGCAATTTCTTCTTTTCCCATCATGTTTTTATTCATTATCACTTACATGAATACTGTATTTCAAGGTTTACCGGCGCTTTTTATAATTTTCCACTACAGCTACAAATTATTTTAGGGAGAACCCTGATTTTTAATGCCCAGCCATATTATTTACAGAGTTGTGGTTTGAGCTCATAGCAGTGATTAAATAACACTTTCCCTTTGGCCATTTTAGCAATTAAGACTGTTCAAATTAGTGCTGGTTAACATCATTTTCTTTTCCCCCCAACATTTTCTCAGGGGTCTTCTAACAGAAACGTAAAAGCCAAGGCTTTCAGGTCCGTAGGAAGCAATTTCATATTGGGTGGGCTAAAGCCCCTGTGTCTGAATATTTGGTGGGGGGCTAATTTGGATTTTCCATAAATTTTCAGTGTGAAATAAAGAAAATTAAGCATTTTTTGCCAACTGGGGGGGGGGGGCTAAGCCCCCCTAGCCCCCCTAGCCCCCCCCCCTCCTGTTCCTACGGGCCTGGATTTGTTGGGAGAGTGTCAGCACAAACAAAAAACTCCTTATATAGATTTTAACCCTTTCCCAAACAAGACCTGGTTTTGACGTCCCTATTAGAAAAGGCTTGGGAAAACATTGAAACAAAAGAAGAAACTGCTTATAACCAGCAGTTTCTCCTTTTGTCTCAATATTTTCTGTGCCATATTGTACACAAATCCTATCTTTAAAAACATCCATTTTGTCATCTGTTGCAATTTTTGAAGTGGATCACCCTAAAATTTTGTCGTTTTGGAAAGGGTTAAAAAGCAATGATACTGTTGTTCTGCAGAGAGAGTTACCTGATGGTTTAAACATGGAGAGACTTCAAGCCATATTAAAAGGATACAATGAATATCCAGCCAAATACAGGTAGACAACTCACTAGATTCATTCCTTTCAAGTTTTATAATGGTCCAAATTAAAAGGTTCTGCTGTAAACAAATTTTTGCTACAAAAATCAGAATGTATGTCATTTTAAATCATAGGATAGAAAGCATAAAGGGAAGGGAGATAATGTTGGTTAATGTTTTTGGATGCCTTCTTCAAATTCCAATGTCTCCACTACATATGTCAAAAGCAGGTTTTTAGAAAGGTTTAGTGACCATTTAGATTCTCTTTATTTGCCAAAGACTTCTATCCTTTAAACAAACAATGAATACATTTGAAAAAAAAAAAGAATCCACTACTCAATTTCAAACAGTGAGTCAATTTATTGGATATCTGAAACTTTCTCAAAATTCAAATTTACAAAATTTAGTTACACATGTGTATGTTATTATTTTCCTGTACTTGCAGAATGTTTATATGGCGCTCTATCCTACGACTTCCAGAGAATCATGCAGCTTACGCAGCTCTGGTTGACAAAGGCACATACCCTGCATACTCTAAACTGAATGAAGAATATCCAATCAAGAGTAGAAGACTTGTCAGAATTCTTCAAAGGTACGGTGTTAACATTAAATTTGACATGGAATTTGGGAATGGGGATTTTATTGAGTGTTTGAGACCAACATGGATCCAGATCAGCCTGCATTAACATACAGGCTGATCTGGATCCATGTTATTCACCTATAAATATGCTTGTGAAATATATTAACTTGTATAATCTGCATACTTTGGGCTGAGTTAACCTTTTTCCAAATGGTACAATTTTTGGGTAGTCAAATTTGAAAGCTACTGCAGGCCACCAAACGGATGTTGCTATCCTTTAGGAAACAAAAGTTGCCAGAACAATTTGACACAGCTGTATGTAATCTTTCATGACTTCAAGAATACCTGGAGAGACCAGGCATCTGTAGGTCCTAGCCTTTCAATCCATAAAACTTTTCCATATTGATCATTTACCATCATGTAGCATTTAAGATTTTATTTTTAATTTTCATTTTTTACTCAATATAGATTTATATTTCTCTTTTTTTCCACAGAATTTTGTCCGCACTAGCCAACTGGTCACCCATATTTGGAGAGACCCAGTATTTACCAGTCCTAGCCTTCCCCTTTGTGAATCTCTTCCAGAATAACCATCTTGTAGCATTTGAAATTATAATCTAAACTTCCAACAGTTATTATTTACTTCTCCTTTTTCCACAGAATTTTGTCCGCACTAGCCAACTGGTCACCCATATTTGGAGAGACCCAGTATTTACCAGTCCTAGCCTTCCCCTTTGTGAAGCTCTTCCAGAATAACCATCTTGTAGCATTTGAAATTATAGCTAGTATTATGAGTAAGTATGAATCAAATTAAGTCTTATCCTTTACAACTTCATTAAACTTTTCCTAAACAAGTAATAGAATAGCCTTGGGAAAATTGTTGCTTATCCCTTTCCCAAACAAGACCTGGTTTTGACGTCCCTAATAGAAAAGGATTGGGAAAACATTGAAACAAAAGAAGACACTGCTGATAGCCCAGTTTCTCCTTTTGTCTCGATATTTTCTATGCCATATCTTACACAAATCCTATCTTTAATAACATCAATTTTGTCATTTGTAACAGTTTTTGAAGTGGATCACCCTAAATTTTTGCTGTTTGGGAAAGGGTTATTATGATGCCTGTAATTTTTACAAAGCAGATAATTATATGAATGTTCTTGTTATAAATGTTTTATGCTCAGTCAGTAATCATAATATGCATTAATGTGAAATTACATGACTTTCATCAAAGATAATACCAACCCCAGATAGCTCAGTCTGTAACATTGGTGTCTATCAACCCAGCGGTGGTAAGTTAGAACTCCAGTTTGGCCCATATTGTTTAGAACTTACATGTGATATGTCATTTGTCTCTAACCAATGGATGTGAATAATCTAAGAAAGAATAGCTGGAGGCTTGGATAGGATATTGTGGTAAAACTGGTGAGACAAATGCTAAGAATCCATGATTATGTGCTCCAGTCACTGAAATATGACCTAAGCAGTTGAAAGAGGCGTTAAATCCTAATTAATCAATCAATGATATCGATCAAAGATAACAGTGTTTTATGACAAATTCTTTTCCAATTGTCAGTTAACTGGGCCGAGCACTGGTTTGAATATTTCCCTAACCCACCCATCAACATCCTGGGAATGATAGAAAATGTGATAGCTCACCATGATAGATACTTGTTGCAGCATTTTGTCAAATATAATGTGACCTCACAGGTAAGTCAACATTTTGTAGCATTTTCTTTTAACCCTTTCCCAAATACAACCTATTTTTGACGTCTTTTATAGAAAGGACTTGGGAAAACTTTGAGACAAAGAAGAAAATGCTGATAATCAGCATTTTCTCTTTTTGTCTCATTATTTTCTTTACTATATAATTAAACATAAATCCTGTCTTTAACAACACCCAGTTTATCGTCTGAAGCAGCATATTTGATTGCCCTGAAATGTGGTTGTTTGGGAAAGTGTTGTTAATGGAACCCTATCCCAAATGGCTTTGTATTTTTAGAAAGAAAGAGGTTAGCTATTTTTTTGCATCTTGTTGGATTGAATTTTGCTTATTTATTTATCTTTAAGTTCAAACTGACAAACACGCAAGAAGGCAGTTAACCCATTACCAGACGACAACAATTTACATATTTAAAAATGTATCAGATGGCAATTTCATATGATACAAGTGTTACATTTGCTTGCCATTTGATGTAGAAAAACATTGTGGGAAACGAAGAATTTGTTTGTCACAAGCAATTTTTATCATTTTCCAAAAAGTTTACCAAAGCCTTTCTCGTCTAGGCATTAAAATTTGTCACTATGTGCCAACAGAATAATTTTGGAGGAATATACTTTAAAGCTAATCCTGGTTCTTTAATAAACATGTTAAAGCTTTTGAAAATATTTAGGATAAGGTAGAAAATCCTTGTTACCCACATTTTCTCCCTTTTCAGCTCATCTGAATACAAGAACTTGAGGTGACCTATTGTGGTCACTTATCTTTCCATTATGAATGTAGGACATTTTGGCCAGGATATTTAGGCCATGGACAAATTGGCCAGCCTAATTGGAAAAACAGACATTTTGGCCAAAGTCATTTTATGTACTTAGGACTTTTAAAAACGCATAGTTTTCAAAGCCTTAACCCATTACCACACAGTGACACCTTTTGACGCCCCACCAGATAAAAGCTTAGGAAAATATTGTGGAAAATGAAGAAATTGCTTGTGACAAGCAATTTCTTCATTTCCCACAATGTTTTCTACAGTAAATGACAAAAATATGTAAGATTTCATACACTTGAAATTGTCGTCTGCAACATCTTTGAATTTAGAACAGTCAAAAATATTGTCGTCTGGTAATGGGTTAAATCAAGATGTTAAAAGAAATGAAAATATTTTTTAAGGATCTCCCACAAGTTTTGAAACATGAATATAAAAGAATGGAGTAAGAAAATCTGGAAGGTTTTACCATAGCCAAAGCCTTGAACATGTCGCTGTGCAAAGTTGATGCACACGAAACTTGAGTTAAATTACAAGATGTTTGTAAAGTTTGTCTTTAGAGACACTATTAAATAAGTTTTATCGAAAGGTTCTCAGTTCTAACAGTAAGCCTTGCCTTCATTAACATGTGAGGAACCAAGGCATTGGAACATATTTGCTTTGTTTTTCCAACTTAGACATTTCATGGCACGTAGGATGCCATCACGACTAGTGACACAATAAAAAGACCACATACTGTGGTTACACACTACTGGCCTGTGTTGTCTTCTCATATGTACCCTATAGAACATGCTTAGAATGGCCTGAAGAGATGCGTTTATTCACATTCCCCACCACCCAAAACATTGCAACATCTTTGTATTGCTGTTATTCAAGGGTGGAACAAAATGCCACAAAAGGTCGCATTGTGAGAAATGTTCTTTCTATGCTTCGAAGATGTCCTTAACTCAAGCTTTAGGTGGGCATACTCGTTATTGATTGATTGGACCCCTCTCAATTTAGAATAATCAAATTTTATTCCAATTGCGTTTAAAACATTTTATACCTTTTGAATTTGATGGAATAAGGTAAATTAATGATAATGAATTCATATTACGTAACTTTTGCTTGTAATTTCCATCCTATCAGCAAATGAAGTAGCTCTGCAGAGTTAAATGTACTGAGTATATTATTTTATTGTAGACTATTTGCAAAATAAAAGTAATTTATAACTAATTCAATTAATTGATTATAATATATAATTACCTACTAAATCATTTAAAATTTGATATATTTAGCATAATAATCTATGATAATTTATGATAATCTATGATAAATTTAGTTTGGCCAAAATGTCTGTTTTTCCAAAAATACTGGCCAAAACGTCTGTTTTCCCTCCATGATGTCTGTCCCTCCATCTGTAATTTCTTTAAACATCTTCTGCTCCTAAATCATTCAGCCAATCTTGACTAAACTTTGTAGGAATGTTGCTTGGTCGACCCTTTATAAATTTGTTTGTGAAATTTCTATTTGTAAAAGAGGGGGGGTACTTGGTAATTTATGATGTGATTCTTTAGAAACTCCCCTTCCTAAACTGTAATAGCTTTCAACGGTTCAAATTTGTGCTGTTTTTGGAAAGGGTTAATGGGTTAATGGAAAGCTCATATACTTCTTACCATAAAGGAATGAAGAAAATTACTAAAGGAACCTCTTCAAAATAATATTGCCATTGGGAGTTGTTTTTCACAGAATGTCGATTTCTGATTTTCTACTGTCATAGAAGCTATATGCAGACATTCAGACATTTGTTTTACAATTCAAGAACTACTTGGTGGGAAATTTTACACCATTGTCATACAGTTTGTTGGCTGTTAATTACAATCCATCATTGCTTGTTATCAGGCCAATCAGCTGTAGTTAGCAGTTTTATTTTATGTCATTTTGTACAGAATCTATATGGAATTATTTTGTCTTTATCATAGTCTATGTGATATTTTATCACATTGTCCCAGCAGCATTATTCAAATATGCCTTTCCCACTCAATAATATTATTTGTGAAGGAGAGATATGATGCAAAAAGCTTGTTTTCTGAAGTTTTGTCTTTTAGCTTATAGTTTGTCAAGAAATTATCAACATTTTCTCATTTTGCCTCTATACTTTATTTTTCTCCTTTTGCATCAAATCTTTCTATGCTATATAGAAATAACAAATCTCATCTTTAAAAACAAATTTTTTTGCCAGCAGCTTTGATATTGATCATCCTAAGATTTTGCTGTTTTGGAAACTTTTTTGAAAACTGCAAAGAAATGCGCATTTCTTCAAGATTGTTCAATAATTGTGATAAAATAAAACTGGTAACAAGCTATGATTGATTGCAATTAACAGCCAACAAACTGTATGGCAATGGTGTAAAATTTCCCACCAAGTGGGTCCATAATGGTAAAACAAATGTCTGGATGTCTTTATCTAGCTTCTATGACAAGGAAATTCAGGTTTTGACACAGTGTGAAAAACAATTTCTAGAGTATTCAAGATGCATGTAAAATTTGAATAGAAAGCAATAATTTTCTTGGAACCTGTTCCTAAACAATTCCTTGTTTTTACATCCCCGATAGAAAAGGCAAAGGAAAACATTGAGACAAAAGAATAGAAATGCTGGTAACCAGCATTTCCTTTCCTTCTTTTCTTTCAATGTTGTCTCCGTTGTAATTTTTAAGAAACTATTACCAGACCTACCACAGCACCCTAACCAAGCCTCCAGCTGCACACCAATATAGGGATTATCAAACCATTGGTGGGAGACAATTTTGTCAGAAAGAATGATTGCTGCAGTGGGGGATAGAGCCAGGACACTGTGTATAATCACGTGACTCAGATTTTCCAATAATCTTCAATATCTTTTTTAATACTTGACCAGTTCGAATTTGGTTTGAAGCAGAGAAGGTGGGAAAATGCCAGGAATAAGCTGGACGTGTTAGATTTTTGAAAAATCAACTGATAAAAAAGTTATTGAAAATAAACCAAAATTTTGGTTTATCTTCAATAACTTTTTTATCAGTTGATTTTTCAAAAATCAACCACATCCATCAAATGCATGACGCCTGTGCACATTCTCTGCTTCAAATCAAATTCAAATCGGTCCAGTATTTACAAAATAATTGAAGATTTTATGAAAATATTGTATAGCGGACGAGAATTGACCTGGCAGAGCATTTCATTCGATTAGCATGGGCTGCTCTGCAAGGTCATTTATCGTGAGGTATATCACATGATTATCCACTGTGGCAACTGGGGATCAAATCAAGACCTCATGAGAGAGAGTCTGATGCGCAACCATGTGACTGCAGCCTTGAACATTGGAAATGATATTAAACATGGTGGGAATAAATATTTTTCCACAAAAATCCAAAATTGACCAATAAACACCTCAGATCAGACCATGATGGGAAAATTTGCACTTTTTTCTTTTTCCACATTATTCTGTGCATCCCCATTATCATGTAACAAAAAACTTGTTATTGAAACCAATTCTCACAAAAAACAATCTATTACAGTCGACACTCGTTGTGTCGAAGTCGGAAGGGCCGTGAAAATACCTCGACATATACAGAGTTCGACTCATCTGATTTTGTTTGGCTTCGAGATATTCGATATTTGACCATTTTTGAAACTTATCAAGTACGAATATTATTGAAATATAGTAGGAAAAGGATAGAAATTGCTCGTGTCGAGCAATTTCTATCCTTTTCCTACTATATTTCAATGGCTATATTCAGTTAGAAATTATTTTGTTTTGAAAAAATTATATCAATAGATGAGTACGGGACCAGATTTGAACTTCGACTTAAGAAAAAATTTGACTTATCCGATGTCGACATAACGAGTGTAGACTGTATATTAACCCACACCTACACAATGAGACCTTTTGATTCTCTGGAGATAAAGGTTTTTGAAAACTTTGTGGAAAATGAAGAAATTGCTTGTGAAAAGCACTTTCTATATTTCCTGAATTTTTCCACCAAGAAAAAACAGAAAATGTAAAATGTGTTTTACATGAAACTGTTGTAGATCTATGTAACATCTTTGAATTTTGACCAGCGTCCAATATTTTGCTCTCATGGGTAAATCACCTATGATTCCACCATAATGGGAAAATGAGAATTTTATCCACTTTTGTCTCAATGTTTTAAGGGCAATATCAATCTAATTGTAAAATATTTTTTCAATGACCATTTTCCCAGAAAGGTCTTACATAGACGTATGAAACCTTTGATTAGACAAAAAGGCTTTATTCTGTTATTACTGCATTGGGTCTATACAAATAATGGGAAATATTTTAGAGAAAAGAAAAAACATAAGCAAAAAATCCTCAAAGTACAAAATGTAGATCTATATTTGATAATAAAATACTTAAATGGACAAAATAGTTATTCTATATGGTGCTATTCTTTTTTGCGCACTACTTGCTAAATATGAATCACAGATGATATGAAACGCTGTGGGAAAATTATTTTCCCATAAAAAAAAAACAATATTGACCAATAAACACATTAGACTAAAACCATGATGGGAAAATTGACACCGTTTTCATTTCCAACATTATTTTTGGTAGCACAAATTATATTGTGGGAAAAGTATGATTTATTGATTGACTAAAACATTTCCACAAAAGATGAATATTGACTGATAAACAAGGTCTTAACACTTTCCCAAATGGCAAGATTTTGGATCAGTCTTATTCAAAAGCTGCTGCATATATGACAAAATGATAGTTTAAAAAGATTGGATTTATGCACATTGTAGCCTAGAAAATATTGAGGCAAAAGGAGAAAATGCTGATTATCAGCATTTTCATCTTTTGCCTCAATGTTTTCCAAAGTCTATCGTATTCTATCAAGGACATGAAAACTATATCTTGGTTGGGAAAGGGTTAAAACTAAAACCATGATGGGAAAATTGGCACTGTTTGCCCAAAGCTTTGTTTGACTGATGGGCAATCAATTAACAATTAATTAGCGACTTGATTGACAGGTAATAGATCTATTTATAGAACTGATTAACTGTTCAGGGGTGAGTGAGAAATTAACATGACAGAACTGTGTTTTACAGTTATGTTTATTTCAGTGCAAAACTAATTTAACTGTATATACTTTGTATAATGCAGTTAAGATAGTTTTGAACTGAAATCAGTGATTTTAAAAATCACATTTAGAGGAATATCTGCTGTGACAACTGTTGGAATGTGAATATATTATAAAAACTGCACATGCAGACAAAGTTTGATTAGTTTAATCTAAGTGGTCTGGCAATTTAGTTGAAATTAGAATTTTAAAACTTGGATGTCATTTGGAGTGGGTGAATCCAGCCAGTGTGAACAATTTTGTCTGGAACATTAATGACATCATTTGGAACTTGAACTTTAAATAGTTTGTGCATGAGATATTAGAAACAGTCATTGATTAGAATTTGTATGATAAACTTGAAAGGCAAAAATATTAGTTGGGTAGAAGAATATTGGAGATTGGACTTATTGTACTGTGCAGAATAAAGTAGAGCTGAGTAGATTATTGTGGAAAAAAAGAGAAAAAAATGGCTGCAATTCTGAAGTCAACGGGGAGAAACAAAATTGGGAGTGACAAGTTTGGAAAATTAGCCTCCAATCCAATGTTTCAAGAACTGCAAGCTACGCTGATTAGTGATGTTCAGAAAACTTCAAATGTGCCGATAACGCTTGTGGAAAATGTATCAGATGATGAAAGCCAGGATTTGTCATTAAATCCAAATATCGTCGCAGTTCAGGAAGCTAATTTACAGTCCGACTTCCAGCAAGTGCTTCCATCGGGGAATAATAAAGTTGTTGAACTTCATGACTTTTACCAGAAGCAGTGTGCGTCGATCGAAAATGAGAGAAATGAGGATATTAATAAACTGAAAGAAAACAATATGTTAAGTCAGTGGCAGTATCAAAAGGAATTAACCAAGCTTCACCTTAACCATGATCAGCAGCGAATGCACCTGACCAATCGTATTACAGCAAGCCTCCAGTTGTTGAAGATCAGTTTACCACAGGGTGGGGAAGTTTCTAGTACCAAAACAAAATCAAGACAATTAAATGCGAAAGCTGTACAAATTTTAAATGAATGGTACGAAAGGCATATCAACAACCCATATCCAACAGATGAAGAAAAAATGGCTTTGGCGGATGTTTGTAATTTGACATTATCTCAAGTGAAAGCGTGGTTCGCAAACAAACGAAACCGAACAAATAATACGAAACCAAAGAAACAAAAGATGCAAATGGAGAAGCAATTGTTGAACATTTGTACAGAACTTTCGACGGACGGTCCGCGACCCGCTGCTGGTCTTTATGGTAACATAATCAAACAATTATCGGATATTGTGAATAGTTCGCATGTTTTTAACCAGAGTAAAATTTCGATGACAACTGGCTACCATCCTGACTTGCTTTCGACTAGTGGTGATGAGCTGGATAGAATTTATTGTGAATAATTTTCGGATGTGAAATTTTTAAAAAGTTTTAACCCTTTCCCAAAAAAGACATGGTTTGATATTTATATTAAAAATCTGTTGGGAAAAAAATGAGAGAAAAGAAGAAATTGCAGGCAATCAACAATTTCTTCTTTTCACTCGAAATTTTCATAGCTATAATATGCACATTTTCTATTTTTGAAATGCAATTATTTTGTTGTCTAGATATCTCATCTTTAATTGGTACGGTCTAACATATGTTTATCATGGCATTGGGAAAGGGTTAAATTTTCTTTTATCAAATGTCTTGATGTTGTGGACTGTTAAAAAATCATAAATAACATAATGCATACATTATAACAAAAGCGTTATTGTAATTAGACTGTATTTATAGAAATGTTTAAAACTTTGAAGGAAAAGAAGTAAAAGCTGGAAATCAGCATTTTCTACTTTTCCTTCAATGTTTTCTGAGGTATTTTTAAAATTACAAAAAACATGTCATCAAAACATTTTATTGTCTGAGAATGAGTTGCACATACAATGCACATGTAACGGAATACTATATTGTCACTTGCTTGACACATAAAAATTGGTTAGACAAAACATTTTGGTAAGAGGAAAATATATTGACAATCAGTCAGACAGTGTTCTTTCCTTTTCCCAACTTGCTTTTGTTTTTTCTTTGGGGATTAAAGTTAAACCTAAAAGACGTCAGAGTATAAGTCATACTCCAAATATTATAGACAATGAAATGTATCAACAAAAAAGAAGTGCTAAAAGTATACATAAATTAATCCCCGGAAACCCCGCGGTCATAGCTACGCTACATGACCCCTGGGACACTTGGCTCGTTAAACTTTGAATTAGCCGCCGAAAATCGATTTGAAACGCGTGAGCGCAAGACCCAATCAAATAACAGCTCTCATATGTCAATGCGTAGTCAGTTACAACCAAGATGGCTGCGCTCATGATAAGTTGTAATTTGTGTTACAACTATATAAGAATTACAGATCGCTGATGTCTTATACGGCTTTAAAATAGAAAGATGGGGAAAGTTTCTTTTGGAAGTCTTTTAAATTCGAAACATCAATTTTTTCGCACGCTAGACGATATTAATATTCCATATTGACAACTTACCCGAAGCGATTTGTCAATCTCATACCCAGTTATCTACCCTGAATCAGTTTTAAATTACGTATCTCTGACGTAATTTCTGTTTAGATGTTGGCGATTTGTATCGGCCAGATTGATTGGTCTACTCGCCCATCATGAAATGATGATGGAACCAATGAAACGGCGGCATTTGGGAGCGGCTAATACAAAGTTTAACTAGCCAAGTGCCCCAGGGGTCATGAAGCGTAGCTATGACCGCGGGGTTTCCGAGGATGACATAAATTATTTTTATATTATTTTATTGTACATTTTAACTTATAAATATTTTAATTGTACAATGTTGTAAAGAAAATTGTATAAAAGTCAATGTCGTAAAATGTGAAGTAAAATTCCACATATTTTAAATCTAATAAGTTGTATTAGTTTCATTTTGTGACCTTGATTAATCCTTTCCTTAACTAGCCCTGGTTTTGACGTCCCATTTAGAAAAAGCCCGAGAAAACATTGAGACAAAAGAAGAAAATGCTGATAATCAGCATTTTCTCCTTTTGTCTCAATATTTTCTGTGTATTGTCTATTGTACATAAATGCTACTAATGTCAACATCATTTATGTTGTCTGCAGCAGCTTTCAAACTGGAAGAGTCAAAATTGACCAAACGCCAATCGACAGATCGCTCCGCCCAACATAGCGTTTAACCCTTTCCCAAACGGCAAAATTTTGGACTAGTTCAAATTCAAAGATGCTGCAGACGACAATTTCAAGTTAAGGAAATTTAAAATCTGTTGGTCTTTTTTGGTAGAAAAAATTGTGGGAAATGAAGAAATTGCTTGTCACAAGCAATTTCTTCATTTTCCACAATGTTTTCCCAAGCCTTTTCTTTGCAAGGCGTCAAAAAGCGTCAATGTGTGGGAATGGGTTAAGACAAACAATGGGGATGTGATCGTTAATAGGGAACGATTTTATCCAGTTATACATTACTTAAATTCGGAGAAACAAAATAGTATTTCATACGTGTTGTTATAAAATCTTGTAACTACGGCTTGATTTAAACCATAGTTACGAGATTTTATAACAACACTGGCCGTTTAACGAAATATAAGGGCAAACATTGTCTATTGTTAGCACTAAATTCTTTGCCACTGGCATGTCGATTGTTGTGATAGTCAGTCGATAAATCGATACAATAACATGTGCAACGAAGAACAATTTGGGCATGACATTTTTCTGATCGCCCATTGGCTAATCGATGTTTTTGGTTGACAGTCGGCGTTTGCTCAATTACTGCTGTTTGGAAAATTGAATTTTGAAGAAAGTACTGCGTAATAGTGAAATAAGTTTTGGCCTTTGTCATATTTTTTCTCTGCCAAAATTTCTGCCTTTCCTAGACAAGACATTACATGGTTTTAATGTTCCATGCTAAAAAAGATTTGGAAACCATAAGGGAAAGGAGGAAAAAGACTGATATTCAGTATTTTGTCCATGTCTCTCACTGTTTTCCATGCTAAAATGTACATATTCCATTGAGCAATAAGTAATGCTAATTTTGTTGTCTGCAACTCTTCAATTTGAATGTGCAATCCAAATATTGCATCAGACTCCGACTCATAAGGTCAAAGGTTTGATCCCCAGCCTTGGAAACCATCATTTCTGTTATTTGTCTCCTACAAGTGGTTGGATAATTGTAAACCTATGCAGGCAAAAAACTGATGGTTCAGAAAGAATGTTGTGGTAGTACTTTTGAGATAAATGAGGGATCCATGGCTAAGTGCCCCAGCCTCTGCAATATGACCATATTAGTTGAAAGAGGCATTAAACCCCAATAGATTGACGTAAATATTATTGGTGTTCCAATAGATTGGCCAGCATATTATCGGAGTTTGACCCTTTCCAAGTCAATCCCTGGTAATGGCAATGAAGCTTAATAGCTTTTGATAGTATTTATCTATAAACCTTTCCCACATAAAGATGCCCTTTGATGCTCCACAAGATAAAGGTTTTGAAAAACATCGCGGAAAATGAAGAAATAGCTTGTGTCAATCAATGCGACAAGCAATTTCTTCATTTCCCGAATGTTTTCTATCCCCCAAAAAACTGAAAAAATATGAAATTTGATTCACTTGAAATTGTTGTCTGCAACATCTTTGAACTTTGACTTGTCTTAAATTTGTCGTCTGGAATTGGTTGAAAGCATGAACAGATATTGAAGAAAAAGAAGAAAAAATAATGCTGATCACCATCACTTTCTTCCTTTCTTTTAATATTTTCCTATCTCTCTTAAGACAAGTTTCATTGTGACAGTCTGATTGATCTTGTCATCTGCAACACTTTTGAATCTGGACAGGCTCAGAGATTGTTGTTTTGGAAATGGTAACGCATTTCCTTTTGGAGCAATCGAAGTATAGTTTTGAAAACTGATGTAAGTTGTTTCAGTTCTGTCTTTCCCTGAAATGTTTCCTATGATTATTTTTTTTTCAAACAAGACCTTGGGTCCATATTATCAACAGTCAAACAAAAAAATTCCGCATTATGACTACCTGTCCAAGGTGGTTGTAAAATGATTTACATTATGGGCCCCTTGGTTTGAAATTCCTAATAGACAAATCTTTTGGAAACATTGAGGCAAAAGAAGGTAGCCGTCATTTTCTTCTATTGTCTTTTGTTAGTCATGTTGTGCAAAAATTCTACCTTCGGCAACATATGTTCAAGGTGATGTCATCTGCAGCAGCTTCTATTTTGGAATAGTCTAAGATTGTGTGTCTGACTTGGAAAGAGACTTTCCATTTCAACACATTGAGGATTTTGGACACCCCATAAAACAAAGGTTTTGAAAAACTTTGTGACAAGCAATTTCTTAGTTTTCTACAATGCTTCTAACCTCAAATGGAGAGGTTTTTAAAATTTCATCAACTTGATTATTGTTGTCTACAACACTTATCAATTTGTAACTACAAAATTTTGCTGTCTGATAAGGGGTTAAAGATTTGACCCATTACTGCACAGAGGTACCCTTTGACTCCTTCACAAAAAAGGTGTTTAGAAAACTATATGGGAAATGAAAAAAATGCTTGAGACAAGCAATTTCTTAAATTTCCCTCAATGTTTTCTACCAAGGAAGACTAAAAAGTGTAAAATTACATTCATTTGAAATTCTTTTTTGCAACATCTTTGAATTTGGAGAAGTCTAAAATATTGTAGTTTGGTAATGGGTGAACAGGGTGTTCTTCACCTTTCAATGGGGAACGATTTTATCCAGTTAACAGTGACGTAAGTTCGGACAAGCAAATAGTATTTCGTTTGTGTTGTTATAAAATCTCATAACTACGGCTTGATTCAATCCGTAGTTACCAGATGTTATAACAACACCTATGGTTTATCAAAACATAACAGTTTACCAAGTCTATATTTAGCACAAAATTCTTTGCCATTTGGAACAGTCTAGCAATTTTTGTCGCTTATCGGAAAAATGTTTGTTTCGATTCTTGCAAATTGGCAGACAAATTGCGTTGAGAATGCTTGTTATTGACTAAAGCCTCTCTTACAACCGGTCATACAAGCTCCTGCGTGTGGCCTGCGTCTAAAACTTGGACATAGTTGTGGTATGCACACACATGCAACATACGGTTTTGGTGGACGGAACCACAACACAGACTGCACATATCAAAAAATTGACCAGATAATTCTTTGCTACGATTGTTCTGCGTGTGTTTGATGCTGGGAAAATTATACAGAAATTCAAAAAAATAACAAAGAAGGCATAGTTCCCCGAAAGAGATTCATACTTACCCGCCTTGAATGTAAATGTTTTAAGGCTCTCTTACAAGGGGTCATGTGTCTTCATAAATTATGCGTCTTCGGAGATTTTTGAAAAGCACGATTTTATAAGGACATGCGACAGATTGTAAGAGAGGTTAAAATCAAGAATAGTTATTGTCCAAACCCTTTCCCAAACAAGACATGATTGGTAAAGCATTGAGGCAAAAGAAGAAAATGTTGAAAATCAGCATTTCTCCTTTTGTCTCAATATTTTCTGAGCTATATTGCATGTAAATCCTATCCTTCCAACATCAACTTTATCGTCTGTCACAGCTTTCAAACTTGAACAGTCCAATTTTTTTCCTTTTGGAAAAAGGCTAAGATGGGCCACATCTTCGGAAAACCATTGACCAGTGTCATTACCTGTACGCTAAGACCCCTGAGCTAATATGACAAGCAATTTCTTCATTTCCCACAAATGTTTTACACCAAAAAGTCGATAATTTTTAAGTTTCATTTCATCTTATCAACTTAGAAATGTCATCTGAAGCAGCTTATAATTTACAACAGTCTAGAATTCTTCCGCCTGGCAATGGGTTAACTCAATTTATTTTGTACTTTTTGATCTATGCCTGGCAACTGCTAGAGAGTCTGTTTTCCGAGGTCCTAACCAGAGATGAATGGCTTATGTTTTTAGCTCACCTGAGCACGAAGTGCTCAAGGTGAGCTATTGTGGTCGTTTTTTGTCCGTCGTCCGTCCGTCTGTCCGTCCATCTGTCCGTCCGTCCGTCCGTTCACAATTCTTTCAACATCTTCTCCTTCTAAACCATTGGACCAATTTTGACCAAACTTGGCAGGAATGTTCCTTGTGTGACACTTTCCAAAACTTGTTCGTGAATTTTTGATTTGTCAAAAAATGTGGGCGTGGCAGGGAGAAAGGGGTTTATCAGACTAGAAATCATAAGAAAATTCTTTAAAAATCAACCATTGGGCCCAATTGAACCAAACTCGACAGGAATATTCCTTGAGTCACTCTTTTCAAAATTTGTTCACAAATTTTTATATTTGTCAAAAAATGTGGCCGTGGCAGGGAGAAAGGGGCTTATTAGACTTAGAGAAATCATAAGAAAATTCTTTAAAAATCAACCATTCGGCCAATTTGAACCATACTTTGCAGGAATGTGCCTTGAGTCATTCTTTTCAAAATTTGTTCACAAATTTTTTCATTTGTCAAAAATTGTGGCCGTGGCAGGGAAAAAGGGGCTTATCAGACTTAGAGAATCATAAGAAAATTCTTTAAAAATCAACCATTGGGCCAATTTGAATCATACTAGGCAGGAATGTGCCTTTAGTCATTCTTTTCAAAATTTGTTCACAAATTTTACATTTGAAAAAAAAAATGGCCGTGGCAGGGAGAAAGGGGCTTATTAGACTTAAAGAAATCATAAGAAAATTCTTTAAAAATCAACCATTGGGCCAATTCGAACCAGACCTTGCAGGAATGTGCCTTGAGTCATTCTTTTCAAAATTTGTCCACAAATCTTTTCATTTGTAAAAAATTGTGGCCTTGGCAGGGAGAAAGGGGCTTATCAGACTTGGAGAAATCATAAGAAAATTATTTAAAAATCAACCAATGGGTCAATTTTAAGCAGACTTTGCAGGAATGTTCTTTGAGTCTCTTTTTTCAAAATTTGTTCACAGTTTTTTTCATTGGTCAAAAAATGTGGGCATGGCAGGGAGAAAGGGGTTTATTAGACTTAGAGAAATCATAAGAAAATTCTTTAAAAATCAACCATTGGGCCAATTTTCTATTTCCCTTATCCGTTGCTCTCAGGCTGGCCCCATGTTTATCTTATGTAAACAAATAAGGGATTAGCTTTAGCTTATCAGATGGTAATCTTTCACTATATTCTATCAATCACAGACAAAATCTTATTAATTGAGCCTATCATAAATGATCAATTTCTAACAGATCAGTATGCTTTGAAAATTAGCCTTATGTTGTATATTGCGAAATCATGAAATGATTGTTGAAAATGAACTAACTCAACAATTGTGCTAATTCATACCCAACCTTACAGGATTGATTGGAACAAAATTATTACTTAATTGTTTCCAAACAGAAAGTCCTTATAAGTTTCATGCCTTTGAATTTGACAAAATTGCCATTATCACTCTTGTCATCTTGATTCAGGTGAGCGATTTAGGACCACCATGGTCCTCTTGTTTGACAATGTTTTTAGTAATCACCCGTCTTTTCTCTTAATGTTTCTCAACAGAATATGAAAACGGCCATTTTCTATTTGTAGATCTATGCCTGGCCACTGCTAGAAAGTCTGTTCTCCGAGGTCCTAACCAAAGATGAATGGTTGATGTTGTTTGACAATGTTTTTAGCAATCACCCGTCTTTTCTCCTGATGGTTGTTGCCGCATATGCCATGTGTGCAAGGGGACCACTGATGCAGTGTGTGGAACTAGATGATTTTAAGGTAACAACATTTCCATGTCATAAAGAGCTGAAGCAGTATAGCCTGTATAGGTCAGTTGATAATGTCGATCCCTCGCTCTTCCAATATCATTTCTGACATTTGAAAAAAGTTATTTGTTTCTCACCAATGGTTGTGAATCATCTACATAAGAGAGCAGCTGGAGTAATAGATTTGATGTTTTGGTAGTGCTGGTGTGAGAAATAACAGGAATTCATTGTTAGGTGCTCCAGCTCCTTTGATAAGACCATAACAGTTTAAAGAAGCATCTAACCCTATTCAATTAGTTAATTTTACAGTCATGGTCATGGATCTTATGGAACATCTTTTGGTTAATTTGCAAAATTTTAGTTTTTCAAATCATTAAATTACCACAGCAAGGAGTCACATTCACAATATATCTAGATAATTCCTTTAAAGTATCACAAATTTTGAAAGGTTTGAAACTGTTAGGGCAAGGAATGTTGACAGGTATTTGCTGAATGCAAAGGCTTATTTTAGAAATCAGCTGATAAAAAGTCATTGATGGCCAGCCAAACTTTTTTTGGTTGTCAATAAAAAGTTACAAATTGCGAAATTGTAAATCCTAATTGAAATTTCCTAAGTACTGCAGATTAAAACTGTTGGTATTCTAATTCATGGTTTATCATTTCAGTATTTTTTCCATCACCGAAATGCTGTGGACATGAAACAAGTCTTGAAGGAAGCATATCGTATAATGGACGCCACGCCTAGCTCTATTCATCCAAAGAAATTGTTGAGTGAATACAAACCTCTAACGCAGGGACAATATCCGGTGTTTAATAAATATCCAAAGTTCATAGTAGATTATCAGGTAAGTCCTATAGAACATTAGCATTTTCTCTTTTTCCGTCAATGTAATGGAAGAAATTGTTGAGTGAATATAAATAAAAGCCCCTAACATAGGGACAATACCCATTCTTTAATAAATATCCAAAATTCATTGTTGATTATTAGGTATGTTGAAATTTTATTTCACAAAAAGACATTTGAGAAGGGCTGTTAAAAACATGGTGAAAAATGAAGAAATTGCTTGTGACAAGCAATTTCTTCATGTCTCACTATGTTTTCTACCAAGAGAAACCATTAAGACATGAAACAAATCTTAGAGAAAGCATATTGTATAATGGACGCTACCCCTAGCTCTATACATCCAAAGAAATTGTTGAGTGAATACAAACCTCTGACACAGGGACAATAGCATTTTCTCTTTATCCCTCTATGTTATGGAAGAGATTGCTGATTGAAATTAAATACAAGCCCCTAAGACATGGACAATGCCCAGTCTTTAATAAATATCCAAAATTCATAGTAGATTATCAGGTATTTAATTATAATGTATTGGACAAAAATGGAGATGTTGGTATCTCCCTCAGGACTGACATACACTTATGAACACAACTCCTTCATTTATGGATAGATTTAACCCATTACCAGACAGCAAAATCTTGGACAGTTCCAATTTGAAAGGTGTTGCAGATGGCAATTTAAAGTTGATGAAATTTTAAAGATCCCTCCATTTTGGGTCAGAAAACATTGTGGTAAATGAAGAAATTGCTTGTCACAAGCAATTTCTTCATTTTCCACAATGTTTTCTCGAGCTTTTTCTTGTTAGGGAGTCAAAAGGCGTTACTGTACAGTAATGGAAACAAAATATTCTCAGAAAGTCTCTTGTCACCTGTCCTTATGTACTTGTTTGTCAGCATTTTGCCATGTTAGGCTTTGTCACAGAAAATGGGAACTTAACCCATTAACAGACTGCAAAATTTTAGACTAATCCAAATTCAAAGATGACAAAGACGACAATCACCAGTTAATACATGTATTATTTAACTATCTGCTCTGGTGAATGTAAAAACCTTCTGGCAAGTAGCATTTCCATCTTTCTTTACAATAATTTCCAAATCTTTTTGATAAAAGAAAAGAGATAATATTTGCAACTTAATTCAGCTGAAAATTGTTTTTGATTTCCAGGTTTCAGAATTATGTAGCCATTCCAAATGCTCTGTTTTAGGTCCAAGAAAGAGAAAGAATTAGAATGGAAGAAATGGATTATCTAAGACAAAGGTAAGGAAAAAACTGACAGATCAATCTCTTTCCTAAAAAACTACAAACTTAAAATCAATAATTAGCCAATCAAACTCGACCTATGTGGGGGAGTAGCTGGAGACTCAGTAAGGGTGTTGTGGTAGTACTGGTATGAGAAATGCCAGGAATCCATGGTTAGGTGCTCCAGCCACCACAATATGACCTTAGTTGTTGAAAACGGCGTAAAACCCCAATAAATCAATCAATCAACCAATCAAACTTGATTGATTTTCTGCCAATTTTAATGAAATTAGCCTAATTATCAGTTCTAGAGTACATACAGTACAGCTTGCATGTTTTTGCCTTAAACACTTGCCCACTGCAGACAAAAAATATTTGGGAGGAAAATCATGGTGATTTTCCATCATGACCACCATGTTTTTCCACTAGAAATTTCCGTGCATCACCACGAAACACAGTGATTGGTGGAAAAAAAAGGGGGTGATCGCCATGATTTTCTGTGTTTGGGTTGAAATGTCAGGTAAGACCAATATTAATCGCCATGATTGGCGGTGGTTGAGTGGAAAATTGCAAGAAGAAGAGGTGTGGTACAGACAACAAAAACGGTAGTTAGATGCGGAAAATTTGTATGATGTTGTATAGAAAATATTGAGAGAAAAGGAGAAATTGCTGATCATCAGCAATTTCTTCTTTTCTCTCAATGTTTTCCCAAACCCTTCGAAGTTGAAGTTTGATTTCTATTCCAGACAAGTATCTATGGACATGCAGAAGGAAACACAGAGACGCCAACAAGAAGAAGAAGCTTGGTACAGACAACAAAAATTGTTGTTAGGCGCGGAAGATATGTATGTTATAGAATAGAAAATATCGAGAGAAAAGAAGAAATTGCTGATCATCAACAATTTCTTCTTTTCTCTCAATATTTTCCCAAGTCCGCTGAAGTTGAAGTTTGAAAATTTGAAGTTTGATTCTTTTTTGTAGACAAGTATCTATGGACATGCAAAAAGAAACACAGAGACGCCAACAGGAGGAAGAGGCTTGTTGTTAGGCGCGGGAGATATGTATGTAATAGCATAGAAAATATCGAGAGAAAAGGAAAATTTGAAGTTTGATTCTTTTTTGTAGACAAGTATCTATGGACATGCAGAAGGAAACACAGAGACGCCAACAGGAAGAAGAGGCGTTGTGCAGACAACAAAAATTGTCTTTAGACGCAGAAGATATGTACTATGTTATAGAATAGAAAATATTGAGAGAAAAGGAAAATTTCAGTTTGATATTTATTGCAGACAAGTATCTATGGACATGCAGAAGGAAACACAGAGACGTCAACAAGAAGAAGAAGCTTGGTACAGACAACAAAAATTGTTGTTAGACGCGGAAGATAAACGACGAAAAATGATACAAGAGGAGGAACAGAAGTTAGCTGATCAACGGAAAAGGTAAAGTGAAATGAAATTTAATTTAGGACCAGAAAATGATATAGGCAAATACCCAATATTCTTTTTCCTTTGAATTATGTATCAATGATCAAATTTAAGATTTCTAGATTTAAGATTAAAGTAACTACATGATTGCTTTAACAAAAATATTGAGGTGGTGTATGATTTTATCCTACAAATTAGTATTTTGAAAACAAAATTAAAAATTTGGAGTCATGTGATTAACCACCATGTTATCTTTTTCTGTGTTTACAGATTATTTGCTATGAACAGAGAGGTCAAATTGAAGGAGTTACAGTTACTTGATGCTGCCAGAAGAAAATTCCTACATTTCCAGAAAAGTCAGAGAGAGTCTGAACTGAAAAGGCTAGATGATGAAGTCCAGAGAAAGGTACTCTGAATTTTATGAAATGCCTTTGTTAGTTTTAGTCTTATCAAAACAACCATCACTTATCTTTTAAACCGGCTATTAAGAAAGCTTTTTAGGCCTAAGAAAACAAATTGAGAAAGATATTTGATGCACAACCACATGCTTGATTAAAATTAATGTTTGTCAATCAAATGCCTTCTTTCAGGAAATTCTACTTTAACAAAGGTAAATTTGAAAAGTGATGTGAGTCTTTGAAATGCATCTATAATAATGATAAGATAACAGAAAGTCTGGAATTATTTTGAACCAGGAGCTGGACAAAGGGCCCTAATGGCAATTTATACCAACATGGACCAGGATCAGCCTGTGCATATGTCCAGTCTGACCAAGATTCATACTGTACTGTTTAAGCTTCTGCGCTACATGTGGCAACTCTTAGAGAGAAGAATAGATCCTGATCAGATTTCTTATAATTTTAACCTGAGCTGTTCCATAATGGTCTGAAATGATCTGTAAGGGCCTTTTTGCCAGATCTTGACTCTTAATTATGTTTTCTTACAGGCAATTTACTTTATAATGTATTTTTTCCCCCAGGCTTTACTAAGGGACCAAGAAACCGAGGCAGCCATTGAGGAAGCAGAAATAAGAAACATGGAACTACAGCTGAAGAAGAAAATGTTTGAACAGGTATAAATTTCTTTATATTTCCATGCATATCTAGATAAGGGGCTTTTAGTTTTTGCCCTGTATTTCTTTTTGTCTTACATCTAATAGCATGCTATAAAGTCATCTTTTATTTTACCATTAAAACTGTTTGCAAAACACATGAATGCCAAGCTTGGTGTGTATTTGATGTGTTTGAGAAATACTAGAATTACATGGTAAGAAGTACTGGCCACCAGGGTCGGATAGTATAAACTTTAGTTAGTGTTAACCAAATTGTTAGATACCTGTTTTGGATCAAAGTTCCTGTGTTGTTATAGGGAAATCTAACCAAAACAGATATTCAACCATTTGGTTTACCTCTAAACAATCAGGTTTGGGATTATTTGTTTTTACTTTGATTCAAATGTCATTGGTGTTACATGTACTTGAATATTATAAGATATAAAGATCAAATCATTCTGTTTACTTTCATTGAACAGGAATTATTTAGAGAGTATGCGACCTCCTCCCACCATTTAAGAACAGAACAAGACATGCACCGAAAACAAGAAGAATTAGAAGACAGAATACAGAAACGTCTCAAGGAAGTTGAACGAGAACGAGAAATGGAGGCCAGAAAGGTAGGTTCAATATTTCATTTCTAGATGTATAATTATTTTTCAAACGGCAAGATATTTTAAACAGTGTTTCAAATAAAAGCTGATGCTACTGACAAATTGGTTGTTGAGAGAGAATGGATTTGTAATGATAAATTACAGAATTTATCTAGACAAATTATAATGAAATCTACACAGAAGGACCAAAGAATTTAACATTCCATTGACTTCAAATTGTCTTCTGCAACACCTTTGAATTTTGACTGGTCTGAAATTTAAGTTTGCTGTCTGGTAATGTGTTAAAGAAATTTCTTATGGAATTTTTCACAATGTTTTATATAAGGCTATGGAAGAGAATCTAGCTAGAACCACTCAAAAGAATATTGAAGTATGGGCCAACAATGAAGTAGAGTTTAGACACAGACTCCATGATTTGGAGAGAGCACTAAATGCAAAATATACTTAATTATCCATCAAATAAGAAATAATTATTTTTTACACTGCTTTATTTAAGGCTATGGAAGAAAATCTAGCTAGAACTACACAGAAGAACATTGAAGTATGGGCCAATAATGAAGTAGAGTTTAGACATAGGCTCCATGATTTGGAGAGAGCACTAAATGCAAAATATACTTAATTATCCATCAAATAAGAAATAATTATTTTTTACACTGCTTTATTTAAGGCTATGGAAGAAAATCTAGCTAGAACTACTCAAAAGAATATTGAAGTATGGGCCAACAATGAAGTAGAGTTTAGACATAGACTCCATGATTTGGAAAGAGAACTGAAAGGAGTTCAGGTAAATGTTTAGTAATACATGAAATGATATTTCAAGGGATCTTGTGGATTATGTTCCTTCTCTTTCTTTTTGGCTTGAATATTTTATCAGTAAATTAACTACAGTCGACACTCGTTGTTTCGACATCGTATATGTCGAATTTCCGCTTAAGTCGAAGTGAAAGTCTGGCCCCGTCCTCGCCAGTGGATATCAAAAAGTTTAACAAAATAATTTCGAAATAAATATGGCCATTGAAATTTAGTAAGAAAAGGATAGAAATTGCTCATTTCAAGCAATTTCTTTCCTTTTCCTACTATATTTCAATTATAAACGCACTAGATGAGCTAAACAAATTGTCATTTGGTAAATAATTTAAAACTGAACAAAATCAGATGAGTCATCTCCGGATATGTTGAGGTATTTTTACGGCCCCTTCGACTTCGACACTTTGAGTGTCGACTGTATGGTCAATACATGTACTTATAAAAATATTCTTATATTTAGCATAGATAAATCTTCAACATTCGTCATTTGAATGTCATAAATAGATTCAAAGTTTCCCTTTTGCATTGTCATTAAAATGGGTTTTGACCATTAAAGTCATTTACTCTGTTGCTCATTCAGTCCATATTGTTTCGAGGAAGGGCAAATATCATAATCAAACATTCAAATGTTATGAAGATTTTAACTTTAACGCTGTTACAATGATTTATTTGTAGCTATCCAAAGTTCATGCTGAAAACAGGGCCCTAGAAAAAGAAGTTCACAATCTGATGCAGAAGTGCCAAGAGAAAAGGGTAAGGATAAAAATAATTTTAAAAACTTAATGTTATACTGTTAATACTGGTATGTTGTTCACCCCAAGAATTTCAACCAAAATTTTGCAACATAGCTATTTTCTGCATCTTTGTGTTGAAAATTTAAGTTTGCAATTTTGAACGACCCATAGACTATTGCTAATGTCATTTTCTCAAATACAGACCAAGACAAGATGAGAAAAATATGAAAAAGATCATAAATGAGACTTTGTGTCGAGGCATATTAAACAATCTCAGCCAGATAAAAAACAGGAGTACAAATTTGTATATCTCTGCAGGAAAATGAGAATGAACAAGGTGAATTAGAGTTGGAAGAACAACAAAGATTGTCGTCAGAAGCAGACAGGCGGAGACTAAACTTTGTTGAAGCTGAGGCAGAGCTAGCTCAGGAACATGGGCGGGACTTAACAGATGATGCTGTAGATTCAACTTATAGTAAGTTTAACCCTTTCCCAAACGACAAAATTTTAGGGTGATCCACTCCAAAAACTGCCACAAAAGACAAAACGGATGTTACTTAAGAAAGGATTTGTGTAAAATATGGCACAGAAAATATTGAGACAAAAGGAGAAACTGCTGGTTATCAGCAGTTTCTTCTTTTGTTTCAATGTTTTCCCTAGCCATTTCTATCAGGGACGTCAAAACCAGGTCTTGTTTGGGAAAGGGTAGTATAAACTATAAATGATGTATACCTTATACTTTCCATGTCAGATAAAAATCATTTTCTTCTAAGAAAATAGGATTTACTTAAGAAATTTAAGCAGCCTTTGAACTTTCTCAAGAATATATGGGATTTCACTTTTGACTGTCAAATCAACTAAGATTTAGTTTCATTGTGACACAAAATTTAATGTAAATTTAGATTTTGTCCGTTTGTTAAGGCAGAAATGATGATATTAAGGAAAAATGGAAGGAATTGTTCTGATTTAACCCATTTCCACATAGTGACTCTTTTTGACTCCCCTCAAGAAAGGTTAAATTTCACTGACTTGAAATTGTCGTCAATAAAATCTATCAATTTGGACAACCTAAAAATTTTGCTATTTGGTACAAGTACAAAACTCTTTATTGACTCTAGGAACATTGTTGTACATTGTGGTGGGTTAATTGGAGCCATGTTACAGAAAATGCTGAAATATCATTGTTTGTTACATGTACCTAGTTATTGAAATATTTTGCTGCTATCCAATAAAGAAAGTTTCACTCTATGGATACAATGTACTTTTTTGCTCTACATTATAATTTATAATGGTTCGTTTCTTACTTTCCAGGATCCAGATTAGGCCAGTCATATTTAGACAGCACCACAAAATCAGACTGGTATACCATTCAAGACACGGACGATACACAATCACTGGCTTCAACAAGTAAGGGCTGAAAATCTCAATAGTTTTAAATACCTAACCCATTCCCACATACTGACACCTTTTGATACAAAAAAAGACAGAGGCTTTCAAAAACATTTTGGAAAATGAAGAAATTGCTTGTGACAAGCAATTTCTTCATTTCCCACAATATTTTTTACGCAGACAGACAAAAAATGAAAAATTCATTAACTTGAATTTGTCATCTGCAACATCTTTGAATTTGGTCTAGCATAAAATGTTGCTGGCTTGAAATTGGTTAACAAAATTAATGAGAAATATTTTTTTCAAAAAATGACATTTTTAAACATGATTTCATTCTAAGGATTCTTTTGTAACTCTTGTTTCTCAAGGAAAACTATTTTAAAATGGTTCATATTTAGCTTTAGCTCAAGATGAATTACCTGGCAGAGCATCCCTAGCTAATAGCTAGATATGCTCTACCAGGTCATTTATTATGAGCTATAAAAATATTCTTCATGAAAAAACAGAATGTTTACCATTTATTTTCGTTTCAGTATCCCTAGAAACAAGAAGAAGAGCATTTGATGAGCAGGAGATTAACTTATTAAACCAAGTACGCAGACTCCGACAAAAACTTGCGGAGGAAAGTCGGGCCAAAAAGCCTCCACCTGTATCCTCAGCTTGATTAGGGTTCTGAGATTTAGTTATGATAATCTATTAGTGTGATATTCTACAAATTGATTATTCATCAGACATTAAGGTATTCCATCCATCATTAGATACCAAACACCAAAACAAACCAAACAGCAATTTTGGGCATCATCGTGGCAAAGGAAGTTGACGAGATTACCCCTCATCAATTTCTGGGCATCATCCATTGCATTAAAATTGACACGGGATACCCTCTTCAATTTTCTTTACCATGGATGATACCAGAAGTTGCAGGAAGTGTTTGATATTTAATGCTGGATGGAATACCCTAAGGCTTCTTTGATATTGACATCAAATCTAGATCTTGTATGGCAAAGGGTAGAGCTAAAATCTGTTATTTCATTCTTATTAATCCTTTCCCAAAAGGCAAAACTCGAGTGTGGTCCAATTTCAGAGCCGCTACAGACAACAAAATGGATGCTGAGACAAAAGGAGAAAATACTGATTATAAGCAGTTTCTTCTTTTCCTCCTATGTTTCCCGAGCCGATTCTATAAGGGACTTCAAAACCAGGTCTTGTTTAGGAAAGGGTTGAAACCTTTCAAAGATGTTTTTCTCAAATAGAGAGACCTTTAATTGTTTGATTTATAGACTAAAAAGTGAGAACATAGATCATTTGGTTTGCAACCATAATTTATATTTATTGATGTACATGTATTTAGATTTGAAGCTAAAAATTGAGAAAGAAATCTCGGATATTTAGATCTAAGTTTATCTTTTCAATTTATTTTCATTTATTTTCATTTAGTTGTATGCATAGAAATAAGCTGATTTCTGGTGAAAGGGCTCCTAGCATTTTATACCATTTTGGACCTACATCAGCTTTTCGTAGGTTTTCAACGAAGTTTTTCAACGAACACCTCGTAACTGCAGCTTGTTTTAAGCTGCAGTTACAAGGTTTTTGTTGAATAGCAGCATTATGTGTAAGTGACTTTGGATAAGTATCCAGACAGCTGTCTAAAAATTGCCACACATTACGAAAAAGCTAGAATATCATGGATCTTGATCAGACTGTGTGTATACACAGGCTGATCTGGATCCATGTTTTTCTTAAATGGCATAACGAGCCTTTTTCAATGCCACAGGCTACATGTATAAAGAAGCTCTAGACAAAAGACAAGAGAACAATATGGATCTTGATCAGACTGTGTGTTAACAAAGGCTGATCTGATCCATCATGGTCTCGAATGTTGTTAGGGATCAACCCTTTCCCAAACGACTAAATTTTAGGGTGATCCTCTTCAAAAACTGCAAAAAATGACAAAAATAGAATTTGTGTAAAATGTGGCTCAGAAAATATTGAGACAAAAGGAGAAACTGCTGTTTATCAGCAGTTTCTTCTTTTGTTTCAATGTTTTCCCAAGCCATTTCTGTTTGGGATGTCAAAACCAGGTCTTGTTTGGGAAAGGGTTGAGGCAGCCACGGCCATAGCACAGTTGGTAATGCATCAAACTCTCATTCATGAGATCCCAAGTTCGATTCCCAGCCAAAACAAACATCCTGTCTGGTATTTTTCACCCAGCAATGGTTAGATGATTGTGAACCTGTGTAGGTGTGCAGCTGGAGGCTCGGAACGGATATGGTAGTGTTGGTGAGAGAAATAACAGGAAACCATGATTAGGTGTTTCTGCTGCTGCAATATGACCAAATCAGTTGATTGAGGTGTTAAACTCAATTCAATCAATCAATGAAGGTCCCTTTTTCCAGAAACCAGCTCAAATATAATTTATTATGGAAAAGATTATGTGATAGTAAATCATTAAAATTTTCTAAGATATTCTCGTTTTCGATCATTTTTATCAATGTTGAATTAACCCTTTTGCAAACAAGACCAGGGGCCTGTATTATCAACGGTGGTACGATTATTTTTTGCGCAAGTGCTTGTAACAACAAAACTGATTGGCTCAATCTGATTTCTCATGCAATCAGACGTCTTCTTACACAGTTTACACATAAACGTGGTCGTTGGATCATTGATAATAAGGGCCCCTGGTTTTGACGTCCCCTAGAGAAACAGCTTGGGAAAGCAGTGAGACAAAAGAAAATGTGATTATGAGTATTTTCTCCTTTTGTCTCAATATTTTCTTTGCTATATTGAACTAAGTTTATCGATGTCTGTTTTGTCATCTTCAGGAGCTTTAACCCTTTCCCAAACAACAAATTTTTGACTGGTCCAAATTCAAAGATGTTGCAGATGACAATTTCAAGTTAAGTAAATTTAACATCTTTTGGGTTTATTCTTTCGGTAGAAAAACATTGTGGGAAATGAAGAAATTGCTTGTCACAAGCAATTTCTTCATTATCCACAGTGTTTTCCCAAGCTCTTTGCTTTAGGGGAGTCAAAACGAGTCACTGTGTGGTAATGGGCTAAGTGTAACTACCCTCAAATTTTGTCGTTTGGGAAAGGGTTAAACCATTCCCACATATGGACGCTTTTAAATGCCCCACAAGCCAAAGGCTTTGGAAAACAGGGTGGAAAATGAAGAAATTGCTTGTGACAAGCAATGTCAGCATTTTTTACAATGTTTTCAACCCAGAAATGCGTAGATTGTAAAAAAAAAGTTAATTCGCTTGGTATTGTCGTCTGCAACATCTTTGAATTTGGACCACTCTATAATTTTGCCATCTAGTAGGCCTAATGGCTTAATCTTTTCTGGCTATTACCCTTTTTAGAATAACAATTATTTAGACTCGTCCTACTCCCAAAACGGTAATGATTTTGGACTGTTCCAATTTGAAAACTGCTGCAGACAACAAAATGGTTGTTGATGACACAAGTGGTAAACATACTAGTATAGCTCTGCAAATATTGAGGCAAAAGGAGAAAATCTATGTGAGCAGCCGCCGCCATAGCGCAGTTGGAAGCACATCTGCCTCGCACTCGAGAGGTCCCGGGTTGGATACCCGGCCCCGGAAAATAGGGGAGATCGGGGCTAGCTCGGCCCCCTAATTTCGATTGCTCATATGTTGAATTAAATGAAAGTTATTTGGGCGTGATTTATATATTTAAGTTCGACAATCGAAAGCCTTTCAAACTGCGTCTGTCCTTTTCATATTTTTTCTTTTCAATAAAGAGAATTTCAAATTTTAGAGTTTTGATCGTGGTGGTCGAACTTGCCCCATACATGGGGCAAGTTCGGCCCACCCTTGGGGCAAGATATGCACAGACCTATAAATCTTTTTAGACTGTTTACATTTCAAAGAATCTGTATACGACTTCCAAATGAAGGTATAAATTGAAAAAGCATTGTTTTAACTGTCAAATCATCGTGAGTAAGGGAACATTCTGGATAACAAGTAGAGGCTGGGGCAAGTTCGGCCTGTGATTTTGAATTTGTCCATTTTTTTACATTTCTGTTAGAGCTAGGTCTGCGCAATTGATATATTCAGAGTCGACAAGAAATGGCAATTCTAACAGCGATTATTCTTTTTATTCATGGGCAAGTTTGGTGGTGGCCGAACTTGCCCCAACCCCAAAAGTCGAACTAGCCCCGGACAGACCTGGTGTCAACATCACGTCATATCTTCTTTTAGATAACACGAACGCTTCATCTTTAGTTTTAATATGAAAGAGGACTTAATTGTCTTCATAAATATACAAAAAAGTATTCTGAATCCAGGCGCATATTACTATACATAAAAACTTACATAAATGTGGAAAAATTACTGAAAGTATCTGAAAATCAGAATCGTGTTCTAAATTCTGTTTTTGTATTCATTTCGACCAAAAACCTTCTGCGAAAAGCTTTTGTCATGAGTGACATTAAAATCCGGGTCAGAGCTCTCTATCTCTGTCGACAGGTTCAAAAGAGCCACTAGCCGAACTTGCCCCAGGGCCGAACTAGCCCCGGTCTCCCCTACCCTCTCTGACAAAATGTCACCCATCAATGATTTGATATCGTTAGCCTATGTGGGCGAGCAGCTGGAGGCTCGATTAGGGTGTTGTGGTAGTACTGGTATGAGAAACAACAGGAACCTATGGTTAGGTGTTCCAGCGGCCGCGATATGACCATAGCAGTTCATAACGGCGTAAAACCCCAATAAATTTAACCCATTACCAAATGGCAAAATTTGAAGGTGATCCACTTCAAAAACTACCACAGATGACAAAATGGAAGATTTTAAGTAAATTATGGCATAAAAAATATTGAGACAAAAGGAGAAACTGCTGGTTATCAGCAGTTTCTTCTTTTGTTTCAATGTTTTCCCAAGCCTTTTCAATTAGACCCGTCAAAAGCAGGTCTTGTTTGGGAAAGGGTTAATCTATTATGCGACATGTGAAATTCTTTGACTTGTGAGTGAAATACTGTGGAACACAGATAAATACAATATGCAGATCTAAATGTAAAATTATTTATTTGCAAAAATATCATTTGATTCTCATGAACAAACAATTATAAATACAATGAATTATATACACAAACACAGCTTTTATACACAAATTGAAAGACGTGATTTGTTTAGAAACATAGTTTTACCCGTATTATAATAGTAACAAATTTTCGAGAGGTAAATGATAGAAGATTTGTTTAAAATTAATGGGTCGCTAAATATACTTTATATACATGTATACACACACTCTTGCCTTTCTTGTTTAAAACCTAGTAGCCTAAATACAGCTTTGCACAGGCCGCAGTTATGTGATTTTAGAAGTAAAGAAGGGATGTACACTAAGAATAGTATTGCATTATGCCTTAGGATAACATTATATTATTATGCATTACATGAAAATTGATAATATGCATGTAAATCGTCTAGTAAAAACCTCTTGTATGACATCAAAAATGTTTATATACAAATATAAATACACAGTAAATGAAATAGTCATGTAAAAATTGATGAATACCCGTAATCTTAAAATATCATTAAGGCATGATTAGCACCGGTTCGGCAGTGGACAACCAAAACATCTGTTACTGTGGCTTTCACAAGCTAGGATGTCCTATTGCAACTTAAGAAACACTTAAAAAGAACATATTTATAATTAACCCTTTCGGCTTTCACGTACAGTTGTGCCTTATGACGACTCAGTAGAACAAGAGGCCCAGGAGGGCCTGAATCGCTCCACTGGTTAAAGTGGAAGAATTAGCCCATGATTTCTTGTAAGCCTTACACAGCGGCAGCCAAATCTTGATATTTGTGAATAAATTTTGAAGAGAGACTCAAAGAACATTCTTGCAAAGTCTGGTTCAAATTGGCCTTATGGTTAATTTTTAAAGAATTTTCTTATGATTTCTCTAAGTCTGATAAGCCCCTTTCTCCCTGCCACGGCCACATTTTTTTGACATATATAAAAATTTGTGAACAAATTTTAAATAGAACTCTAAAGGCACATTCCTGCAAAGTCTGGTTCAAATTGGCCCTATGGTTGATTTTTAAAGAATTTTCTTATGATTTCTTTAAGTCTGATAAGCCCCTTTCTCCACGCCACGGCCACATTTTTTGACAAAAGTAAAAATTTGTGAACAAATTTGGAAGAGAATGACTCAAGGCACATTCCTGCCAGGTTTGGCTCAAATTGGCCCAATGGTTGATTTTAAGCTCACCTGAGCACGAAGTGCTCAAGGTGAGCTATTGTGGTCGCTTTTTGTCCGTCGGCGTCCGTCTGTCTGTCTGTCCGTCCGTCCGTCTGTCCGTCCGTCCGTCTGTTCACATTTTGTTGTTACCACTCTAGCAACCACAAATATTGACCAATCTTAACCAAACTTGGCCAAAACATGTATGACCATAAGTTCTCGGATGAGTTCGATTTTGAGTCAGATCGAACTAGGAAGTCCAGAGTTATGTGCCCTTGAACGTCAAAAATGGCTAGTTTTGACTTTGTTACCACTCTAGCATCCACAAATATTGATCAATCTTAACCAAACTTGGTCAAAACATGTATGACAATAAGCTCTTGGATGAGTTTGATTTTGAATCAGATCGGATCAGGAAGTCGGGAGTTATGCGCCCTTGAATATCAAAAATTGCTAGTTTTGACTTTGTTACCACTCTAGCATCTACAAATATTGACCAATCTTAACCAAACTTGGTCAAAACGTGTATGACCATAAGTTCTCGGATGAGTTCGATTTTGAGTCAGATCGGACTAAGAAGTCCAGAGTTATGTGCCCTTGAACGTCAAAAATGGCTAGTTTTGACTTTGTTACCACTCTAGCATCTACAAATATTGATCAATCTTAACCAAACTTGGTCAAAACATGTATGACAATAAGCTCTTAGACGAGTTTGATTTTGGGTCAGATCGGATCAGGAAGTCTGGAGTTATGCGCCCTTGAATATCAAAAATTGTTAGTCTTGACTTTGTTACCACTCTAGCATCTACAAATATTGACCAATCAAGACAAAACTTGGCTAGAATGTTGGTAACCATACAATAATGAATGAGTTCGATTTTCAGTGTCATCGAAGTAGGAAGTGTGGAGTTATGTGCCCTTGAACTTGACAAATTTGCCGTTTTCGACTTTGTTTACACTTTAGCATCTACATTTATTGACCAATCAAGACAAAACTTGGCAACAATGTTGGTAACCATAAGATGCTGAATGACTTTAATTTTCAGCTTGATCCAACCAGAAAACTAGAGTTATTGGCCCTTGAATTTAACAAAATTGCCGTTTTCGACTTTATTTTCACTCTAAAAAACACAAATATTGACCAATCAAGACACAACTTGGTCACAATGTTGGTGACCATGAGATCTTATATGATTCCATTTTTCATATTGATAGGACTAGAAAAACCAGAGTTGTGTGCCCTTGATGGTGACAAAATTGCCGATTTCATTTTTAATTTCACTCAAACAGCAATAAATATTGACCAATCAAAAAAACAACTTGGACATAAGGTTGATGAGAATATCTTCATCAGAACAGAGTTATGTGCCCTGGATTATGACAAAATGATTTGTTTTTGTATCGACTTGGTTTTCACTTTAACAGCCACAAATATTGATCATTAAGAGCAATTCCACCTAACCACCAAAAAATTAGCATAGGGGTCCGGCACGCATAGTCTCAGATTTTGATGAAAATTTTTGTATGGGAGACATATGACCCCAAACCACGAAAAATAATGTCAATTCTTCGATCGAGACTATGGTTGCCATGGCAACCAGGTAAAGGCTAAATTTGCTAAATCTGCATTTTCTGGATTTCGAAAATAGTGAAAATAGGCTATCTTTTGACAGTTTGCATGCGTTTCACATTCTAAATTTTAAAAAATGGCTTTATTTATATGAATGTCCCACATCAATTTAATTCTTTCGCATATTCAGTTAACAGGCATGTATCATCTCATAGCCACAATTTTGGAAACAAAATGGCTGCTATCGGCAAAATTGAAAAAAAGCGAAAACGCATACTTTTGGCCAATTTCAAAGCAAAATAACCAGAAAACGCAGCTGGGTTGATAAAAATCACCTGATGGTTCATGGGCTAGCACATATGGGTAAATCATTCGTGAAATAAAATCGGTTGGCAAATTTGTATTGTTCTCGGAAAATCGATTTGAAAAGAAGCAATTTTCACAAATTTCAAAAATGTCAATTTTCTTTTTCAGAGGGGGTATGTTCCTTGTTAGTCAAATAAAATCATTCTAAATAGAATTGTTTAAATACAAAGTGGTATATGAACTCATCCATGAATCAATTGTTGCAACTAAAGCTAAAATTTGTCTCAAATTCACAAATTTGTGTTTTTTCTGCAAGTGACATAGTAACCGGACAGTACTAGTTTCCGTCATTATTTCGGATACTCGTTGAACCATCAATAACCCATGTTCTCCCTATTGGAAATTATGATTGTTATGATTGTCCGTAAAATTTCAAAATAAAATACTGCAACATTAGTCCTGGTTGCAATCTGGTAATATGAGTTTTTAGCTCACCTGAGCACAAGGTGCTTACTGAGCTATTGTGATCACCTTTCGTCCGGTGTCTGTGAGTCGTCGATCAATAATTTCTTTAATTGACACCTCCTAAACTACTAGGCCAATTTCAACCAAACTTGGCAGGGATGTTTCTTAGGAAATCCCCTTTAAGAACCGTTAAAAGAATTGAAATCCATGAAAAACTCTGGTTGCCATGGCAACAGAAGAGGAGAAATTTGACAAAATCTCAATGACATCTTTGAGCGACATCTTCTCCTAAACCATCTTGCAATTTTGAACCAAACTTTGCAGAAATATTCTTTAAAAGGCCCCTTTTACAAATTGCTAAAAGAAATGAAATCCGTTAAAATATCCAGTTGCCATAGCAACAGAAGAGGAGAAATTTGACTAAATCTCAATATTTTCTTTCATCAACATTTCCTCCTTAACTACTAGATCAATTTAAATCAAACTTGACAGAAATATTCCTTAGGGAGTTTCCCTTAAAAATTAACAAAAACTAGAATATCACTGAAAGTGATCATACCCCCCAAAAGCGCAGTTTTTGTGCATTTTGAGAAATTGATTTCATTTGAACTGTGAGCTGATCAATTGGGAAATAGAGCGAACAAAAAATCAACAGATCAAACAACAAATTTAACAATCCACAAGCCCCGCCCTGACATGCCCATATTTTTCAATAAACCAAAAACTCACAACCATGCATTGAAGACAGTCAACCAAGGAACATTCCTGTACGATTTGGTTCAAATTTACAGTATAATTGCTTTTTTCTTATGATTTCGTTAAGTCTGATAAGCCCTGCCTTGCCATTACCACATTTTTTGCAAATCAAAAATTCACAAACAAATTTCGAAATAAGTCCCCCTATGAACATTCCTGCCAATTTTCATAAAAAAATCGCCGAATCAAAAATTCACGAACAAGTTTCGAAAAGAGTCACCCAAGGAACATTCCTGCCAAGTTTGGTAAGAATTGGCTCAGTAGTTAAGGAGGAGAAGATTTTTGAAGAATTATCTGACAATTTCTCAAAATCGGATAAGGCCCGCCCTGCCACGCCCACGATTTTTGGCGAATCAAATATTCATGAACATGCATTGAAAACAATCACTCAAGGGACATCAGTGCCAACTTAAGTTCAAAATGGTCAAAGAATTGATTTTGAATGATTTTTCACATGATTTCTTCAAGTCCGATAAGCCCCGCCCTGCCACGCCCACAATTTTTGACAAATCAAAAATTCACGAACAAATTTTAAAAAGAGTCACCCAAGTAACATTACTGCCAAGTTAGGTAAGAATTGGCTCAGTGGTTAAGGAGGAGAAGATTTTTGAAGAATTATCTGACTATTTCCCGAAATCGGATAAGCCCCGCCCTGCCACGCCCTCATTTTTTGACGAATCAAAAATTCATAAACATGCATTGAATACAATCACAAAAGGGACATTTGTGCCAAGTTAAGTTCACAAAGGACAAATAATTGATTTTTAAAGATTTTTCACATGATTTCTCTCAGTCTGATAAGCCCCACCCAGCCACGCCCACAATTTTTGAAGAATCAAAAATTCACGAACAAGTTTTGACAAGAGTTACCCAAGGAACATTCCTGCCAAGTTTAGTAAGAATTGACTCTGTGGTTCAGGAGGAGAAGATTTTTGAAGAATTATTTAACAATTTCTTGAAGTCGGATAAGCCCCGCCCTGCCACGCCCTCATTTTTTGACGAATGAAAAAATCATGAACATACATTGAATACAATCACTCAAGGGTCAATCCTGCCAAGTATGGTTCAAATTGGCCTGGTAATTGATTTTTTAAAGATTTTTCACATGATTTCTCTAAGTCCGATAAGCCCCGCCCTGCCACGCCCACAATTTTTGACGAATCAAAAATTCACGAACAAGTTTTGAAAAAGGTCACCAAAGGAACATTCCTGCCAAGTTTAGTAAGAATTGGCTCTGTGGTTCAGGAGGAGAAGATTTTTGAAGAATTATTTAACGATTTCTTGAAGTCGGATAAGCCCCGCCCTGCCACGCCCACATTTTTTGACGAATGAAAAAATCATGAACATACATTGAATACAATCACTCAAGGGTCAATCCTGCCAAGTATGGTTCAAATTGGCCTGATAATTGATTTTTTAAAGATTTTTCACATGATTTCTCTAAGTCCAATAAGCCCCACCCTGCCACGCCCACAATTTTTGACGAATCAAAAATTCACGAACAAGTTTTGAGAAGGGTCACCCAAGGAACATTTCTGCCAAGTTTGAAAAGAATTGGCCCAGTGGTTGAGGAGAAGATTTTTGAAGAAATTCCTAATGATTTCTTTAAGTCTGATAAGCCCCGCCCTGCCACGCCCACAATTTTTGACGAATCAAAAATTCATGAACAAGTTTTGAAAAGGGTCACCCAAGGAACATTTCTGCCAAGTTTGGAAAGAATTGGCCTAGTGGTTGAGGAGGAGAAGATTTTTGAAGAATTCCCTAATGATTTCTTTAAGTCTGACAAGCCCCGCCCTGCCACGCCCACAATTTTTGACGAATCAAAAATTCATGAACAAGTTTTGAAAAGGGTCATCTAAGGAACATTTCTGCCAAGTTTGGAAAGAATTGACCCAGTGGTTGAGGAGGAGAAGATTTTTGAAGAATTTCATAATGATTTCTTTAAGTCTGATAAGCCCCGCCCTGCCACGCCCAAAATTTTTGACGAATCAAAAATTCACGAACAAGGTTTGAAAAGGGTCACCCAAGGAACATTCCTGCCAAGTTTGGTAAGAATTGGCCCAGTAGTTATGGAGAAGAAGATTTTTGAAGAATTATCTAACAATTTCTCGAAGTCTGATAAGGCAATTTTCAACAAAGGGCCATAACTGAGTAAAAAATCTATGAACCATGACCAAAATTTCATGTGCACATATTTGAGAGCTATCAAGCATGCCTGTAAAGTTTCAATGAAATCCATCCAATATTTACAGAGAAATTGAATGGACAAGAAAATTCACTCAAGGGCCATAACTCTGTGACAAATCAATGAACCGTAACCAAAATGTGATATACACAATGGCACTTGGTAATGAGCTCACATGTAAAGTTTGAATAAAATTGGGTCAGTAGTTTAGGAGTAATAGAGTGGACAAAAAACCAACAGACGGACCAACAGACCAACAGACAGACCAACAGACAGACCAACAGACAGACAGACAGACAAGCTGACTCCTATATACCCCCCAAATTGAATTTGAGGGGTATAAAAATGATATCCATTAAAAGCTCTGGTTGCCATGGCAACAGAAAAAGAGAAATTCGAGGAAATCTCTATGACATCTTTGAATGACATTATTCTCCTAAACTACCAGGCTAATTTCTACCAAACTTGACAGAAACATTCCTTAGGATGTCCCATTTAAAAATTACTAAAGTAATTGAAATCTATACAAAAGAAAACTGGTTGCCTAGGCAACAGAAAAAGCAAAATTAAACGAAAACTGTCAGAAACAATTTCTCCATAACCGCAGAGCCATCTTCCTATTTGCATTACTTATGATATATTGCTAAGAGGTATTTTTCTTTGTTTGGGAGAGGGTTAAAGGAAAATTTCTCCGTTTATGTCAATGGATAAAACAGCCAAGTAACAAAGATAGCCAGGATCATAATCTGGATCATAATCTCGCATCTTAAGTTTCATGTTTTTGTCTTAGAGATACCTAGGTCATGTAAAAGGTGGGTCTTGTTCTGCATGGAGAAAGTTTCAAACTTCTATCAGGTGAGCGATCCAGGGCCATCTTGGCCCTCTTGTTAAAGAATTTTCTTATGATTTCTTTAAGTCTGATAAGCCCCTTTCTCCCTGCCACGGCCACATTTTTTGACAAATGTAAATATTTGTGAACAAATTTTGAAAAGAATGACTCAAGGCACATTCCTGCCAGGTTTGGTTTAAATTGGCCCAATGGTTGATTTTTAGAGAATTTTCTTATGATTTCTCTAAGTCTGATAAGCCCCGCCCTGCCACGCCCACAATTTTTGACGAATCAAAAATTCGCGAACAAGTATTGAAAAGGGTCACCCAAGGAACATTCCTGCCAAGTTTGGTCAAAATTGGCCCACTGGTATAAGAGGAGAAGATGTTTAAAGAAAAAGTTAACGGACGGACGCACGCACGCACGACGGACACAACGCCATGACAATAGCCCGCTGGCCTTCGGCCAGTGGAGCTAAAAAGGATTAAGAAAATAAAGAGACAAAAGAAGAAAATGCTGATAACCAGCATTTTCTTCTTTTGCCTCAATATTTTCTTTGCGCAAATTAACACCAAACCCAATCTTTATAACCACCCATTCGTCGTCTGCCTGAGCTTTCCCGCACGATTTTTTCCCGCACGATCACCATGAAACTTTGTTGTTTGGAACACGGCTAATCTCTTGCTTATTTGAAACGGTCTTTGGTCTTGAGGTAGATCGGTATCATTTACAAAACCTATCAATCGTCACCACTCGGTCGATTCCGTATACACCCGAATGAAGTCCGAAGAGCACTTTTTTCGCAGATCGGCTCCATAAGCACAACTCCAATCTGGTTTAGGCTTGTAGAACCCGTGGCAAATGTCTATTTATAAAGTCCAATTCTTCCGGCTCATGACTCCCTTTCCAAACAATCAAGGTCAAGTAATCTCAATGGAATGGACTCGTCCAAACTCCCGATTTCTTGAAATGAACTTTCCTGGCTGGTTCCGTCAACGTTTGGTTCATTTTCTTCCCAGACTTCCCCGGTGACTGGATCTCGGACTTTTTGGAACATAAACACACAGTACACAGCTGAAACGGGAAACAGAAAATTGTTAAGATTTTGTTCCAATATACACAATAAATGAATAATAATGGTTTTAGAAAAAATCATATGTTAGAAGAATCGTTTGATTTGTGTACGAAGACTTGATTTTCCTTTCCTAAAAGCAAGAAAACTTTAGGAAAACTTTGTTAACTTTGTGAAATACTAATTTAAGAACAGACAAGTGGACATTTTTTTTAAAGGAAACACATTATAATCCATCTGCTAACGGATTTAACATTAATATTTAACAAATGATATACTCACTTATTGCCTCCCATTCTGCCTTTGACAGGGTCCCCTGTAAACATTAACGAAAAAAGCAAATTACTTATTTTGAAAAAAAAAAAAGAAAAAAGATTTGAATCGAAGTCGAATTTCATTTCAAAGTTCAAATAATTGTAGATGTATTTATCAAATTTACAAGTTGAACTTTAAATACGAAATTTCACCAAGAACAAAAATACTGGAAAATGTTATTAAGCGCTGTGTCGTAAGCAGTTACTTTGCATTTCCACTTCTGTATGTTGGTGATATATATTACCCTTTTCGTTAGGGATGTCAACATCCGGCATTGAAAGTTAAACGAGTGAAAATTAATCATACATACCACAGAAGAAGACACTTTCTTCCCATAGATATCATGTTTGTCATTTGACTTGGCGTTTACACGTTCTAGAAACTCTCTAGCGTGGTCGTAGTCTTTATCAGGAGATCCAAACAAGCGGCTGTTTTCTTTGGCTGGGTATTCCTGAAATACAAAGGAACTTTATCATTTATCTAAGTCGACATAAATTTGGTTTTGGTGATTTGGTGGTAAAATACGTAGATCTATGTATAACATGTAGTAGAAGGCAAAATATCAAATGTAATAGCCAGCGCGACAATTGTAAATCGAAATAAATGAGAAAAGTACTACTGAATACTCCATTTAAATAGACGTATAATACTTTAAGTAAGTTTCAATAAAATGAAAAAAAAAAATATTTCAACCCACCTCTAATGCGTCCATTGTCTTCAACAATTTTCTATTCTTAGGATCTTTTACCGCTTCTTTGTAAAATTCTGCAAACGGCATCTTCATGACTAATTTCATACCGTATTTTTCTGCCATCCTGAATTTAGAAAAGATAAATCATATTAATGGAAATCATAGTAAATGATTCATATTGTATCACAAATACGAAAGCTCTGGTTTTCTACATAAAAGGATACCAATTGTAGAAGTAAATACTGGAGAATTAGCTGATGAGAACCCAACTTATAATTTTGATAATATTGAAAAAATATTTAGAAGACATTCTATGAGAGAAGAAGATAAGTACTGCTAAATACTATTTTTCTCTTTGCTTTCCAGAGCTTTCCAGGCATAATCTGGAGCCGTTTTTAATGCCCACCGAATGTAAGAAAGTAAGCATTATAAAATGAAGTGAAAACGATTGAATGCATCGGAAAACGTTAACAAATATGCAAGAAAACTTACATTTCTAGGAGAGGAAAATAGACCAGAAACTCTTGACAATCGACTACCCCGTCTAATTGAAAGTTAAATCTGGCACCAAACAACGGGAGATTCTCTTTGTCTTCAGTCTCAAATGTGACTTTGTAAACATCGTTACCAAATGACATGTCCGGTGACTCTCGAAGTCTCTTTCTGTAAGAGACAACAAAGTTTTACAATGATAGACCATTTGTTGCATATTTTCTTTGACAGATACTTGATTCTGTGTTATTACGCTAGTCCCAGCCAATGTATACTTAACAAATACCTCTTTTAAAGTTCAGTCTGGTAGCAGTTTTGATAAATTTAGCAATTGCATGTATCACCTTTTTCACAATTGACATATTTCTCATGGGATAAAAAAGCTTTATTCAAATGAATCATTTTACTTACACAAGTTCATTTGAGTCTGTCGTTGTACCGATAAAATATCCTCCAAGATTCAAACATTCTACTGCATTCCTGAGCATCATTTCAGCTTGAGAAAGTCCCTCAAAACTGTAGTGGAAGGCGAACTGGCAGCTACAGATGTCAATTTTGGTCTCGGGGTCTTTGTACAGATCTTTTAGTCTTTTCTGAAAAAATAAATAATATCTCTCTTTATATACCTACAATACATTTCAAAATGAGGCTCAATTCTGAGACTAATTGCGTAAAATTTCTATTCAACCAATTCCTCATGGACTTTGATAAACACCGCATATTCTATCAAGCGATTTCTTTTCTGTTCTACTTTTTGTGCTCTCCTGGTTATGTTTTTATAGATCAATATCTTTCTCATATAATTATGTAACACACGGTCTAATGATGATTTTTATCATCAATAACTATGATAAAGACCTACTTACTTTAGATAAGTCTGCAGCGATAAACTCGGCATCAAAATGGTTGTTATTTGTTTCTTCTGCCATCATTTCGTTATATCTTTGTTCAGTGCGCTCTACACATTTAGCAGCAATATCTGTAAGAATGATAGTACATTTCAGTAAAGATTGCAAGAGTAAATGTGGACTTCAGCAAAATTAATGATAATAAAATTTATAACAATAACGATTATGATGATGATGAAATAAGTAGCGCTTCAGTTCCTTGGTGTAAAATCTTACATTTAAATGAAAAAGACACTAATACAGAGGGGAAGGGATAATAGGCCTAATAATTATATTGTACCATTTCTGAGGTTCATTTTTATTGGTGCACATTGCAATTATTGTAGAAAATGAACAATTTTTATTATCGGTTTTTTGTACGTATCGAATATTCTAAAATTGTTAGAGAAAAAAGTATTCTTTATTTCTACGAAACTCACCTGCACAAATGAGTTTCTTGAGACCACCTTTCCTCCATTTGGGCAGATCTTTACCCTTACCGGAGCACAAATCCAGCACAGTTATACCTTCACCCTCACCCTTCTGTTGTTTTACTTTGTTCAGAGTGTCCACTGTAAAGATAAAATAGAATCATTAGTTGAGAAATTATGGATAATAGTACGTATTGCTTTTATGAGACTTTGCAGATCAGGGTTAAATTAAAGCAATTTAAAATCATTTAAAGCCACTTTGGACTACAATGATATTAGTGGTAAGATCGCGATGGGTTTCGTGATATTTTAAAAGGTAAAACAAAGTAGGTCAGAATGTGAAATAGGGTCATATTTTATCTAAACTAAAATGTTATAGTTGGAGTATACTCTTTATCAATATAAACACTCAACCTATAGTCTATTTCATAGGCATGTCATGATTCATAGTCTATTTCTACAACTTGTATAGTCTGTTTCATTTTTGTTTATCAACAACGATAAATATAGAACAAGACAGGTTTTTGAAAATCATTTTAATGAAATAGGTTGCTGTCCTACAATTTGGATGACCCTATTGGTGCGATAACCGAATACCAAAATAAAACAAAAACGCAAAATAAGTTTGAATGCACCTCTTTATTAGCATGTACTCTTAAAGGTTGAAGCGGTACATTTTAAACCTATTCCAAACGACGGAACGCAAGACTCTCTCAACTTGAAAACTGCTACAGATGACAAAACTGATGTTGATAAAGACAGAATTGTTAATGATGGTTATGAACATTTTCAGCATTTGTCCCTAGTTTTTAGCTCACCTGAGCACAAAGTGCTCAAGGTGAGCTATTGTGGTCGCTTTTTGTCCGTCGTCCGTCCGTCCGTCCATCTGTCCGTCCGTCCGTCCGTTCACAATTTCTTTCAACATCTTCTCCTCCTAAACCATTGGGCCAATTTTTACCAAACTTGGCAGGAATGTTCCTTGAGTGACCCTTCTCAAAACTTGTTCGCGGATTTTTGAATCGTTAAAAAATGTGGCTGTGGCAGGGAGAAAGGGGCTTATTAGACTTCAAGAAATCATAAGAAAATTCTTTAAAAATCAACCATTGGGCCAATTTGAACCAGATCTTGCAGGAATGTGCCTTGAGTCATTCTTTTTAAAATTTGTTCACATTTTTTTCATTTGTCAAAAATTGTGGCCGTGGCAGGGAAAAAGGGGATTATCAGACTTGGAGAAATCATAAGAATATTCTTTAAAAATCAACCATTGGGCCAATTTGATCCATACTTGGCAGGAATGTGCCTAAAGTCATTCTTTTCAAAATTTGTTCACAATTTTTTACATTTTAAAAAAAAATGTGGCCGTGGCAGGGAAAAAGGGGCTTATTAGACTTAGAGAAATCATAAGAAAATTCTTTAAAAATCAACCATTGGGCCAATTTGAAGCAGACTTTGTAGGAATGTTCTTTGAGTCATTCTTTTCAAAATTTGTTCACATTTTTTTCAATTGTTAAAAAACTTTGGCCTTAGCAGGGAGAAAGGGGCTTATCAGACTTGGAGAAATCATAAGAAAATTCTTTAAAAATCAACCAATGGGCCAATTTGAAGCAGACTCTGCAGGAATGTTCTTTGAGTCTCTCTTTTCAAAATTTGTTCACATTTTTTTCATTTGTAAAGAATTGTGATGTGGCAGGGAGAAAGGGGCTTATTAGACTTAGAGAAACCATAAGAAAATTCTTTAAAAATCAACCATTGGGCCAAATTGAAGCAGACTTTGCAGGAATGTTCTTTAAGTCTTTCTTTTCAAAATTTATTCACAATTATTTACATTTGTCAAAAAATGTTGGCGTGGCAAGGAGGAAGGGGCTTATCGGACTTACAGAAATCATAAAATTCTTTAAAAATCAACCATTGTGCCCAATTGAACCAGACTTTACTGGAATGTTCCTTGAGTTACTCTTTTCAAAATGTGTTCACAAATTTTTCCATTGGTAAAAAAATGTGGGCATGGCAGGGAGGAAGGGCTTATCAGACTTAGAGAAATCATAAGAAAATTCTTTAAAAATCAACCATTGGGCAGATTTTTTATTTCCCTTATCTGTTGCTCTCAGGCTGGCCCCATGTTTATCTTAAGTAAACAAATAATGGATTAGCCTTAGCTTATCAGATGGTTATCTTTCACTATATTCTATCAATCACAGACAAAATCTTGTTAATTGAGCCTATCATAAATGATCAATCTCTAACAGATCAGTATGCTTTGAAAATTAGCCCTATGTTGTATATTGCGAAATCATGAAATAATTGTTGAAAATAAACTAACTCAACAATTCTGCTAATTCATACCCAACCTTACAGGATCGATTGGAACAAAATAATTACTTAATTGTTTCCAAACAGAAAGTCCTTAAAAGTTTCATGCCTTTGAATTTGACAAAATTGCCATTATCACTCTTGGCATCTTGATTCAGGTGAGCGATTTAGGACCATCATGGTCCTCTTGTCTAGTTTTTTTTCTAATTTGATACGTCAAAACCATGTCGTGTTTGGGGGAATTGGTTGAAGAGGACATGAATAATACCCAATTTATGAAAAATGCAACACTTACTTATACTTATTCGTTTAATCCAGTTGTTGAAATTTCTCATATGGTAAATTCTGCTTTCTTGTCTCTTTTCCGGAGCAACGTCCACCAAATTGTCGTAGTGCTTAGCAACCTTGTTTCCATGGCATTCTGTGAATTCCTCATGACCTTGACCTCCAGAAATGAGGTTCTGAGATCGGTTCAGTGCAAAAAGGTCATTTGTGAAAAGACCGTTTGAGTCACTCTTGATCAGCATCTAAAGATAAAAGAAATGATTTGTGTGAATGGTATTTGGCATTACTTTCAACAATAATTAAATTGAATTGTTGTGAGTGGATCAAACAAGGATGCATTACGACATTTTCGACATCAGAACAGACTTAACAGTATATCCTAGATACAAACTACTTAGTTGTACTTTTAAAGGTCAATCATTTATTATAAAGCATTTCAGTATTCAGAATTCACGTCAAGCATTCAATATTTTTGATATTCAAAGAGAAAACAAGCACACGAAATAATTGATGTCAATAAAATGTACAAAAACGGGAAAAATATCTTATAAATAATAAAAAAATAAAACAATTAATACATACAAGAAAAGAAAACAAATAAATGTATAAACTGAACAGATAGTTGATGTCTTCCTCTATAAACAAAATGCACTTACCTTTATAAGTGTAAAATATGTAGTTAGAATTCCAATAAAATAATATTGAGCGTTAAGCTTATTTTAAGCTTTGTGTGTGTTCGACAGTTCAGTTGTCAACCAACTCTAAATCCATGAAATTGTCCAGTATATATAGCTTTAAACAAGGCCTTGAAATCCTGACATTGGCCTCTAACGTATGTTGTAACAACGTGAACCAACCTTGTCCATCGTTATAAAACGGGTCATTCACTTACTATGGTCATCTAACCTTTATTCTGAAACGTCAAATAATTACATACTTCCTGCGAACTACCATAAACGAAAAATCAATTTCATTTATATACGATGTAGAACAGACATTATTGCATCAAAAGTAGAAATTGCTTGTTTTTAACATTTTCTAGTTTTGCATCAATGTCTTCCTCTGACTTTCTGTTTTTGGACGTCAAAACTAATATTTGTTTTGGTAAAAGGGCTAATCTTCAGACGAGATAAACTGTCGAAACTCAAATGTGGGATAAGGACAATGACACTGTAGGGCTCTAATTATTGTAACTATCATCGATTCATCAAAACTCATTGATTTCGGACTGACTGATCTCTTTCTTAAAAGGGTGGGGCGGGGGTAACTTTTTTCAGCATAATAGCCTGTTTTTGACAAGGCACAGAGGGTATGATTAATTTTTTTATTATTATTTATCGTATTATTTTTTTCACTTGCAGAAATGCATGACATGCAGCAATGGAACTTTTGATATTTTAGACGGTTAAATAGGAGTAAGCTTGTCGGAAAGTCCGTTTGATTGTCTGCTAGGTGAAATGATGGAAATAGGCAAAGCGATAGGGTTTTTAACGTATGACACTGAAAAGACACTCACATCAGTATGCCATTTCTCATTATACAGTAGACACTCGTTATGTCGACATCGGATGAGTCGAACTCCGGATATGTCGAGGTAATTTGCTGGTTCCTATGACTTCGACACAACGAGTGTCGACTGTATATTCTTTTAGTAAATTATCGCCATTTTCCCATACTTCACCGACGTTATTATCATGTACAGATTTACCCAATTTTCACTTCAGAGGTCGAAATATTTTTAGTTACTCCCATTTCGTTTCACCCCGCCAACTATAGTTTAAGGTTTTCCACGTTGAATTTAGTGTGACCTCCTGGCCAACGTGACGAATGAGAATAGTTTCACCAATCTTTGATCAGGAAGAACACGGTGGATAATCAAGTGAAACACCAATTCCAGAAAATCTTCAATAACGATTATTGGGACCGATTTGAATTCAGTTTGAAGCAGAAAAAGTGGACAGACATAACGCAATAAATGGACGTGGCGGATCAGCTGATAAAAAATTTTATTGAAGATCAACCAAAATTTTGCTATCCTTGAAATACTACAGGTAACGGAGAACCTATTTGAGAACAAAATGGATCTTATTCAGAAAATAGGAAAATTAGACCTTCAGGAAGAAAGGCTGGTAAACAGCACTTTTTCCCTTTGACTCTGTATTTTCTGTACTATAGTGTAACCATCTGCTATCTTATCTACATCCATTTCGTTGCAATGTCTTTAGAACAGGAAATGTTTCGAATTTGGAATCAAATATCCATTTGGGCTAAATGCCATGCTAGCTGATGAAATGCTTACAAAGCTTAGGCAAAAGCACAGAGAAACAGAAGAGAAATGTTTTCGCTTTTATACATGTAAAACTTATTCAACTTTTTTGTAGAGCTCTGCAATATTGCAAATTTTGTGTTTATTCTGCGGCACTAAATGCCCATGCAACAATTTTCATCAAATTTTTAAAGCGAAACATTCCCCTTTTTTGTGATTGTGAATGTCAAATGAAGTATCTTATTGTTCTAAATGTAAACATATGCCAGAAAATTTTAATATTGTTTTGAAAATATAGATATTTTTGTCATAATTAGGCTAAGATAGGGTGGGTGAGGTAAGATAAAGTCAAATATCTGTTTTATTTGCGTGGAAAGGTGTGCTGATTTTTTATGCAAAATAACTCTTGTTATTATCTTTAAAATATCCAAAAACAAAAATATTCATTGGGTAATTTTTTGGCAAATTGAAAACAAGTTGCAAGATTTTCTAAAAAAAATGTTATTTTTCAACTTTTCCCGTAATGTTTTCCAGAAAATCGTTTTAAAATATTTCTTATAATCATTTCATTACATTTGTGCATATGGTAAGTCTCTAAATTGATATATTTTTAATTTGAAGTTATCCATTCAAAATAACTTGCTATATAACTTTAAAACGTAAGGGCAATTTTGCGAAAATGGTCATTACTAGTCAAGGTCAGATAACTCTGACACAAAAACGAGTCAGGAAACTTATCCTGATTTTTTTATATTTTGTTCAAGAAATGTTACTTCACAACATATGTACAAATGAAAAAAATCATTGGGCGGATAAAAAGTGACACCGAGTCCAAACTTACCTGAAGATAATATTGAGTCGCAAGGCCATTAAAACTAGAAGAGTCGACATTGAACAAGAAAGTTGATTGAAATTCTTAATATTTGTTATCAAGGGTGTTAACCTTTTCCTAAACAAGGCCTGGTTTTTACGTGTCTGTTGGAAAGGGTATTTGAAAACAATGAGACAAAAGAAGAAATTGCTGATGTCAGCAATGTATTATTTCTTCTGTTTCGTGTTTTTATGACATTTGATCATTTGAAAATGTCATCTTCAAAATGATCACATATAGTGTTGCCGATCTTCGCTCATAAAACGTACGTCTCATTTAATCAGATGGCTGCCAATGTGAATATGCGTCCAACCTGACAAAAGTAAGGATTACCCAAATCATTGACACACATTCAAAAGCTTCAAGGCTTTAAATGTAATATGTCGAGCAGTTTTGGTAAATCTGTAAAAGGTCAGTAAGGCAACTAGCCAGGTATATGGTCTTTCCCACACAGGTCACGTCATTCTTGTCAGAGAGGGGATACATGACAAATTTTTGATGCATAGCATCAAAAGTAGCCCACAATCTTTTGGTCAGCAATAATTCAAAAAAGTTTTTGCATTGTGTCTACTTAAAAGTGATGGGAACGGGCACTAATTACCGATTTTTCAGTCAGGCCGAATAAGAACTGTGTGTCTAGAATGGGTAAAGGAAATCTTTAGAATTAAGTTTTCTGTGGTACCAATGTTTAGTCGTGATATATGGCATTGATCTATGCATTCGATTTGGCGTACCATTATGCAATTAGAAACGTTGAGACTTTGATAGGTTTAAATGAAATTGGCAGTGGTAATGTTGTTTGTTTGGCTAAATTTGTGGACTAAATCATTCAGCAAGTGGCAAGAATCTGATAGTTTCAATTTCAATGTACATGACAAAAACAATCCATGTCAAAAGTGTATGTCGTAGTATACAAATAATAGCAGAAAAAAATCTGAATCGATCTGGATTTTTCAGATACTACATATTTTCTCACAATCATCATGTCCCTTATTTTTCTTATTAGGGGTGTCAAGATGAGATCTATCTTGTTTTAGACAGGGTACACTCTGTAACCATAGCTTGAACAAGACGAAGTAAATAGGTATAGGTCATCCATAAACACTGGTTTTTTATACATTGTCTGCTATATGTTTTATATCTGAAATGTTCTGTCATGCGGGCGGTCAAAAGGTGGTACTACAAAATGTAGCGATCCGTTAAATCATCAGAACAACATATAGGAAGGGGTAAACTAAATGCGCTCTATTTTCTTTAATTTTAAGATGCAAACTAGATTTCGTGGTAACTCCTTTTAAAATACGATTTCAATAAGTACACATAAGTACACATATTGTAGTGTTCGATCGATAGCATATCATATTTTGCTTTTTAGAAAAGTTATTACCCCTATATGTAGCTCTTACGTCAGTAATATTCTTGATGTACCCGGTAGCAAAACAAATTGACGTGGCAAATGATTTTAAAACACGAAAAAAAACTAAACGGCATTCTGTCAGTTTGAATTTACTACACGTTGTGAAGAAGCTTTAAGTGCCAAACATGGGTGTTGATCAGACGGTATGTATGCACTAGCCGATGAGGATCTATGCTTGACTATTTGCTTGCTAATAATGTCAACCGAATGGTCAATCGAGTCAATTTTCCCTAAAGTTCACAATGAGACTTATTTAGCTATTTCGAAGAAATGGAGCTGATGGCGCCGAAATGGAGATCTTCATTATTACAATAACTTGGTGGTCGTAATATGAGTTCACATTTGTCTAACGTTAATGTTAAATACAAGTAAGTGCAGCAACTATTTTGAAAAAAAAAAGAGTTTCAAGCTCTATGTCGCTAACGCGACTGCGAAGGCACCATCCCGCATCCCGTGACCCTTTGAAGCATTCTGGTGTAATCTGATATAATCATATCCCAAACAGCAAAATTGAAGTTAATTTGAATTGATTAAGATGTTCAGCAAACCATGGCCTTCGATCAAATACAAAATTAAAGTTTACAGAAACAATCATTTTTTGAAGGCTCAAGGAATTGCTCATGTTCAGCAGCTGAACTAAAACAAATGAAACAAATATGTAAAAATTATGAAAAGAATCGAGCGAAAGCGGGATTTGAACTCATGACATATAAGCTATGATGAACTCTATATCCGGTGTCGTAACCACTGTACCACTCAAGCTTTCATATGTAATGAAGCTTATAAAACTTTAAATTATTTAAATATATTGGATTTGTCCCTGTCGAAATTGAAGGAATATGAAATAAAATACAATTTCATATTTTATGCAGTATATTTCCTCGTGAATGTCGTAAACATGTCAAAATAAGTAAGCTTTTAATTTAATAATCCTTATAGACAAACAATTCAACCATTTTCAACAAATAGGTCGAACATTTTGTACAATGATCGCCTAACAAACTCTACACGGGCATATCTCATAGCTCACGGCTCGGCTTCCAAAAAAAAGTAAAGCGTATTTGAAGAATTCATGAAAACTTTCTTATTGATTTAAAAATATACAAAAAAAAGATAAAAAGAATCTAGCGTGAGTGGGTTTCGAGCCATATACCAATAAGAGGGAATAGAGGCATTATAAGTTATTTAGATTCCAAATTCGACGTTATATTTCATAAATTTACCAAGAGCAAAATTTTGTTTCGTCGTCTATAACCTAATTTTCCTTTTTATCATGTCTTATTTAAAATAAACACTACGCTCGAGTGAATCCCTAATTTGTCTTCTCTGCATTGATTCGCGTGCTAACCCATTACCACACAGTGACTCTTTTTGAGTCGAATTGGCTTCGGAAAACATTGTGAAAAATGAAGAAATTGCTTGTGACAAGCAATTTCTTCATTTTCCACAAACTTTGATTTTACACAGAATGACTAAAAATGTTCATTTTAAACTTTCGTCTGCTACATTTATGAATTTGGACAAGTCATTGCCTTTTGGTAATGGGTTTAAACGTTATTTAAGACTGTCTTCACTTATTGTTGTTGGTTACGTGATTCCCCGTCGTTAAGTAGCCCGGATTTGCCGATCAATGTTTTTGTAGTGGTACAAGAAATGTCAGGAACATTGTCATTCTCCCCGTAGAGTGATCGTTCATTGCTCTTCGCATATCATCTCTGGAAAGGGTTACCTCGGCTAGAGTCCGCGAATCGTGGTTTACCGAAGGATAACATGTTTAGTTACTTTGTAACTGTTTTTTTTTGTATTATACATTAGAAAAAGAACATATCATTCTGTCTGCATCAGAAGTGCTCTCAAATTTAGGCATTGATCTTATTAAAACGGGACTATTTTCTTATTCTTCCAAATTAAAGTGGGACTATTTTTATATTCTTCCAATCTCATAACAAAGGCGACATGCAAGAGCCTCTGTGAAAGAGAGTGGAACACTCTATGAGCTGGCCCAGTTGCTAAACATTGAGTGTAATTCTAAAACAATAACATCGTCGCTTTTCAACAAAAACATCGTAACTGCAGCTTGAAACAATGTGCGGTTACGAGGTATTTCTTGAAAAGGAGAGACATTATTGTGGTTTACATGTACTATTTTCCCGAATTATTTATCAATAATGATGTCTAATAAATAGATCAGTACAGTTAACGACAAACCGCCAGCATGGTCCAATTTAAAAGCTGTTGCAGACGACAAAATATGTATTTGATAATTATTAACTTTAAAAAGATAGGATTTCGTTTATAATAAAGGACCGAGTATATAGGAGTCAGCATCTAAATTTCCATCCAACGTTTCAATGATTTCTCAGCAATTCTTTTTAACCGGAGACTTCAAAACAATGTCTTATTTCTGGAAAATGTCCTCTTTAAAATTCTCCACCAAACACTGGTTTTGGACGTTCCTTATATAGAAGGGTTGGGAAAACAATGAAGCAAAATGAGAAAATGCTGAAATCCAGCCTTTTGTAATTCTTTTACAATATGTTCTGAGCTACATTGTAAACAATATTTCTCATCATCAAACTTGTAGGCTGAAGCTGCTTTCAAATTATATTAGTAAACCTTTTTGCCGTCTGGGATAGGTTATGAGGACACAGGTGCGCCTATAAATCCACTAAGGTAGAATATCCCTTATGAGATACGCGCAACGTCGGAATTATTCGGGCGAAGTCGAAAACATGCGGCGTTGGATTTTTCCACCGCCGAATGTTTACGACCGCGGCCGAATAGGTTTGGATACGTAACGACGCCGCTCGAAAAAAAAAAACAAACAAAAAAAAACCCCAAAAAAACCGATGTTTTATGAATCTCAAAATGGCCATGTTACGGGTATTCTACCTTAATGTAAACTAATGATCAAGATGTAATCGATTGTCTTCGAAAACTGCTTGGAATGTGTTCATGTTTTTTTTTTCTTTTTTTTTTTTCTTTTTTTTTTTTCTTTTTTTTTTGACATAGTAACATTGCTAATTTGACATATTTTTCCTATTTTTTGTCACATTGAACTCTTGGTTAAGCTATGGCCGCTTCGTCCGTTTTGTCCGCTTTTAGTTTATACGGACATTTATGATCGACCAATATATCGTCGCTTTTCAACGAAATCCTCGTAACTGTATATTATAGCTTGTTACTCGTTAAAAGCTGCAATAACGAGGTTTTCGTTGAAATGTGACAATATTCCTACCGACTGTCCGTAAATCCGAAGCGTGTCACTAATCTAATAGAAATAATTAATTATTTAATCAAATACCAAACAAGAAATTAATAAGACTTCACAAATTGAAATATGTTGAAGGTAACAATATCAAGCGGATGGAAGTCTCTTGGTCTTTAACGGTAAAATCATTTCTTCATTTTCCAAAATGTTTTCCCAAAGCATATTTTGTGGAGCATCAAAAAGCCGTTAAAAGAACCATGTTGTGGTAATTGGTTAGGGTGCCTAGTATTATCAAAGCATCAATAAAAGTTCACTTGATTGTTGATGTTTTGGTGCTTAAGGCTTCTTTCAAATTACTGTCATGGGCATATCGTGATATCGTGTATTCCACAGCTCATGGTTGTGCTATTGTGCACATTGAACATCTGTTTGCAATGAAACTTGGAAATTTGTTTTAAGGTGACATTTCACATTTATTTCATTTTTTTTTAAAAGTATATCTTGATGCAAAGATCGTTTATTCTAATGCATAGAAATGCTATAAGTTTTTTGAAGTTGTTATTTATAACCAAAAAATACCCCTACAAAGTTGAGACAGAAAGGACAAATTCTATATAAATCAACTATTGTCCACAACAATAGGTTTAATTTAAGCACAAAAATAAACGGTTCAATATTTTGGCTTGAAATTTTCAGAACTTTCATAAGAAAACATGTCCTTTCAGATAGATTAAAAGTAAAATTTGTGTAAAAATAATTGTGAAATGTCACTTTAAGCTTCGGTAACGACTTTTTTGTTGAAAAGCTGCGATATTATGGAACATATTGAGTGCAAAGGGGAAATTGTTGATCATCACATTTTCTTCCTTTCCATCAGTACTTTCCAAGTTTCACCTATTATATACTGCATAACCTGGTTTTGTTTTATAAGAAAGTTAAAGAAACCTTTCATCAGAGCTAGATCTATATAGATAAGAGAAGGAAATAGCTTTTCAAAATGCAATATTTCATTCATAGTTGATCAACCCTATAATGTGGATACTCATTAGAATCGACTTTTCTATGCATACACACAGCATAGGGTTTATATTTGAAAAAAAAAAAAAAAAAACAACTAATAATCTAGTATGTCCTCACTCCCTCTTATCTGATGGGTTGTAACACTATTAACCCATTACTAGACGGCAAAAATCAAACTGTTCTAATTTGAAAGATATTGAAGATAACAATTTCAAATTGTTGGAATTTTAAAAATCTTTGTATTTTGGGTCAGAAACATTGTGGATAATGAAGGAATTGCTTGTTACAAGCAATTTCTTCATTTTCCATAATATTTTCTGAAGCAGTTGAAGCGTCAATGTGCGGGAATGGGTTAATGCAATCGCCCTACTATGATCTCGATAAGCCATGATAGAATGTAAGAACAACTGCAGAATGTGTTTAGATATTTTGATATCTTTATTGCACAATAAATCTGTCAACAACATTTTCATCTTCAATTTCATTTATTTTTTACAAATAATGAAAAAAAGACACAATATGAACATGAAACCGGTGTATCAATCACATAGAAAATACAAAAATAAAAAATATATATTTTACATAAATCTACTTTCGCATTACATCGTCGAAAAACATTATATTATTATTATGCATGTATATGAAAATTGATAAAGAAAATACAAAACCGTCTTACAAAAAACTCTTTATCAGAATTGTTTATTTACACATATTTACACAGTAAATGAATTTGTTATGTAAAAAATTGATGAATACCCGTAATTCAAAAATGATTATTATGACATTTTTAGCATCGGTTCGTCACTGTACAAACACAGCATTTGTTACTGCGGCTTGCACAAGCTAGAATGTCCTGTTGCAGTCTGCAATCGCGTTTAGCTTGGACTAATTTGATGTTAATGTAGATCGGTCCCATTTACCAGTCCAATTACTCCTCACAACTCGGCCGATTCCGTGAACACCCGATGTGTGCCGAATGTAGTCCGAAGAGCACTCCTTGTACAGGTCGACTTCATACCGACTACATGTAGTTAACTGGTACCCCGTTGTATTTACCTTTGGTTGGTCTTTACAACGTAGTAGTATCAGAGACAGTAACTAGTCTAACCGACTTGGTGCCAGTCCAATCTGGTTTGGGGTTTTAGAACCCGTGAAAAATGTCTATTTATATAGTCCAATTTTCCTAGTTCATGACTCCCTTTCCAAACAATCGAGGTCAAGTAATCTCAATGGAATGGACTCGTCCAAACTCTCGATTTCTTGAAATGAACTTTCCTGGCTAGTTCCATCAACGTTTGGTTCGTTTTCTCCCCAAACTTCTCCGGTGACTGGATCTCGGACTTTTTGGAACATAAACACGCAGTACACAGCTGAAAATGGTAAAGGAGAAATGGTTAAGTTTTGTTCTAAACTTACAGATTAAAGGAATAATTATGTTTTTTTTAAATAATCGTTAGTTAGAAGAATCACTTGATTTGTGAACAAAGACTTAATCTATCTTTCCCCAAAGCAAGAAAACGATAGGTAAACTTTGTGAAATATTAATATAAGAACAGACTGGCGGACATTATCTTAAATGAAACACAATATAATTAATCTGATAAAGGGTTTGGACATTAACATTTAAAAAAATGGTATACTCACTTATTGCCTCCCATTCTGCCTTTGATAGGGTCCCCTGTAAACATAAACGAAAAAAGCAAATTATTATTTTGAAAAAAAAAATGATTTGAATCGAAGTCGAATTTCATTTCAAAGTTCAAATAATTGTAGATGTATTTATCAAATTTACAAGTTGAACTTTAAATACAAATTTCACTAAGAAGATCCAGTTCAATGGAAACTGTTCTTTAACCCTTTCCCAAACGACAAAATTTTACGGTGTTCCAATTTGAAAGCTGCACCAGACGACAAAATGGATGTTGATAAAGATATAATTCGTGTACAATATAGCATGGAAAATAGTGTGACGAAAGGAGAAACTGCTGGTTATCAGCAGTTTCTTCTTTTGTCTCATTGTTTTCCCAATCCATTTTTATCAGGGACGTCAAAACCAAGTCTTGTTTTGGAAAGGGTAAATGCGAACCGTTAGTATCAACTATAAATGTGCACTTCTTTGTCTTCATATTTCATCATTAAGCTTAATTATTAGTTAGGGACTTCAACATCCGACATTGTATCTAAAACGAATAAAAATTAATCATACATACCACAGAAGAAGGCACATTCTTTCCATATATATCATGTTTGTCATTTGACTTTGCGTTTACACGTTCTAGAAACTCTCTAGCGTGATCGTAGTCTTTATCAGGAGATCCGAACAGTCGGCTGTTTTCATTGGCTGGGTATTTCTGAAACACAAAATAGTTCTATCATTTTTCTAAGTCGACAAAAATTTATCATTGTCGATTTGATAGTAAAATAGGCCCAATAAGGCAAAACATTAAATTGAATAAGTAGTAAGACAGTTGTGTCTAAATCGAAATTAATAAAGAAAAACTATTGAGACCCCGTTGAAATAGAAAAATACTACTTTAAGTATGTTTCAATAGAATTGAAATAAAAAACTTAATTAAACTCACCTCTAACGCGTCCATTGTTTTCAGTAATTTTCTATTTTTAGCGTCTTTGACAGCTTCTTTGTAGAATTCTGCAAACGGCATCTTCATGACTAATTTCATACCATATTTTTCTGCCATCCTGAAATTGAAAAAGTTTTAATCAAATATTTGAGCAAATAATTCAAATTGTATCCAACTTAAAAATGCAGTGTGGCACTGTTAGGGGAAACCATTGCTATTCATTTAATACCGGAAAGTACTCTAAGGAGAAATTAATGCATAGCAATAAATTACAGATAACATTGGGTAAAAGAGGAAACTAATGAGTATTATTCTATCTGTCTTGAAGTGTTTTTCAAGCTTCCTAAACATCACCTTGTAAACGGCGTCAAATCAAGATATTGTTCGGGTATGGAATAAACTTGATTCTAAACGTTTTCATGTTCAATGAAATTAAGAAAGCAATGGTAACATGATCGGTTTAAACCACATATTTTAAAAGAAAACGTTAACAAAACAACAAGCATACTTACATTTCTAGTAGTGGAAAATAGACTAGAAACTCTTGACAATCGACCACACCGTCTAATTGAAAGTTAAATCTGGCACCAAACAACGGGAGATTCTCTTTGTCTTCAGTCTCAAACGTGACTTTGTAAACATCGTTACCAAACGACATGTCCGGTGATTCTCGAAGACGCTTTCTGTAACAGACGAAATACGATTTCAATGATAGACCATTTGTTGCAGATTTTCTTTGTCAGATAATCGAATCTGTGTTATTACGCTAGTCACAGCCAATGTATACTATTGAGTTTATAAATACCTCTTTAGCAATTTTGATAAAAGCAATAACATAATTATATCCCCTTTTTCACAATTGACTTATTTCTCATGGGATAAAAACCTTTATTCAAATGAATCATATTACTTACACAAGCTCATTTGAGTCTGTTGTTGTACCAATGAAATATCCTCCAAGATTCAAACATTCTACAGCATTTCTGAGCATCATTTCAGCTTGAGAAAGTCCCTCAAAACTGTAGTGGAAGGCGAACTGGCAGCTGCAAATGTCCACCTTTGTTTCAGGGTCTTTGTACAGATCTTTTAGTCGTTTCTGAAAACATAAATTATATCTCTCTTTATATACCTACAATACATTTCAAAATGAGACTCAATCGGAGACTAATTGCGTAAAATTTCTTTTCAACCAATTCCTCATGGATTTTGATAAACACCGCATATTCTATCAAGCGATTTCTTTTCTGTTCTACTTTTTGTGCTCTCCTGGTTATGTTTTTATAGATCAATATCTTTCTCAAATAATTATGTAACTCACAGACTAATGTAAGATTATTATCACCAATTATTATGATAAAGACATATACTTACTTTAGATAAGTCTGCAGCGATAAACTCGGCATCAAAATGGTTGTTATTTGTTTCTTCTGCCATCATTTCGTTATATCTTTGTTCAGTACGCTCTACACATTTAGCAGCAATATCTGTAAGGATGATAGTACATTTCAGTAAAGATTGCAAGAGTAAATGTGGACTTCAGCAAAATTAATTATAATGAAATTTAAAACAATAACGGTGATGATGAAATAAGTAGCGCTTCAGTTCCTTGATGTAAATTCTTACATTTAAATGAAAAAGACACTAATACAGAGGGAAAGGGAAAATAATTATATTGTACCATTTCTGAGGTTCATTTTTATAGGTGCACATTGCAATTATTGTAGAAAATGAACAATTTCTATTTTCTTTTTTTTGTACGTATTGAATATTCTAAAATTGTTAGAGAAAAAAGTATTCTTTATTTCTACGAAACTCACCTGCACAAATTAGTTTCTTGAGTCCCCCTTTCCTCCATTTGGGCAGATCTTTGCCCTTACCAGAGCACAAATCCAGAACAGTTATACCTTCACCATCACTCTTCTGTTGTTTTACTTTGTTCAGAGTGTCCACTGTAAAGATAAAAATTAATAGAATCATTAGCTGAGAGACTACAAAATTGGTACGTATAGCTATTATGAGACTGTACAGATAGCTAGTCAGAGTAGAGTATATATTGTTGGCCGTTCTATTGTCGGGACATATCATTTTGTTATTTGAGTTAGTATCTTTGAACTGCAATAAAATTGGTCATATCGCGGTGGCTTTCATAATATTGTAAAAGGTAAGAGAATGTAGGCTAAAATGTAAAATAAGGTCATATTTTATCTAAACTAAAACGCGTTGTTTAAGTATAGTCTTTATCAATATAAACACTCGACCTATAGTCTGTTTCATAGGTATGTCATGATCTATAGTCTATTTCTACAACTTGTATAGTCTGTTTCACTATTGTTTATCAACGAAGATAAAAATAGAGCAAGACTGAAATATTTAGTGAAATAGGTTGTTGACATTCAAATAGACTACCCTACTTAAGAGATAAGCGAATACAACAATAAAACAAGGGTATTTGGTACGTTTTACATGTACCTGTTGATTAGTACTTTAGCTCAGTGCACGTCTCTTTTCAACGAACACATCGTAACTGCAGCTTATTTTAAGCTGCAGTTACGAGTTTTTTGTTGAAAAGCAGCGAACAGACGATCTACTTCCCTTATTTGAAATATGTTGCAGATGACAAAATGGATGTTGATCAGAACAGGACTTTTGTACAACATATCAAAGAAAAAAATAAACAAAATGTGACATGCATGATATAAAAACAATTTTTGTAACATTTGTTTACGTCAAAACCAGGTCTTGTTGGGGGGAGGCGTAAATGAGGACAAAGCTATAGGCCGATTTGAGAAAAATGCAAGACTTACTTATACTTATTCGTTTAATCCAGTTGTTGAAATTTCTCATATGGTAAATTCTGCTTTCTTGTCTCTTTTCCGGAGCAACGTCCACCAATTTGTCGTAATGCTTAGCAACCTTGTTACCATGGCATTCTGTAAATTCTTCGAGACTTTGACCCTCAACAAGGATGTTCTGAGATCGGTTCAGTGCAAAAAGGTCGCTTGTGAAAAGACCGTTTGAGTCACCCTTGATCAGCATCTACAAATAGAAGGAACGATTTTTAATGGTATTACACATCACTCTCAACAATGGTTAAATTGCATTGTTTTTGCTAGTGCACAAACGGATGTATTACTAGTATTTTCGACACGAGTACAGACTGAATAACATGTCCTAGACACAAACTGTTCAGTTATAGTTCAAAATGTCAATCATTCAATCATTAACAATTGTATTATTAAGCATTTATGTCAAAGATTTTATATATTCTATATTTCAAGGATGTCCTAGCTTTGTCTATTAAACAGTTAAAAAAATGGGCAAGTTTAAAAAAAATGTGACCATTCACTTTTTACATGCCACGGCTCTTACAGAGAAACATATTCAATCCAATCGAAGCTAAAAAGATGTGTTATTGTGTCTATATACAGGGTACCAAGTTTAAAGAAAATCGCTTCACAAATAAAAAAGATATGTCATTAAAACATGTCAAAAATGTCAGGAGTGAAACGTTTTTGTGTGACACTTAACACTTGTACCAATTTTCTAAGCTATGGTAAATAAAAGACAGTGACAGGATACTACAATAAGCACTTGTAATTCATAAAACAACATGTGCATCATCATCTTAAAATTACCTTTTCATCTTATCTTCACTGGTTTAGGATGTGGAGCCTGTTTTATACAATATCCCTCTGAATTTTATGTCAGGAGTGAAACACTTTTATTTTTCAAAATGTGTTCTCATTTTTGTCTATTTAGCCAGAAATCTACTACTCAAATTTTTTTACAAAGCCATCAACCTTGTGGGCATTCTGCACTCTACTATTTAGTGATTCATGGATTACAATTTCTCTTATTGTGCAATACATATGCTGTCAGGAGTGAAACGCTTTTTTGGTATCATTTTGCAAGATTGTGCACACAATTTTAGCTAAAAAGTATTGAACATGAATTTAAAATATAATTTGGGCACTGCTTAACCATTTAGAATAGTTTTTAGCCACCCTAATTAAGAAATCTGGATGATATTCTGTAAAATTAGCTGTTATTCTTAACATTTAAATGTCACACTTTGGTCACATTTTTTTAAACCTGCCCCAAATGCATTATTTTATTATTGCACAAAAACAGACCTGATGTCAATACTGGGTTGGAATTGAAAATAAAACTATAAATGATTATCTGAAAAATAAATTTGAAGTAAGTTAATAAAATAGATAAATACAAGAATAATTACAATAGTATAAAATGCACTCACCTTTATGATATAGTGTAAAATATAGATATAAAATTTCCAGTAAAATAATAACGAGCGTTAAGATAATTTTAAGCTGTGTGTGTGTTCGACAGTTCAGTTGTCAACTAACTCTAGAGCCATGAAATTGTCCGGTATATATAGCTTTAAACAAGGGCTTGAAATCCTGACATTGGCCTCTAACGTATGTTATTACAACGTGGACCAACCTTGGTAAATATTATAAAACGGGTCATTCACTTACTATGGTCATCTAACCCTTTCAGAAATGGACAAACATCAGAGATTACCAATTTGAAAGCTCCTTCAGACGAAGAAAAATGGACTTTGATAAAAACAGAAAATGAGAGCAATATCACATATTCAATTTTGAAGGAACAAAGAATTTGCTGGTTGACATTTCATTTCAATTTTGTCCTGTTTATTTTTTACTAAGCCTTTTTTGGACTTAGGACATTAAAAGTTTGTTCAGAGGAAAGGCGTCACCTTTACCAAAACGTTGACTGCTTTTAACCCTTTTGCAAACTAGACCTGAGTTGGCCTCATTGTTTCCTTATCGATATTATTCACATATTCTACAATTAGTGACATCTATTTTGTCGTCCACAGCAGCTTTCAAAATGGACTACCATGAAATTGCGTGGTTTGAGAAAGGGCCTTTCAAGCCTCTATTACAGAAGACTTTTAAAATATTACATGAAAGAAGAAAATGCTGACTGCCAGCATTTACCCGTCCCCCCTCAATGTTTTCCTTGTCTAAATATGCATATATTCCAATCTTATCAACATCCATTTTGTTGTATACATCATCTCTAAAATTTCTAGAATTCCATCGTTTTTAAAATGTATATATTGAAATTAAGATTTATTTGTTCACGTGCATTTTGTTTTAAAAATTTGTCTCATATGTGATTGTAAAAACATAAAAGTACGCATTTCCTATATTTTGTGTAAAAATGTGTTTACTTGAAATTGTTGTCTGCAGTATGAGTCGTGAGTTAACATATTAACAAATGGCAAAGGTTTAGATTTATTCCAATTCAAAGATGTTGCAGACGACAATTTCAAATTAATGGAATGTTATACTTTTTTTATCTTTCTGTGTTGAAAATATTGAGGGAAATGAAGCAATTGATTGTCACTTGTAAGCATTTTTTTCATTTTCCACGATGTTTTCTAAAGCCCGAAACATCTATCTTGAAAACTGTGACTGTACTGTAAATCTCAAGGCCCAGTCACACTACAGCGTATAGAGCCAGCGTATGAGTAACGTATGGATTTTTGGGGCATACGCTGGTATACGCAGAAATACGCTGGAGATACGCTAGAGATACGTTGGTATACGTTACTCATACGCTGGGGTACGTCGGTATACGCTGATGTACGCTGAGGGCCAAAATAATTTTTGAACATGCATAAAAATTTTCAGCGTATGCTAGCGTATAAATTTTACGCTTGTCATTCGTTTCTCATACGCTGGATACGCTAGAGGTACGCTAAATATACGTTACTCATACGTCGAGTACGCTAAATGTACGTTACTAATACGCCGAGTACGCTTCTTATACGTTGAGTACCAACACCACAATAATTCATTAGAATTAGCAGTTTGAATGCAGTAGCGGGAGGAGAAGATGATAATCATGACGACGCAGTTGGCATAGGACGAAGAAGAAAAAGAAGAAGAGGAAGAGGAGGAAGAAAAATGAGAAGAAGAAGAAAAATGAAAAAGAAGAAATAGAAGAAGGAGAAGAAGAAGAAGAAGAAGAAGAAGAAGAAGAAAGAGGAGGAGAAAGAGGAGAAGCAGAACAAGAAGAAGAAGAAGAAGGCTTTATCCTCCTCCTCCTCCTCCTCCTCCTCCTCCTCCTCCTCCTCCTCCTCCTCCTCCTCCTCCTCCTCCATCATCATCATCATCATCATCATCATCATCATCATCATCATCATCATCATCATCATCATCATCATCATCATCATCATCATCATCATCATCATCATCATCATCATCATCATCATCATCATCATCATCATCATCTTCTTCTTCTTCTTCTTCTTCTTCTTCTTCTTCTTCTTCTTCTTCTTCTATTTTTCTTGTTTGTCTTTCTTCTCCGTTTTCTTTCTCTTCTTCTTCCTCTTCTTCTTCCCTATCTTCTTCTTCTTCTTCTTCTTCTTCTTCTTCTTCTTCTTCTTCTTCTTCTTCTTCTTCTTCTTCTTCTTCTTACCATTGAGTGTCCATTTATTTTATATGATAATGGCCAGTTTAATGGTGTATTGAAAAATGAAGATCGGGTACTTCAGGAACTGTCTGCACATGCCCCCAGAAAAAAACTTTTACTTCATTTGGTTAACGCTCATCATACGTTAGGTTTACGTTCCGCACTCGTTTCTCATACGTGAAAGGTACGCTGATGTACGCTACTCATAAGTCGGAATACGCAGTGAGTTCGCTACTCATACGTTGACGGTACGCTTAGAATTTTGTTTTGGTAACCGTTGTTTGATCTTAGAATAACACCATACGCTGAAAAGTTGTGCGTATAGATTATTTTCCGAAATATACGATACGTTACTCATACGCTGGCTCTATACGCTGTAGTGTGACTGGGCCTTCAAGTCAGTTGTTTTTAAATGAGGAACTCGTTCTACAAAATTGCGGAGGAAAAGAAGTCTAACAAGATTGGTCCAATTTCTAAATCAGTGTTTTATCAGTGTATTATAACAATGGACTCGACTATTCTTAACCTACTTCCCTTATTTACCTTACTACAATAGGGATCAATTTATTCAGTAAACCGTGACCTAATTTCGGACGTACAATACTGTTTCATGGGTAGGATTAAAAAACCTCGCAACTTCCATCGGCTAACCCAGTTTATTTTTACAACAAGATTTAACCATAATTTTTCTTTGACATAGGGCTCGCGTCAGCTTTTATTTTCAAGTATAAGCCAGTGAAAGTAATTTACACCCCCCCCCCCCAAAAGGGTAAAAATTAAAAAAAGAAGAAAAAAAAAGAAGAAAGAAAAGAAGAAAAGAAAGAAAACGAACGCGATTGCCAACAAAAAAAGCCTATTCATTAAATTTATAAATTAGATCGAATAAAAACAGAGGTGCGAAAAGATGGGAAAGCAGCAAAATAATTGTATTTTACAAATCGATTTTAATTCTCCATTTCCACCAATACATTATAAATTTTTTTTAGAACATATGACTTAAGATAGTTAACTATGAAACTTCTATTCCACAATACGCCACACCGTTGACATATCATATATCTACCTATTTACCCAATTTTCGCTCCAGAGGTTAAAACTTAAACTCCATTTCGTTTCACCCCTCAACCCTGGTTTAAGGCCATCCACGTTAAATTTAGTGTGACTTCCTGGTCTACGTGACAAAAGAGGTTTTATTCATTGCACCTGATTTTACGTCCCGTTAAAAAATTATGACAAGTCCATGTGCCTTTCAGGGTAGAGCTCGGTTGACATTAACCCGTGAGTACCCACGCGGGCGGGTCCAGGATTATTTTCAGGGGGTCCAAGCCCAAGATTTTTTTCCAGGGGGGGGGGGGGGTTCCAAGCCCAAATTATGGCTTATTAAAATGTAACGTTAGACTAAATTTATATCGTCAAAATCTAATTTTCGGCCAACTCCGGGGGGGGGGGGGGCAGACCCCCCCCCCACACCCCCTGTAGATCCGCCCATGACCCGGGTACCCGTAAAATGGGTTTTCATGCCCCGTATCGTTTACCTGTGTCCATCCGTCTGTCTGTTCGAAACCTTAACATCTGCCATTACGAGGGCATAAGTGTTTCACAGATAGATCTTGGGGTTTTTTTGGCTCATTTACATTACAGAAGAAGAAATCTTAAACAAAACCATTAAGAGATTCAGACGAGTTGACTCTTTCAATACTTTCTTTGTATTTAAGAACATAGATTCTGCGTTTATTGACCTATAGTTTGTCGTTTGTAACAGCTTTCGAATAGAAACAATCTATTTCATCTTTAACAGAAAGGTTTTTTGATCACAGAAATTCGCAATGAATGATGAAATTGTTGTAAAGCTCGGGAAAGTACATATAAAAAGATTGCCAATAAGCCTTTCCACAAGAAAACATGTTATTGTAAGACCTAGCGTCCACTAGGACGCGGAAGGTATGCGGAATCAAATAATCTTATTTCGGCATACCTTCCGCGACGAAACTATAATTTTTTAGCCGTTATGAATTTATCAGCGCATTGTCCCTGAACTTAACGCATGCATACCTAGTATTGTCCGCGTAAACAATCCGCGATTGTGACGAATAAACGGCGACATATTCCAGACAACGCAGACTAGTTTAGGATTGCATCCGGAAGGATTAAGAAATCCAGATCAAACATAAACGACTTGGTTGTTAAATGAAATGCCAATTTCACACGTGTTTTTATTCGTTTTCATTAGATGGAGTTTCATCAAGGACGTCGAATGTAAACAGACTGCTTTACTATTGAATATTATCTTCCGATGAGGATGTCGTACTTTAACAAAAGACGTCGACGACGCCATACAGATGGTGGATTTGACCATGGCTTACAATTGAAAGACGGCGTCAGTTAGGGCAATATAAAACCCTTACGTACAATCTACGGATTGAAGACGTTTCAAAGAATAAAACTGTAGAAAACATAATTATAAAATCATATTGGTTACGACATTAATTAGTGCCTTTCCTTTCACTATTGTTTCTAGGCCATATAAAACACATCGCAGATTTTCGTATGTTTTATTTTATTCAAGAACAGTAGATCTACGATTATCATTATTTTTCTGAATGCCCCGTGTACTATGCATGTTTATAATGATATTCTGTAACCATGGAACATATATTTAGACGCATTCAATTAATGTTACTTTCCACCAACCAACTTTGACTTGGAACCAACTATCTTTTTAACTCTACTTTGCAAAAAAGCAAACATTAAATAAGTCAAATTCAAAGGCGTTGTAGTGTTGCAAGAATGAACAATCTCTGCGATGAGGTGGGAAATATTGAGGAAGAAAGTGCTTCAATTATTTCGACACTATAACATTTACATGTATGCGTCAAATGAGGCAACTTTTCTGGAAAGGATTTTACAAGCTATCAAGCTTGCATTGTTTTTGGTATTAGATTGAAATGTAAAACGGTAAAATGAAGAAAATACCTTTACTTTTCTTCGATGTTTAAATATAATAATAATAATAATAATAATAATAATAATAATAATGATGATAATAATAATAATAATAATAATAATAATAATAATAATAATAATAATAATAATAATAATAATAATAATAATAATAATAATAATAATAATAATAATAATAATAATAATAATAATAATAATAATAATAATAATATTCATTCATCATTCATTCTCTTTAATTCCTCCAAAGGAGATTAATTGAACAAAGCATTTTACAAGTTAACAGGTAAACAAGGAAACAAAACTATAAATATAATCTACATCAAAATTGCCACTTCGAGAGTCGAAGTATTGAAACGTTTTAAACGTTTTAGGTCAGCATAATGTTGCCTTTCAATGAAAACCACGCAACCGCAGCTTATTTAAAGCTGGAGTTACGGGGTTTTCGCTGAGAGGCAGCGATATTTTTACATAGTTTGGAATTTATTAAAACATTTATAGATGAAATGAATAGTTTTAAAACGGAATTCGTTTTCGTATTCTGATTGCAAGGAATTGGGGTTTGTACCCAACATGATCAACACGAAGCTGTCGTTGGATGCAAACAACAATTCATGCCCCACATCACGTGACACATTAGCACATACGTCGGTAATTAAGTCGACCTTGTATGAGTAGGTAGATGCGCATTCGGCCAGTCTGTGTTTGATATTGTCCAGATTTACGCGACCACACAGGTCACAACAAATAGGATCAGCTCTCGGATCAGCCACCCACAATCTAGCTACAAATGCTATTTTGTGTGGTGGCAGTTCCATGTTGTAAAGGTTATATAAAGAGCAGGGTAGAATGGATCTATGGAGTTGCGAAAATCTGGAAAAATCAGCTGATCGGATTCGCATCAACCATTCATCTGTTTCTTTCTCCTTTACTGCACGTGTTATAATTTGACGCCAAACATTTTTTGAAGGTAGAAAACAGTTATCGTTTATATACATATTTATGAGAAAATTAAGATTATATTTGGACAATAAGCAACAAATGTCTGGAATATAGCCTCTCATTACTTTATGCGGGTAATACATGAAGGTGAAAAACTTTCTAAGAAATAGACGTTTGCATAATGCATTTTCTTGTAAAGTTAATATTTTGTAAAGAAACATTAGCTTGCGTTTGTCGATCGCAGCTGTTATTCTATTAAGTCCCAGCATTGACTCACACATATCCGACCTTACCCTGGTATGAAAGCCTTGGATTAACTTTACTACATAATGCTGTAGATTGTTGAGATCTTTCAAATTTGAAATGGATAGATCATTCCAAAGCTCACACCCGTACAGTAATATAGGTAGAATAACGGAGATATACAGTTTCATAGATGTGATCGGATTTAACCTTTTGGGGTTCATCTCTAGGTCAGACATTGCGTAGTAAGAGTTTCTTGCTTTCTGACAGCGCTCCGATATTCGGTTGTCTAGGGATAGAGAACTATCTTGCCTTATACCCAGGTGTACTGCAGATTTGCATTGTTTAATAAAGGAGTCTCCTAGCATGAACTCGTATGGCGTGCAATTCTTACTTTGCTTAAACACCACGACACAAGATTTATCGCAATTAACCTCGAATTTCCACCGATAGGAATACCTATATACGATGTCTAGCATACTCTGGAGGTAATCAGGTGTAAGGGAGATAATCGCGAGATCGTCCGCGAACGCAGGGTTACCTAGATTGGCGTTAATGCCTTGGTAAAGACGTAAACTATTGTCTGATTGTTCTAGCTCTCCTAGAAGATCATTGATAAAAACAAGATAATAAAATGTTGACGCAACGCTTCCCTGACGGACGCCCCGTGTTATTGGCACCGGAAGTGACGTATTGCCGTTTACGACAATATTGCAATTTAGGTTGATATAGGAGTCCCTTATTATCCTCCATACTTTGCCAGTTATTCCTAGTTTAAGGAGTTTTAAGAACAATGCGTTATGCCATACGCTGTCAAAAGCGCATTTAAAATCTAGGAATGCTACAAACGCCTGGCTGTCAAGATCAGCGATGTCGTAAATCACTTCCTGTAGACAAAATGCTGTTGTTGTACAGCTTAAACCTGCTTGGAAGCCTTGTTGGTGCAGTGACGGGAATAAAGACCCGCTATATAGAAGACTTGATTGAATTCTTTCGATCAAGAGTTTTTCAAAAATTTTGCAAAAGGTCGGGACTAAGGATATCGGCCTATAGCTTGTTGGGTCGTGCTTGGGTTTGCCGCTACCTTTGTAAATAGGTATGATTAAGCTACATCGCCAGGAGTCGGGTACTGTCTCTTGTCGTAATATATCGTTGAAGAGTACGACTAGAGCCTTTACAATCGGTGTTCTTCCATATATTAAATGCTCGTTGCAAATTTCATCGTGGGACGGTGTTTTCCCCTTTTTGAGTCCTTTTACAGCATTCAAAATTTCGTCAACAGTGAATTCCCTTTCGAGCTTTATAGCTATCGGCGATGATACACGTGTATTTGATAAACTAGCGATTTCTTCGATTACGCCGTTATCTTGATTGCGGTTCGTATTCGGGGAATTCTCGTTGAATATGTTTTTGAAGTACGACTCAAATCCCGACGTAACGTTGTCAGAGTTATACGTTTGGCCGTTATAGACAATTTGGGGTATAGACATAGGGGGAGACTTTTTGTACTTCTTTAGCAAAGACCAAAAAAGGGCAATATCAGTTTGTGCACTTTTATTCGGCTCGTCGAATACCTGGTTAAGATAATCGGTCGTAGCTGCACGCTGCTGTTTACGGAAATAACTCTTTGCTCGCTTATAGTCGGAATACGTAGGATAATTCATACCGCGTGGTTTACCTTCCTGAATCCATAATCTACGCTTGGATCGTGAAGCTTGATGTGCTTCTTTTAATTTCGTAGACCAATACGGCTTAGCGTGTATGTTAAATTTACTTTTGGGCAAGGTAATTCGAGACGCTTCGATAATTTTACTGACGATAAAATCTGATGTTTCATTTATAGACTGACGCGGCTCGTTATATAGGGGTCTAACACTTTTAGACAAATATTGTTCGTACCGATCAAGATCAGACTGGTAGCATTTGTTCCACGATATTCTGCACGGCTCAGGCTTTACCGCGCCTGGTCGCGACGTTTCCACTAGTTTCAACTGTAAATAAAGAGGTAAATGGTCTGATGTATTTACTAAGTGGTTTTTGATGGCGGCAAATGTAAAACATTTATTGAGAAGATATTGTTCAACCAGGACATGATCGATTATTGTTTTAAGGGTCGTATATGTATAGTCGACATTTTGACTTGTCTTACAAAGGGAGATTAATCCGTGTTGGATTAGGAAATTATGAAACAATGAGTCCTTATCAACTGATGCGTGTGCTCTACTTGGAACGAAATCTATCGATCTAGCATTGAAGTCTCCTAGCAATATCACATCACCATATTCTACCAAATTACTATATATTGCTGATAAGCAGCTAAGTGTTTCTTTGTATACATGAATGTTGCTATCGCCCGGCATATACACACCGACTATGAACAACGGCGATTTTGTCATTGGTGATTGGTCAAGTCTGATTGCTAGGATGCGTTCATTTTGCATACAGTCTATTTTGCTTATGTAGTGAATGAGACTCTTTTTGTACAGTATTGATACGCCTCCTTTGCCGCATTTCAATGATCCATAATGACTCATTGACGTGTCGGCAATGGAGACGGCAGTGTAATTCTCATGTATGGAGTTCATATATTGTAGAGAATGTGGCATTAACTTATGCTCTAATACTACGGATATGTCAACATCATAGTCATCTAGTAATTGTGTTAAACCACAGGTTGAGGACATAATACCTCGTACATTCCAGCTTATGATATTCAGAGTCATTATTTTGGATATGATAATAACGAGTACACAAATTATATTATAAATTGTACTAGCCATAATGAGTTTCTGTTTGGTCAACACACTCTAATAACGGGACGAGCCGTCACCCCATTCGTTCTCCGCTTGTACATTCCAATCGTCATGGTCATTTGTGTCCCAAGCGTTATTATCACTTCTTGCATCTTTGTGATCATAATAGTCATCTTTGTGATAGTAGTCACCATCACGATCATAATCGCGTTCATAGGACCTTTCATTATCACGCTTAAAATCACTCTCATAGTTTTCATTTCGACGAAACTGTCTACTTGTACTTTTATATGAATATCTACTTTTGTTACGATCACTGTTCTCCTTGTCCCACTCTGTTTTTCTTTGCCATTTTCGTACGCTAATACCGGTAGGCCAGAATTCTTGGTTTTCAACTGTTTCTGTAAATTCATCAGGCACATTGATTCTAGCCGCCGAGCCTGATTTTCCATAGAACATTTTAATGAACGTACACTTAACGTCGTTTTCAGTCAGATACTGGTATATATCATTATCCGACACGTCTGGGTCTATATTCCCTATATAAAACGACACTATTCTTCTTTTCCTCACAGCTTTAAATTTGTCGGATGCGGCTTTGCGTTTATCAACGTCTTTATCTGATCGCGGTAACGTATCTTTACGTTCTTGTGCTTTATTACGTTGTTTACGTTCGGTCTGTAGGTGTATATGTATAGATGCATTTTTCTCGACCTTTCCATCGGGATTATCTTTATTTGTGGGAGTAACAGTTTTGTCATCTTTTATATCACGCGTTACAGGGGCTTTTACGTTCACATTTTTGTCCGTAGTTGCCTTCGTTTCGGGACGAGTTTCACCTAAAATCTGGATATCTGGTGAGAGGACATCGTTGTTTACGGCTTTAGCGTAGTTTATAACTGGGGTATTTGGCGTATCATTAATGCTTGGACGTTGGTTCGGCGTTTCAGTTAAGTTGGGTATAACTTTATTGTTCACGATTGTATTTTCAATCTTTTTGTTTATACGACCTATATTAGCACTTATGTTCTTCATATCGTCTGTAATTTGGTCCAGCTTAGCAGTATCACCAAACTTGCTCCGCAGACCGTTTACTGAAGCTAGAATGAGTTTTGTATTTGTAGTCAGAGTTCTGGTTTCATTTCCTATATCCAGTAGGATCGCGTTATTGTGTTTTACAACGTTGGACATTGCAGCCAGGTCCGACTGTAGATTTAACAGCATTGTGGTTATATCGGGTATTTCTATCCGGGTACCCGATCTACTCTGCGTTGACGTTAACGGTGGGTCATTCTGACTTGGATCGATTACGGCGTGTAACGTCACGTTGGCGCTTGTATCGTAGGTACCGGTTGCACAGGTTGTAAATACGTCAAATATTTCACGAGACGAGTTCCCTTTAGTGAACATGTATAAAACATAGCAGTCATGGGCTAGTTTTTGAGATTTCGTCGAATTTGGCGAATTCCGTCGATTTAACAATTTCGTTTTCGGACACGATGAGTCTTGCTTAGCCCTTTCTGCTAGACGCTCTCTATAGTCGTTGATTGACTCAGGATCATCTTTACAGATTCGGATCAGTTCAGGAATATATAAGTCCTTTGGCTGGTTATCAAGGGCTCGATCTAGATCGTGGTAGAACTGTTGGGGTCTAATTGCCTGAGATATAGGTGTGTGGCCGACATATTCACTATCATCTGAAACACTATCGTCAGATGAGAGCTGAGATACGTTATTTTCCATTCTGTGTAATGTTTTTTTTTGTGGTACGGGTAAGCACTAAGGTCTAATAAATGTGCGCCTCTATAAGTGTATTAAGTGTTATAATACCCTAAAGGGCCCCATTCATTCAATTTCGGGTGAGCGATATATATCCTCGGGCGAATTCACTATTGTTGTAGTGACAAATATATGAATAGAGTCTATTGTTCTTTAATAAATCATCAATATTTCATTAGCAGTCTTGTTTCATCTTCATCTTTTTAAATGTTCATAATGAGTAGGTACTCACACAGTATCATGCCAATTTTCAGCGTCCTATATAATCCAGTTAATCATTTATTTCCGATTTTTCCGGAGCTACCCACAACACGTCCTTACACATCCGCCATCTTTAATAATTCCGAAATGACTGATTCAGTGAATAATTTTATTTTTTAAAAGATCGCGGGGTGTTCCCCGTGAGTTCAGTGAATATTCCGAAACCGTTCTCATCGTCCTGAATTCGTGCCGAAACCCTTCCGTACCGTTAACCCGGGTATTCCGTGCAATCAACTGAGTGTCTGCTAGCTGTCCGCGTGACTGAAGTAGTCCGGGTCAATCGCGAAAGATTCGGGATATCATGACGATGTCCTTACGACAACGCAGACAAGTTGCCGAAGATATGCGGACAATCATTTCCGCGTCGAAATTTTGCTCTCGATCAAAATTTCGACGCGGACAAAATTGGTGGTCCGGAAGACTACGAATCATTCGGAAGGTTTGGTGATAACATTAAGAAGGCATGAGGAACGTGCGGAAGGTCTGCAGAACATTACTTTTTCTGTCCGAATACATTCGGCGTATTGTCCGTGCCCTAGTGGACGCTAGGTCTAAATGACACAAGAGCTTCGCAGAGCGGCGCATATACGCCCGAGAGGGGGTTGTCAGTAAAATTGGCATTTTTTTTAAATTCAAGGGTGGATAATTCAAGAACGAAAATAGTTATCTTAATTCCGTAAGCGGTGTGCACAACAAGACACAATGGAGATTCATTGTGGCAAGTTTGATTAAATTCCGATCAAAACTGTAGGAGGAGTTGCGTACACAAGAAATTGCTAACAGACGGACAGACGGACGGACGACCGGGGCCATAACATAATACGACCCTTCGGGCGTATAATAAAAGTATAAGATTTATTAGAAAATATCTATGTCATGTCTATTTAATTAGCATTAAATATCTTTACATATTTATTTTTTTTAACTTTTTTTAACTTATTTCAATTTTGGACCAATCTAGATATTTTGTCGTCGGCAAAAGGATTTACGATAATTTTCACGAGCAAGGCCATTAACATTAGAATATTCGACATTGAACTAGAAAGTTCATTGTAATATTTAAAACTTTCTTATCAAACTTTTGAATCCTTTCCCAATTAAGACCCGGTTTTGACATGTCTTTTAGAAAGGGGTTGGGAAAGCATTGAGACAAAGGAAGAAAACAATGATAATCAGCATTTTCTCCTTTTGTCTAAATATTCCCTGTGCTATATTATTCACAAATGTTGTGCTTATTAATATCAATTTTGTCGTCTGCAGCAGCTGTCAAATTGGACGACCCTATATTTTTGTTTGGGAAAAGTTTGAATTATTCTTATCATAATTTTGAAATCGGTCATTAGGGACAAGACCCTGTGTACTTTTAACCCACTATCAGACAGGCTTTTTACTGACCCAAATTCGAAGTAAATGGAACTTTACATTTTTTCAATTTATCTCTTTGGTCTTGCATATCAAGGCTGCGGCCATACATGTAATTATTAGCGCTTCGGACTCATGAGGTCCTGGGTTCGATCTCCGGTCGTGGCAAACACCTTTTCTGACAAAGGTGTCACCGACCAATGGTTTGATAATCGTTGTTAGCCTATGTGGGCGAGCAGCTGGAGGCTTGGTAAGGATGTCGTGGTAGAACTTGCCTGGGTCCAGTCGTCAATATACAATTTGGTCAATAAAACAACACACAGACCGAAACCTGTTACATATTGCAGCACCAGTTTTTGATCGTGTTGATATTGACTGATATTAAGACCGAAGAAAGAAAAATTGGGACTGGAACCTAGTCTATGGTGGTACCAGTGTGAGGAATGACATGAATACGTGGTAAGGAGCTCCAACTGCCGCGATATGACCATAGGTGTTAAACCCAAATCCACAAACGTTCGAATCGATCTGCGAAATGTAGGTCAGGAACGTCGTGCATCACAACACAACTACCGAGTTGACATAGTTACGTAAACAGAGTCGCCATTTTCATTTACCAGCATCATTTCTCATGGACAAAAGAGCATATCGTCGCTTTTCAAAGAAAGCCTCGTAACTGCAGCTTGCTTTAAGCTGCATATACGAGGTTTTCGTTGAAAAGTGACGATATGATGCCTACATAGTTGATAGAATTACCTTTACCATGACACACATTGACAAGCTAAAGATGTAGAGACGTTTTAGTAAATAAACGGTTAGTAAGGCAAATTAAATATACCGTCACCTTTCAACGAAAACCTTGTAACTACAGCTTTCTTTAACCTGTAGTTACGAGGTTTACGTTGAAAAACAGCGATATACAAGGCAGGTCGAATCAATTCTTGTCCGTTAACCATGACACATTGGCTTGAAAATGTTTGACTGAAATATGTAGATCAGATTTAGTAAGTAAAAAGTCAGTAAGCCAAGTATACGCGTAGGTCGAGGCCATTCTTGCCAGAGCAAAGCGTAAGAGGGGATAAAAAACATTTCAAATTAATAAATTCCAATCCAAACCAAATAATGTTGGTACTCATTTGAATCGTATCGAACAGACGATTCACGCGAGTACCCGCAACCTGCGGTTTGATGAGCATTGGATAATATTTCACATTTTGGAAAGACAGAAAAAGGTGTTAAAGGAAGGACTTGTACACAATATAACGCAATGTCAGATTTGGAGACAAAAAATAAAACTAGAGTTATCTGGTTTTTTTTTTTTTCGCATTTTGCCTTAAAACCAATGAAGTCTTAAGGGATTTTCTATAAATTGTGTCAGAATCAGGATTTCTGTTCGGAGAGACTTGTTGGCATGTGATAACAAAATAGATTCAGATCAGTTTGTGGCTACGCAGCAAACTCCTTCACAGTTATCTCCCCCAAACCAGGATGAAATCTCTGCCATCACGGACATTACTACCAGGATTTTAGCTATTTCAATTTTTTTTTCGTTGGGTATTCATTTAAAAAAGTAAACAGACTGTTGATATTGTTTTAAAATCTTTAGGTGTTAATTTATGTGAACTAAAATATGAAAAAAATGATTTCAGAAACAAATATTTTGAATACTTTTTAACAACAGGCTCGTTCATCACTACTCGGCCGACTCCGTGATCCCGGCAACACCCGAAGCTCGGCCATTTTGGCTCATATTATATGGTCATGCCATCATCACGTGATTTTTGCTATGGCAGGGATTACATACCTCTGACGTAATCGCTGTTTGGAGGTTGGCTACAAATTTGTCTATAACTCTTATAACAAGCTATTGTATGAACTGGGTTCAACGCCAATTAGTAGGGTCGTATCGCGGCGACTGTCCAGAGCACAGAACCGTGGATTGAAATATTGGTCAAAATATGTGTATTGAGAAAATGACATTGCTGAAATAATTTGCTCGATTTTCGATAAAATCGAATTAGTTCTTTTGATAAAGCTCCATTCTCTGCTTGAATCCAAATTTAAATCGGCCACGTATCAAGAAACATATTGAAGGTTTTCCTCAAATGTAGTTGCCGTTTGTTGTGTTACACGATTCCCCAGTTTGGTGGTAACGTGCTTGACTAACAGCACAATGGTCGTAGGTTCGATCCCAATTCATTCCAGTCTCTTGGACAGGACTTTAAACCAATTGCTCGTCTCGATGTGATCGTAGCTGTTGAATGGGACATTAGACCCTTTTCAATTCAATCCCCATTTTGATATCCGAGACATCATATCCTCATGGCTCGTTTTCGACTGGTAAGATTTTCCGTCTTTCTAGTCTTTCGGATATGACCTTGGTCTGCCTTTATATAAGGCCTCGGCCATAAAGCAGTTAGTAGAACATCGGACATTCATTTATGAGTTCCCTGATTCGATCCCCTGTCTTTCACCAATGGTTGGATAATTGTATACCTAATGTATATACTATGTGGGCGATAAATTGGAGACTCAATAGGGATGTGACGTTATGATATAAAAGGTTTGCGAAAAGACAAGAGTCCATGATTAGGTGATCCAACTACTGCGATATGATAGGATTTGAAATAGGAGTTAATTAACCTTTTTAATTAAATCTGCAAAGATAACTCGTGCCATAGTAAATTCCTTCCGTAGTCATCTCATACCACAATTACAGTACGAGTTTACTTCGGTACGAGTCATCTGTAAACCTTCCATCACATTATGCTGCTTTTCAACTTTAGTTACGAGGGTGTTTTTTATTGTTGTTGTAAAGCGACTAAAAAGTGCTGTGTATGACATAAAACTCAACATTCCCTTTATCGAACGGTGACATCGTTGATGATAACCTATCCGAATTAGAAGAGGTTGCAGACATCAATTTCAAGTAAATGACAGTTAACGCTTCCTCGTCTGTACTGATAAAACATTTTTTGTAGTAAAACTCGTATCACAAGCAATTTCTTGAGTTTACATCATGTTTTCCAAAGCCTGTCTTGTGCAGCGTCACAAAGCCGTCAACCAGCGTCAGGGTATGGTAATGGGTTTAGGGGCCCAGGCTAGAGCATCAATAAGATAGGCAGGCCAGGGGCGTAGCCAGGAATTTTGTAATGTCGAAGCAAAAGGCGTATTCTCGAGTCAATTTAGCGCCCCCAAAAGGAAAGCTCAGGAAAATATTGCGGAAAATGAAGAAATTGCTTGTGCCAAGTAATTTCTTCATTTCACACAATGTTTTCTACCCGGAAAGATCAGAAATGTAACATTACTTTCATTTGAATTTGACGTCTGTAATCTTTGAATTTGAAAGAGTCATTTTTTTCATATGGTAATGGGTTGTAGGGGGTTTGATTTCATATGGTAATGGGTTGTAGGGGGTTTGAGCATCTAGGATTCTATTTACACATTTAAAGACCACTGCAGGCACGCTTGAAAAGAATTATTATGTTGAAGGCCGGGCTTCAAGATCTCCAACTAGACACGCAAGCTCTGAGTTTCAAACCCGTTCTGTCGAAGTTTGGCGAGAAACACAATATGTCGGTTTTCAAACTGACTGTTTACCCTTTCCCAAAAGACACAATGTCGCACATTTCCAACTTATCCAAACTAGAGGGTTTCAGACGACAAAGATTATAATCATCCTTATCAAATAAAACTTGTATTATGTATAATGGAACGTTTTGAGGACAAAGGAGATGATGAAGGTTATCAGATTTTCTTTATTTCCTCGATACTTTATAAGGATCTCTCCTATTTGATACTGCATAACTAGGTCTTGTTTTATAAGAATGTTACACAAACGCAAAACCAGAGCTGTAAATAAGAGGAGAAAATGACCTTTCGCAATATATAGATCTATTTCATTTATTAACCCCTACATTGTGGATGCTGATTAAAATCGTGTCAAAGAGACGATTGAGATGAGTACCCACAGCATATGGTTTATATTTGAGATACCAAATTTAGAATGCATTCCCTCTGTAACACCATTTTGAAGCAAATGCTTTTTTATGGTCTCGATAAACCGCGATGGAATGTAAAAATAACTATACATGTATGTTTTGAATATTTTTATTGCACAATAAATCTATAACAAAGTCTACATTTCAACAATTTTATTGTAAAATTTAGAATATAGACACAACGTTGATGTTTACCGGTGTAGCCAATTCTTTGGAAATACATGGACAAGAATGGACAAATAATATAATTATTATTTACACTTTTTACAACAAATATAAATGACCAGTTGTTTTTTTTACAAAATGTAAATGAATGTGAAATAGATCTATATTAAAACACATTAGCTTTTATTAGTGTTAATTCTTGATACCCCGTGACAAGAATGTGTGAGATCAGAGAAAAACAATGTTACATACAAATCACAAGTATATAATTTACAAAAAATATTTAGAAATTACTATTTCGAATTGTTTGTCCTTTAATATCATGGAAATTGTTGAACAAACGTGAAATGAAACAACACATCTTACAAACAATTCACTTTGTTCATAGCTCTCTACAACGTCAAAGCTTTCTTTGAGTTTATAAAGACCACTTGGAAATTGCACACACTATCTAATATTATGCTTAAACCCCGAGCGTCATTTCCGACTGTTTAAAGATTGCTACCGGAACGTCCTATTCAGAATACCTCGGGCGTGTTCAGGTACAAGGAATCGGCTGTATTGTCACGGAAGCCGGACTTCCTTTATGTGACCAGGATACCAGGCACTTCCGGTTCCTTCCCTTCCAGTATCGAATTCACGAGTCACAAATTGTTCTCAAAATTCGTTTTCTTCCCACACTCTGACCGGAATGTTACTTTCGTTTTCACTCGTGAAATCCAAATTTGAAAAGTTTATGTTTATTCCTTCATCGTCTGATTCATTTTCTTCCCAGACTTCCCCGGTGACTGGATCCCGGACTTTTTGGAACATAAACACGCAGTACACAGCTGAAAATGGAAATAGAAAACGTTAAAATTTTGAATAGGCAACCAATATTGAAATTTAGATAAATGTATCAAAATTTGTCTAGAATCTCGATAAAATCAGTATGCATTCATAATGTTCAAGCCTTTCGTACAAAACAATTAACACTATAGATAACCAATTATACAATATTTACATAAATAACAAAATTAAAATTGGTCATTCATTATTTCTTTCTAAATTTCTCTTAACTGGTAATTTGTTTATGGGCATACATTGTGTTTCATTTACAATTTGTTGTTATGTTTTTTAAAACCCATTACTGCACAGTGACGCCTTTTGACCCCCTCATAAGAAAAGGCTTGGGAAAACATTGTGGAAAATGAAGAAATTGCTTGTGACAAGCAATTTCTTCATTTCCCACAATATTTTCTACACAAAGACCCAAAAATGTAAATTTTCATTCAGTTTTAATTCACGTCTGCATCATCTTTGAATTTGGAACGCCCTTAAATTTGTCGTTTGGGAAAGGGTTAATTGACAGAGAGATATCGACATAATTATGGTTTACTATAGCCGACAACAAATACTTACTGATTGCCTCCCACTCTGCCTTAGACAGGGTACCCTGGAAAATTAACGAGAAAAAATGCGTTAGATATTTAGAATTTATTTCATTGAACCAAAATATTCAGAATAATTTAAACTGTCTGATTATGTTCGAATGAAATTCATGTTCTTCCATCGAATTTTGTGTATGTCATAAATGTTTTGATCTAAATCTAGTTAGAACTTTTTTCATATTTAACGAATGAAGTAAGAATAAGTAATTTCGAGTGCATTACATTGTGTAATTAATCAAACTGTAAAAAGAAAGAACTTACTATTGCACACACTTTTGTTCAATAAGACCAAAATACAATTGCTTATCTAGTACTCACCACTGACAAGGTCTTTTCATTGTTGAGTATACTACAATTTCCAAACTCATTCGCCCTCAATCGTTCTATAATATCTTTGGCATGACCATAATCTTTGTCGATGGACCCACATAAACTGGCATTTTTACTAGGTGGAAATCTCTGAAATAAGATGAAACAAAAAACTTCGTAGAGAAAAAATCAAGCATGAATCTTTGGAAATGACCAAAAGTTTATATTCTTATCCATTAGTCAGTTAAAATGTTTCTTATATTTCTGTCTTTTAATATTTTTGAAGTGTATGGTAAATGGTAATGACCAATTTTTTCTAGTGTCATACGTTACTATTATGTTTTCTCTCACATGACCTAACATGTCCTATTTCACTATATGCCTTACGTACCATATGACTCAATTATTTGTCAATTTATTAAATTACTGCTCAAAATAGACAGAGGGTGAAGAATATGTACCTCCAATGCGTCCATTTTACTGAGTAATGTTCTATTTTTATCATCTTTTACTGCTTCTTTGTAAAATTCTGCAAACGGCATCTTCATGACCAATTTCATTCCATATTTTTCTGCCATCCTGGATGAAAAATAACACAAAAAATAATATAGAATGACTAAATTTTAGAACGACATTTTGTTCCTATTTCTAAATGAAATTAAGAGTATCTTAAAGAGTTCCTATGATTTTCAAAAAATACTAGAGAATGTATTGTACTTAAGACATATAAGCATATTGTTTAGAGGTTTCTGTCCTGATCAGACGAATATTGCACCGTACTTGAACTTAAACTCATTTTTCATTTTTCATTTTTGAATACTTATGATTTGCCTTAATTTTCCTCTCAATTGTATCATGTCAATAAAATGTGTCTGTATACTTACATTTCTAGTAGTGGAAAATAGACTAGAAATTCTTGACAATCGACCACACCGTCTAATTGAAAGTTAAATCTGGCACCAAACAACGGGAGATTCTCTTTGTCTTCAGTCTCAAACGTGACTTTGTAAACATCGTTACCAAACGACATGTCTGGAGATTCTCGAAGGCGCTTTCTGTAACAGACAAAATATAGTCCAAATGAAAGACACTATATGGCAGACTTTCTCTGATTTATCTGTATTTGATCTTTTGGTATAACGCTACTCCCAACTAATGTTTACTTTACAATTCTTTTTGAAAATGTTAAACAAAAAACAAAATATTAAATTTTGATACTGGCATTTAATTGTGTTACATTATTTCCAATTCACGCATTTCCCTTATAATAATAATAGACAATAAACTAAAATTAGCATATTTTATTCACGTGCATCATATCACTTACACAAGTTCATTTGAATCTGTTGTTGTTCCAATAAAATATCCTCCAAGATTCAAACATTCTACCGCATTTCTGAGCATCATTTCAGCTTGAGAAAGTCCCTCAAAACTGTAGTGGAAGGCGAACTGGCAGCTACAGATGTCAATTTTGGTGTTTGGGTCTTTGTACAAATCTTTTAGACGTTTCTGTAATGGAATATTCATATATCATTTTTATTTTTTTTCTCTCCTGAACGTTCTTGATAGAAAAAAGTGCTCTTTTCCCGGTGAAAACAAATAATGTATTTAAAGTGCTTTTTATTTTGATCATAATCACACTCGGTGCAATTGTTGTTCTGTGCAAAGGATAAGCAAATGAGTTATTCTCGACAAATGACTAAGAAATGTGCAATCTTTGTTATGCCCACTCTGTTATCACTTCATAGTTTGACTTGATGTTGAGTGGCGGAAAATTCTGACTGTTTATTGAATGTTATTTTGGTTGTTTTACCAGTTGCCGCATGTTTAAAAAGCTCTGATAAAATCATTATGAAACGAAATTTATAAGACGACCGGGTGTGCAGGACTCAAAAGACGTATAAAGATTCTGTAAATTGACTTACTTTTGACAAATCCGCAGCTATAAATTCTGCATCAAATAATCTACTTTTGTTTGTCTCTTCTGTCATCATTTCTTTCCATCTTTGTTCTGTTCTCAGCACACATTTCTCAGCAATATCTATATTTAAATAAAAAGAATCTAATTAAGAACATCATTGGATTGGCTCGTTATATGCGTATGTACCCATCGTTACTGAATTCGAAATCTTAGATGAGAGATAAATCCTAGCTTGTTGATGTAGGCATTTAATCTTATAGTTTACACTGATGTAATGGAAATGAATAAATTAAGTTCGAATAAGAATTCGACAACATGGGCTATACTCAGTCAGCAAGGTAATGTTACGTATATGTAAACTATTTCGATTTTAAAAAAAAAATATGGCTCACCAGCACAAATGAGTTTCTTGAGTCCGCCTTTCCTCCATTTGGGCAGGTCTTTACCCTTACCGGAGCACAAATCCAGCACAGTTATACCTTCACCCTCGCCCTTCTGTTGTTTTACTCTCTTTATGGTATCCTCTACAAAAATAAACAAATTCAATATTTGTAAATGTTACAGATTCTTTTTTTGTGTAAACATATTAAATGTTCGGTTCATAGACAAGTACAAGATTGAGCTGGTAATGCGTCTCAATTTTTGCGATCTTTAATAACAAGTTATAAAAGCGATTCTTCACAGTGCAAGCATGAAAACGAATAACTAGAAATTAAGGTACACATCATAAACTTTAAACACCACAAAGCTAAATTACTGCATCTGACATGTGTAATAGCTTCGACAATCTGAGCTATAAATCAGTTTTACAAAAAAGAGACAGAGCATTTGATATTGACCATCAATAACCTACTATGGGAAGATAGAGAAAATACGAATGCCTAGTATGATGTCGGTCGGGTTATTTTTTGCAATCACTATCATCTTTAAACTGCGAACTTGTAAGATAGGCTTACAGAATGTGGGCGATAATTCGCTATGATTATATCAAGATAGTTAGAAAAACAACCTTAGAAAAATCCTAATAAATAAATAAATAAATACGAGTCGTAATAACTATTATCAACTTACCAATGCTTATTCGTTTAATCCAGTTGTTAAAATTCCTCATATGATAAATCCTGCTTTCTCGTCTTTTTTCAGGGGTAACTTCCACCAATTTGTCGTAATGCTGGGCGACCTTGTCACCGTGACATTGTATGACCGTTCCATGGTCACCACATTTAGTTTGACTTTCCTTTAGAATATTGTGACCTTGAAATTGCTCGAAGGTCAAACCGGTGTCTAATAGAAGACCTGTTGATTCGTTTTTGATCAGCATCTGCAAAAAATATTATCAAATGTCAGCAAAATCTAATGTAGATATATATACGCATATAACACCCTTTTAGGGGCCAAAGAATTCCATAAAATGAACAATCACCACCCAACCCCTCGCCCCGCCAAAAAATTGAAAAATAAAATTAAGAAAAAGAAAAAGAAAATAATAGGAAATAAAGATTATTACTTTTTACAAACTGGTATTAGAATTATTCTTTAAACACTGTTTCATATATTGATGAAAAAGCGTATTATTTGCAATCTAAAAAAATAGCATTATCCTACATAATGAAATAGAGAAATAAAATTGGTGTCTTGTTAATTAATTGCAATAGTGAAGTATAGATAATATAAGTAATACAATCAAATAAAGTAAAAGAAGCATGAACAAGTTAGCTCACCTTTGAAATAGATAATTTCTTACTATTTTCTTGTTTTCTTTCTTTGAAACGTTGAAGTGTTAGTTACTCGATGAAGTCAACGATATGAAAATTTAAACCCGTTTATATAGCCGAAATCCGACCTCATTTCATTGAACTTTCGCTAGGACACATTTTGTACCCACATCTTCAACTCTTCCATTCAAAATGAGGTCATAGTTTTGTTATCTAAAGCGTCGAATAGTGACAAAATGAGCTTTACTTGACGAATAACTACTTTGGAAATCACATGTATGATTGTTTAAATGGAGTTTTCTGGTCCATGTTTGCCTGCGCGGACAAAATAATTATTTCGTGTGTTAGAATTACGTTTAATTTAAAAATAATTGACACAAAATCAGAATTTGACTGTTATTTAAACATTTTCGAGATTTTTAATATCAAAACCCTCTTTTGTCTTGACGTAACAAGATTAATTCGGCCAGCGTATGATAATGACATTGAAATTTGTACAAACGTTAAGTACATGTGAAGGTAGATTCGAGTCTAACGTGGATATAGTTCGTGCCTAGGTAGAGTCTTATTAAGACGCATGCTAATGGATTAGTTGCTACTGGTAATGCAGAAGCTGCATAATAGCACATATAAATGCTGGCTGAAAGTATTCGTGGTCTGATTTGTTTCTATACTGGTCTTTCCATTTTGATCACTTCTTGCCATTTTGATCACTTTCACCGATCGCGACCCATTCTGCTATAAGACAAAGTCGTTTGTCTCTTACATATGGATGAAAGAGTCTGTAAGAGATCAGCTTGTAGCTCGGATTGGATGTTGTGTTTGTATTATAGAGGAAATATCAGGAAATGATTTCAGATGCAGTGGTCTAAGCAATATTGGTTTAAAACATGAAACTAAGCCGACCTAATAGGAAACTTGAAAGGTTAGGAGAACGAATTCTTTTTAGGTGAAACAGTGGCAGTGGCATTGAAATTATACAACCATAAGTTAAATAAATGTGAATTGTATTTGATGAATTACAACAGTTATCGTCTGGCTTAGATTCATTGACCTTTAACGCTTTACCGAAAGATAGCTTTCTATATTATTTCACCGTCAGATTCCTTAGTAAAAGCTTAAAAACAAAGTGGAAAAAAGAAGAGATAAAGAAACATGTTCTCCTTTTCAATATTTGTTAAACAGTCGACAACATACACGAGTTCTACCCTATATTTTTACTTGTAACATGATTTTGAAAACGCTCATTCTCTTTGAGAATATTGGTTTTCAGACCAGCTTAAGCCAGAGCGCAATCTGGTTAGGATCTTAATTACATTCTTATAGCCATTAGAAAAGAACATGGACCTGTGGTCGATAAAGGCTCCATTTCATGCCCAAGTCCATCTTATACATCATGATCGAATTGTGGTTACTAAAACTTTCATCATTTTCGATAACAGTTCAGCCTGTATTCAATGATTGATCAGACGTTTTAGAACAACATCGGTCCAGATCACTTTGAAAGAACGCTTAATCTGGTCAGGTTAAATATTGTCATATAGCTTGTATAGCCACTGCAGAACAAACCGAATAGAGCTGTACCTGGCATTTAAGAATGGCCAACTTTCACCGTCTCAGTTCCATAAAACCATTCTTTCAAGCAGTGATCTACTTCATGCGTTACCCGTTAATTACCAAAGGTGAAAGGCTAGCACGGGGCCAGTTGTGTGATATAACTATTTCGGCCGAAACCCGGAAAATGCCTTCATAGCACTTGTGACTACTCAGATGATCTAGACTTAATAAATTATATTTTGCTTCCGTGTGAACCCTCAATCGTTGACCCACTGTTGACAAGATATTGACTGATAAAGACTACATAGCTAGCCCCGACATTGGACGTATGACTTGTCATTTATTCGAGCGACCGCAAACTGGGTAAACTACACGCTATATAAGTTATACTTACAACATTTTTAATCTCAACAATGATGAAAACTCGAATGCTTGCTTTTGAGCAAGGTCACGAGATAATGCTAGTGAGTCTGTGATGTAAGCATCTATATGTGAATGTGAGACTTTTTCATTCATGATTTTTAAAAGGTGATGAATTTTCCACATGTTTACCGCGTTTTTATGTCATCTGCATTATTTGTAATTAATTGATGTCGTGTCGGTAATCGAGAAATAAAAGCATCTTTGACAGCCCGATCCAAAAGCTTCAGATTGAATCCTCTACAGTAGAATTGGTTTATTGAATTAGTCAATCCGTTGAAGGTCACTCTTAAGGTATCCAAACCCTCAAGAGCGCCAAAGAGCCAGAGGCAAAATTTGAAAAGTGCAAATAATTTCTAAACTGTGTTACATTTCCATTCCAAATACAAACATAAGCATTTTGCACGGTTTAGAATTTTGAATTAATGCATACATATGGAAATATTTGACAAAAATATTCAAAATTACCTCCCTTGCATATGAATATAGAGTAAAATGATATTTGTAAATTATTTTCTTCTTGAAGCATAATCTTGAAATCCGGTACGGTTAATCATCTTATATCACGGGTGGTAAACAGAGAAACTAGCCCAAAAAAAGAGGTAGTTGCAAAGAGCGAAAATTTGTAGGTCACGAACACATTTTCTAAAATTATTTCTTTTAAAGCGAGTTTTTGAGAATTCTGGCGATGCTGTAATATGAAGAAATGGTCGAAGTTTGTTGTGCACGAGAAAATACGGTATTAGTAGCAGGCTTTGAATACAATCGTTGAAAAACATTTCAAAATCGAAAGTAAAAACTTCTGAATTTTCGATTTTGAAATGTTTTTCAACGATTGTATTCAAACTCTGCTTACTAACACCGTATATTCTCGTGCACAACAAACTTAGACCATTTCTTCATATTACAGCATCACCGGATTTTTCCATAATTCGTTGTAAAAGAAATAATTGTAGAAAAATGTGTTCGTGACCTACCTTTGTTTACAGATTTTTGCTCTATGCAACTACCTCGGTAAAGGCCGGATATCACGAGGAAACAAATTACCGTTGACTCTTTTTGGAGCTAGTTTCTCTGTTTACCACCCGTGTATATGAAGTGTATTAACTAGTATGTGTAATTTGATGCATTTCGTACGGCTAGAAAGTGGTGATTTTTTCAGGGTCTGTTAACCTTAAGTCAGAATTGTTCGTGCTACATCGTAAATATAAGTGACGGATACGATCTATATGTGTTACGAGACACTTTTCATCGTTATTTTTCAATGGTCCACACATTAAGCGGAAGGACTTGTACATACATGTATGTAATTCCTTTGTGGTATGCTACGTGTACCTTCCTTGAAGTATGGTACATTAGGATAGGGAGAAATTTATATATTGTAGATGTTTTTGTATTACGGTTACGGGTTTAACAAAGCTCGTATCTACAAGGGTATAAAAGAAGCTATAATAAGTCAATTAAAGTACAAGCAGATTGATTGATTAGTTGAAAGGATCCATGTCAACATCCCGAAAGAATCCTTCAAGTTATGGCGATGCATCGATGAGAGATCTATACCTACATCTAGACCTTCACCGACCTGTATGGTGTATCGAATTAGTAGTTTGAAATTACTCTACCCTGTGCCGCAAGGTGAAGCTAAAACAGCTGCAATGTAGCTCCTTTTTAGCAAGCTGAAAATTTATGTCCGGGGAGCTCATGCCATAGCCCTAGTGTCGTGTCGACAGTGGCGTTGGCGTGTCGTCTTCAAAAAACTGTGAACTGGTCTATATCTCAGGCACTATAAGCGATACAGCCTTGATACTTCACATATGGATACCTCCTGCCAAGACCTTTCGAATGGGACCATGACCTTAGACCCTGACCTTGGAGTTCGACCTTTTAATTAAAAAAAAAACACCACTAACCTGGCCTTTATCTCGTGCACTATTACAGATATAGCCTTGATATTTCACATACGGATACCTCATGCCATGATCTTGACCTTGAGACCATGACCTTTGACCCATTGACCTTGACGATTAACCTTGGACTCCTTTTTTGTGACAAGCTCTTGTATAGGTGAGCTTCGTTGTCCGCAGACAACTCTTGTTATACCGGTACTCCACGTGACTTTAAACGAATGAATGTACAAGAAGACGTCAATTCTCCATTGCGTCTATAAGAAACCTCGCATTATTTGGGCGACCTTCGCGTTAAAGTAAAGGGATAATACTGTAGGGTGGCTCGAATCCCTTCCAAATCAATATTCTTAATGCTTTAAGATCACAAACATCATCAATTTTGAGAGTTGCTCATTTCCCCTTTTCCAAATTGAAAAAAAAAAAAAAAAAATAGAATTGGGACTATTTCGGTTTGAAAACTGATGCAAACGATTAAGGATAAAGATAGGATTTCAATATAGTTTATTACAGAAAGTATTGAGGCAAAAGGAGAATATGTTCGTCGCAAGAAGTGTATCCCTTTGCCTCAATACTTTCCCATTTCATTTCTATCTGGGACGTCAAAGCCAGGTATTCTTTGGGGTTAAGTGGGGTTATGCGTCTTTTAATGCTAATATTATTTCAGTTATATTACTCCGACAGGTTGCCTTTCCCATATGTGTTTGTTATTTCTCTATATTGGTGCAAATACAGTAGACAACCGTTATTTCGATATCAGATGAGTCGAGTTTCCGCTTAAGTTGAAGTAAAAGACTGACCCCGTCCTCACCAAAGGATATCAAAAAGTTTAAACAAAATAGTTTCGTAGTAAATATGACCATTGAAATTTAGTAAGTAAAGGATAGAAGTTGCTCATTTCGAGCAATTTCTTTCCTTTTTCTTCTATATTTCAATTATGAACGCACTTGGTGAGCAACAAAAATAATCAAATGTTATTCAACTCGAAACTAAACAAAATTGGATGAGTCGAACTACGGATATGTCGAGGTATTTTGACGACCCATCTGACTTCGACACAACGATTGTCAACTGTACCTCTCGACACCATGGGCCCGTATTATCAACGATCGTATAATTGTTTTTGTTTGATAACTTGTATCAACACACCTTATTGGCCCAATCTGATTTTTCGTGCAAGCAGATGTTTTATTACACGGTTTACACAAAAACGTGGTTGTAAGATCGTTGATAATTAAGGACCTCAGTGTCCCGTGAAATCAACGATCTTACGACCATTTGAACAAGAAGTCATTATGGTGAATTTGTCGTATGATTACAATACGGGCCCCAGATTCTCAACTGACGTTCCCTATCAGCTATTTCACTCCCCGTCACTTTAAGCCGAAATCACGTGTCCGTGTAACATTCGTGTCGATTATATAGTTAAATCTATTCCAACAAGCGAATAGACATCCTTTATTCTTAATGTGCAAGGTGTAAAGCTTTGATTAAAGTTAAAGACCTGGCCCCGTTTTCTCGAAAAAAAAAAAATTAAGTACGTTCTCATGCTCATATCTGAGCACCGTACTCAAATCGCACGAAATCCACGTGAACTTCAATCGAATAGCCTTCAACGTTGGAGAGTATCCCTTTGAAGTTGAGCATGTTCTCATGAGAATATACTTAAGTTTTTTTTCGAGAAACCTGGATCTGTTCACACACAATTCTGTGCCTCAACACGTCCACAGGGTGTCCAAATATATGGTGTACGAATGACTATTTTCAGATGTGCCCCAGTCTTGATATGGACGCGAAATTGTGTAGAATGAATATTACCAGGCCCCGGTTTCTCGAAAAATACTTTAGTATATACTCATGAGTACATGCTCAACTTCAATAGAATACTCTCTAATGTTGAAGGATATTCGACTGAAGTTCACATGAATTTCATGCGGTTTGATTACTGTGCTCAGATTTGAGTCTGAAAACATACCTAATTTTTTTCGAGAAACCGGGGCCTGGCCTTGCTTTGGAAAGGTTACATTGTAAATAAAGAAAAGCAACTATTTTTCACAATGGAAAATCATGTGATACAACAATTTAGGAAAATCTTCAATAAGCTGGTTAATACGAGACTAATTTGAATTCGGTTTGAAGCAGAGAAGATGGACAGACGTCATGCATTAGATGGACATGGTGGGTTATTAAAAAATAAGCTAATGGAAAAGTTATTTACGATCAATCAAAATTTTGGTTGATAGTCAATAACTTATGTAGATCTATCAGATTTCTTTTTACATAAATCCACCACGTCCTGCTTATTCCGGACATTTCCCCACCTTTTCTGCTTCAAACCGAATTCAAATTGGACAAGTGTCAACAAAAATATTGAGGATTGTCTGAAATTCTAAGTCACGTCATTAACCACCGTATTCTATGAATTCTACAAACTAAAAGAGAGTATTAGAATAACGAAATGTTAATTTAGAATATTTTTATTGCACAATTTTTTTTCTACAACACTATTTAAACTACTGTATTGACAAATATAGAAAAGAAATATACACTTGCAACTGGTTGACAAACACAATAAGAAAAAAAAACAACAACCAAAAAACATGCAGAAATAATTTAACATTAATTTACAACAAATAATAATGATCAATGCAGAATTCCTATACGAACTGTGAATGAGTTCATAGGGCAAATGGAAAAACATCACAAGACACGAATGTGAGATCAGGTAAGACAATGGCAATATACACACACGATTAATATAAAAAAATTCTTATGTTACACTTTCGAATATTATGCTGTACACACATTGTTTATAAGGGTAATTTTAGGAAATATTGTGGCATATCCTAAAACATTTTGTACTAACAAACATGAAACGAAAAAGAAAACGTTTACAAGCTACGCTTTCTTCATGCCCCATACGAACTTGACGATCTGTTTGAGTTTCTTGGAGAAACACTCGTAAGTTCTCCATCACTAATATGCGAAATCTATATCATGCTTTACTCCTCGCGTCATTTCCAATTGAAGTTCCCCGAACTGCCCACTTGGCACACTGGGGGTGCTGTAGGGTACACGGAATCGACCGTGTTGTCACGGAAGCCGGACTTCCTTTATGTGACCAGGATACCCGTCTTATCCGGTTCCTTTCCTTCCAGTTTAGTGTTCACGAGTCACAAACAGTTTTCAATGCTCGTTTTCAGCCCACACTCTGACCGGAATGTTACCTTCGTTTTCACTCGTGAAATCCAAATTTGAAAAGTTTATGTTTATTCCTTCATCGTCTGATTCGTTTTCTTCCCAGACTTCCCCGGTGACTGGGTCCCAGACTTTTTGGAACATAAACACACAGTACACAGCTGAAACGGGAAACAGCAAAATGGTTTACTCGGGAAAAGTAGCAAACATCTGAAAATAGATAGGCTGATCACTTTCGTAGATATTATTTCGATTCTTGATATGATCATAATATATTCATGTAAAATTGATCAATTTGTGAGAATGTTATGATAAAGATCTTTTCGTGTTTTCTATCAGTATAGTCTAGAAAGATATATAGTCTTTATATACATTGTTACGTTTTTGAGGAGAAGAAATAATTGATACCATGAGTAAAATATTTCTATATACTTTCTTTTTTTATTTGATTATCTCTGTTTCTTTTCAATTTTTGCATTTCTTTGTATTTTTACTCATAATTGTTGATTTTACTTCAATGAGTACACCATAGCTAATATAATGATAAAAACATATACTTACTTATTGCTTCCCACTCTGCCTTTGACAAGGTGCCCTGAAAATTGAATGAGAAAAAATATGATATATAATTAGAATATATTAGTTACGTAAGCCAACATATTCAGCTTATATTTATGATATTTACAAGAACGATTTAGAATCGAATTTTGAAGGCTAATCTTTCGAAAATGTCATCAACTTTTTCCAATTATTTACTTGTTCTTTTATCTTTTCAATGTTATTTATGTATTGATAACAAGAAGTGATGTATCTTTCACAATTAAATGATGGATAAATGGTCTTAATTTTAAACAATTACATACATATTTGATAATACAGACGTAAATTTATTTGATTTTCCAGTGCTACAGTGTCTTAATGAAGCAACCAAATTGTGTTGTTTGTTTAGATGAAAATACTCATTCAAAACTCACCACGGACAAAGTTTTTTCGCCGTTTAGTATACTACAATTCCTTAATTCGTTCGACTGTAATCGTTCAAGAATTTCTTTGGCATGATCATAATCCTTGTTGATCGAACCACATAATCTTCCGTTTGCACTTGGTGGAAATCTCTGAAATAAGAAGAAATGGGAAACGAGGTGAATAAAAGGATATTGAAACTTTGCTGAATTTCGCAAACGACAAAGAAAGACTACGATCGTTTATGTATAAAAGATAGTTATGGCAAAATATCCTATTTCTCAAAATATTCTTTTCAATGCATTATTTGGAAAAATCAGACATTCTACTTTCAAATGATCCAAGATTAATAGTTTGATATTTACCTTACGTATACCACAAGTTGTCAATACATTCGTATTTATTTATAAATTCTACAGAACAAGAACAATAAAATATGTACCTCTAATGCATCCATTTTACTGAGTAAATTTCTATTTTTAGCATCTTTGACAGCTTCTTTGTAAAACTCTGCAAACGGCATCTTCATGACTAATTTCATACCATATTTTTCTGCCATCCTGTAACATTAATAAACATGGAAATAGCTGCATATTAGTTTTTTTTCATATTCACTTTTCGAAGGAATTAGTGGAAGCGAAAACATATTAATCTCAACAAATAGTTTTCGTAAAAGTGTTAATTAGGATTAAGCCTTAAAATGTAATTTACAGTATATCAGTCCTTGTAAGCTCTGCTGTTGATTGAATTGTATATTTTATTAAAAAAATTTAAAATAGATATGTAAGAAAATTCTGTTATTATTACAATTTTTGAATTATGTTTTTTTTTCTATTTCAATTGTCAAATATTTGCAAAATATTATGATATTATACTTACATTTCTAAGAGTGGAAAATAGACTAGAAACTCTTGGCAATCGACTACCCCGTCTAATTGAAAGTTAAATCTGGCACCAAACAAAGGGAGATCATATTTGCTTCCAGTCTCAAATGTGACTTTGAAAATGTCGTTACCAAACGACATGTCCGGTGACTGTCGGAGTCGTTTCCTACAATGTGTAAAAATGTGAATTAAACTTGGGACAATGATGAATATCAACATGTTTGTGCCAGCTTGGCGCAGCTTTCAAGTTATTGATGTATGACAAGTACATTGTAGTTGAATCCATATGTTTGATAATTGTGACCCGTCACGCTAAAAGGGACCTTATCCGAACTCCAATAATCCAAAGTTTGACAAACTTGTCAGACTCACCACAGCTCAACCAAGTCCCGTATGTGCAAAATGAACATATAGTAAGGTAGGGAAAACCTTCCAGATTTAGAAAATTGCATAAAAGTGAAAATTATCGGCCCTGGTCAGGCTGCGCGGACTGCACAGACTGACTAGGGTCGATATTTTTCACACACCCGATAAGGTCCCTTTAAGCGTGACGGGTCACATATATCAAATCACATTATTCCAATGTGATATATCATGGCTTAGAAATAATACATAGAGGCATAGAACACGTGTAATAAAACAACTCTTATTTTCATGTATTTGTGATTGTTATTGATGGAGCAAAAAAATAATGTTAACCCCGTTTTATGATACGCGCTAATAGAGTACTAGTATAGGAAGAGTAATTACACCAATTCATTTGAATCTGTTGTTGTACCAATGAAATATCCTCCAAGCTTCAAACATTCTACCGCATTTCTGAGCATCATTTCAGCTTGAGAAAGACCCTCAAAACTGTAGTGGAAGGCGAACTGGCAGCTACAGATGTCAATTTTGGTATCAGGGTCTTTGTACAGATCTTTTAGTCTTTTCTGTAACGGAATGTGCTCATTTGTTTTAAACAAATCTCAAGAAAGTCTTGGTTAGACATAGGATATTACTGTTAAACATGTCTGCAAAATACATTTTGGTTGATGCTGATGCACGGACTCGGCTCTGCAAAGGATCAAACATATAAATTCTTAAATACTTTTTTTGAACAGTGAACCTTTTAGATAACATGTTTTCTTTTCATCGCGTCCGTTCATTTCGTATATGTTTATAGAATACTATTGCAAGATATTCAAAATATATCTTATGTTCATAATGGTCTTATCAAAATTGATTAATTTTAATTGTTGAAAAATTATTTATCATGAGACAAACAGGTTCGCCAGTTTCAAAAGACACGAAATTAGTTTGAATAGTTGACTCACTTTTGACAAATCTGCAGCTATAAACTCGGCATCAAATAATCTATTTTTGTTTGTCTCTTCTGCCATCATTTCTTTCCACCTTTGTTCGGTTCTCAACACACATTTCTCAGCAATATCTGAATAAAATAACAAATTATGATTAGAAAACAACAATATTGAATTTGATTGTTATATATGCACGGACCTATCGATCTTGGAATAATTAAGATAAGATGTATCCTATCTTGTTAATATAGTCGTTTATCTTTCAGTTAATACAGAACTAGTGCAATTGAAATGTTTAATAATATTAGTGATTATTATGTATATGACTTCGACAAACAAATGTAAACTTAAATTACAAGTTACATAAACTATTAAGAATTTAACAGCAATAGGACTCACCAGCACAAATAAGTTTCTTGAGTCCCCCTTTGCTCCATTTGGGCAGATCTTTACCCTTACCGGAGCACAAATCCAGCACAGTTATACCTTCACCCTCACCCTTCTGTTGTTTTACTTTCTTTATGGTATCTTCTACAAAATATGATAGATACCAATCTTTCAGATTATGATGACAACTAACGCATATAAAATGATAGCAATCCTTCCTAAATAATATGTAATGGTTATATGTTACACTACTGTAACGTCCTTTAGAGCTTCTCATTAGAGAAAGAATTCTAAACCACCTAATGAAATTATGCAATTATTTTTAACAATCTCAGCCAGTTAAATTTCAATTGTTTTTATCGAAAAAATACATATATTTAAGTGTTTGCGATTGTTTAGCAAATTGACAAAGGGTAGGGGGAAACCATGAAATCATTTGCAAAACAAAACAAAAACTATCAGTTTATGTATGAATTAAACTAGGGCAGTGTGATATAAACTCACCAATGCTTATTCGTTTAATCCAGTTGTTAAAATTCCTCATATGATAAATCCTGCTTTCTCGTCTTTTTTCTGGGGTAACTTCCACCAATTTGTCGTAATGCTGGGCGACCTTGTCACCGTGGCATTCTATGACCTTTCTGTTGTCTCGATCTTTGGTGTGGCATTCCTTTGTAATAATTTGACCTTGAGATTGCACGACGGTCAGACTGATGTCTGATAGAAGACCTGTTGATTCGTTTTTGATCAGCATCTGAGAAATGTAATGACGGTAAGTGAGGGAATTAGAAACAACAGAAAAAACAAAATACGAACACGAAAAAAAATGTAAGAATAATGCATTGTATTTTAAATGTCGGCATCTTGACTAAAAGAACAAACATGTAATAACTTGTAAGCATGTAATTTGATAGTAACCAATCTGATGTTATTTATGACAAAAATATGCTAAGCTATTGTTACAATAGGAAATAAATAATAATATCAATTTGTTGAAAATATCTAAAAAATATACGAAACGACGAACGGATGGAAAAATTGGCATACCTTTAAATTTTAAGATTTCTTCTGGTTTCCTTTTCTTTTTTTCTATTTTTTTTTTGAAACGCTCGAGTGTAAGCAACTCGACGATATGACGATAGAAAAATTTCACAGCGTTTATATAGCCGTAAACTGACCTCTTTATAATGAACTTTCGGTAAGATATAGTTTGAAGGCCAGACCTTGAACGAGTCAAGTTTTATGGCATGCGTCCTTTATCTGAAATTTTCATTTGTACCAAAATGTGACACTACATATGAGATTTTTACTTTTGTAGAATGAGTATGGTAATCCGTGTGAGACGTAGTCCTCCCCTAATGAGATTCGTGCGACGTCGGAATTATTCGGGCGACGTCGAAAATATTCGGCGGTGGAGCTTTCCACCGCCGAATGTTTACGATCGCGCCTGAGTAAAATCGGGAACGTAACGACGTCTCTCGAAAAATGCCGATTTTTTTCATGATGCTCAGAATGTCCACATTATGGGTATTCTTCCTTAAAGAACAACATCGAGCAAGGTCAATTTGCATACATTACACGTGAAGTCTTATTAGGATAAATATCGATCTCTCATATATACGTTTATTTTTTACGGTAGAAATCATAGCGATACTTCTCTTTCTCCCCGCTGAGTGATCGTTCGTTGCTCTTCACATATCATCTCTGCAAAGGGCTATCTCGGCTAGAGTCCATATATCGTGGTCTACCGAAGGATAACGTCTTTAATTAGCAACACTGTGTAAATGTTTCATTTCTCATATCATACATTACAGAAAAGAAAATATTATTCTGTTTGCATCAGAAGTGTTCTCAAATTTAAGTATTGATCTAATTAAAATGGGTCTTTTTTTCCGAACCTCCAATTATTACTAGTTATTGTTCATATCCTTTCGCAGCCATGGACAGAGGCGAAATGAAAGAGTCTCTGTGAAGGAGACTGGATACTTCCTTGGTCACCCACGACATACATAAAAGGTTAGAGAGGCTAGCACGGGGCTAGTCGAGTGATAAAAATGGATGAACCAGTATTTTGAAAACCGGCTCTCATAACATTGGAACAACCCAGATGGTCTTTATCGGACCTTATTTTAGATGCCCGACTTCGTAGAGGATGATACCGGGGAAGCTGTTCTATCAATGACAATTTTGGTGTAGAGGTACTGGATCTAAAGTATCGGAGTAATAAATCATAGTAAGCTTCCGTGTGAACCCAAAATTTTTGACCTACTGTTGAGAGGATATTGACTGATAAAGACTAGTTATAGGCCCGACTTTGGTCGTGACTTTTTATTTATTTTTAGCGGCCGCAAAATGCTCTAACTAAACACTATGTAAGATGTACTTATGACGTTTATTGTCGCAAAATGACGATGTTTTCAATTGAGTAAGGTCACGTAATCATGCGAGTGAGTTGGTAATATAAGAATTGTGATGTGAATGTGACTTTTTCCATTCATGATTTATGTCAAAAGTTCGACATATGTGACCCGTCATGCTAAAAGAGACCTTATAGGAAGTGTAAAAAATATCGACCCTTGTCAGTCTGCGCAGTCCGCGCAGCCAGACTAGGGCCAACATTTTTTCACCTGTGTAATTCTCTAGATGTTGAATGTTTTCCCTAACTTACTTTATTTTCATTTTTGGCATACAGTATCTGGTTGACCTGTGCTGTGTCTGACAAGATTGTCAAAATGTGGATTTTCTGACTCCTGATAAGGTTCCTTTGAGCGTGACGGGTCACATATGCCTGGGAATGTGATAATATCTGCTGTTGCCCTTTTACTCATTGTGCCGTCTAAATCAGGAGCCAGGTTGAATTATAAACAAATCATTGTAGAATATAGAATATTTCTTAATTATATAACCTTGCGTTTCTTTTTCCATTGTGTATAGATTCTACAACGTCTAGTATTCGTTGTAGATTTTATAGAAGAATTCTCGTTGAATTAAACCTTTTAACTTTATTTTTGGTTCATATTATTTTCACCAAAACTCATTTGTTAATTTTTCTAAAACATTTTCTTCCGATATTTATTCATGTCAAAACTAATCTGTATCTTTTTCGAAAGCGCATTAGTTTATATCAATATCATGTGAACGGTAGACACGACAACTATGCGTAAAAATTAAAACTTATGCATATTGTGTCTCAAAAAATATGTTTTATTTGATTTGATTTGATTTTTGATTTTGTTTTTCTCGAACATTTCCGTTTCCGAAAAAACAGAACTTGTTTAGAAAAGAGAATTGGTAAAATTGCATGCAACACTTACCCCGTTAGGCTAGGTTTATCGCTGCTTTTCAACAAAAAGCCTCGTAACTAAAGCTTAAATTAACCTGCAGTTACAAGGCCTTTGTTGAAAAGCGACAATATACGAGTTTCTGTGTGAACATAATAAAAGAGTCCACTTGGTTTAAGCGTTCTTTTAATGTAACAAAGTTCATAAAGAATCATAAATAAATTGTGAGGGATGTTGAAAAGGATCCATATGTATTAACCCATTACCAGACGGCAACATTTAAGACTGGTCTAGACAATAGTTCCAAGTGAGGGATTTTTTAATGTTTTGGGATAGAAACAGTTATTGGACAAGAAGAATTCGCTTGTAACAAGCAATTTCTTCATTTTCCCAAATGTTTTTCCAAGCCTAAATCTTGAGGGATGTCAAATGGTTCATTGTGTGGTAATGTGGTAAGAGAACAATATGAATCTTGATCAGCCTGTACATAGGGGCCCGTAGGAAGCAATTTCATATTGGGGGGGGGGGGCTATTTGCCATTGTCCTGAATATTGGGGGGGGACGAATTTGGATTTTCCCAAAAATTTCAGAGTAAAATTAAGAAAATTTGGCAGTTTTGGCCAACATTGGGGGGGGGGCTTAGCCCCCCTAGCCCCCCCATGTTCCTACGGGCCTGCGCACAGACTGATCAAGATCCATGTTGATATTTTATAACGCTTCTTCATAATACGCAGGGACGACAAGAGTGTGGCATAGGTCATGACATGATCAGACGTGACCTGATCTGGATCAATTGGACTCTTTAGAAATAACATTTCCCCCTTTTCCGGTTCAAAGCTCATAAAAGTTTGTTTTCATCTAAATTTCTAACGACTTCTAAGGCGATAAACCCGTTTAACTTGAATATTTTATCAATGTTGTTCCAAGTACCTACCATAATGTACATCTGGGATTTCTTTTTAAATCTGATTAAAATCCTATGTTAACTTTACGGTAACATCTAACAAGTACTTATTAGGAGTCGTCTATGATTACTTTTTCTTATAACCAATTAAATATTTGCTTACAAGATTCTGAAAGGGAATAAAACCGAAAAGTTTGTCATGAGGATATTACATTTAAGGTGTACGAACTTAGGATGAAAACACCTTTTTCTAGCCATACGAAATGTATCAAATTACACACACTTGTAAATACACTTCACATAAGTTGATTCCCCGTGCCGGATTTCAAGATTATGCTTCAAGAAGAAAATAATTTACAAATATTATTTTACTCTATATCCATATGCAAGGGAGGCAATTTTGAATATTTTTGTCAAATATTTCTGTAAGTATGCACAAATTCAAAATTATAAACCATACAAAGTGCTTATGTTTGTATTTGGAATGGAAATGTAACATAGTTTAGGAATTACTGGAACTTTTCAAATTTCGCCTATGGCTCTTCATTTCATTCTCAGTTCGTAAACCTTAGGTGCAGAAGCACATGTTTGTCAAGGAGAGCCATCTATAGCAAGGCGTTTGATGAGTTCTTATTAGTTAATGACGATATTGGCTTTTCCGTGGTCATTGAAAAATACCCCTTATGGACTACCCGTCAGATGTAAAGTTAATACAACTGTACCAAATTTTTATCAGATAGGAAATTTTCACATTTCCTCAAACAGTTCCTTGTTTAGGTGGGATTTATTTAGAAAACACACGAAAGCTGGAAAATGCTGATCAGTTCTTCATAACGGAGGTTTCTAGAGATAATTAGATGTCATGTGACATTCTCATTTCCGCCATATTGACAAAATGGAGTATTTACAAAGCCACCCAATATAATAACTTAGTAGACAAAATGAAATAAATTAAAATCGGTCTTTACTTGTTCGTTCATCGAATGGAAAAATCAGCATATCGCTGTCTTTCTAACAAAACGATCAGAACTACAATTTTAAACAGGTTGTTCGAGGACATTTATCAGTTAATTTTGCTAAGGATTGACGGCAAACACGAATGTTGACCTGCAACAACTAAAGATGCCGTCGCTTTTCTACGAGAACTTCGTATCTGCAGCTTGTTTTAAGCTGCAGTTACGAGATTTTCGTTGGAAATCGACGATATACTCCTTTTCACAGATTTCACAACAGTTTAAAGTGACATATAACCTAAGGAGCGTTCTTTAGAGAGAGATTTTTACGATATCTCAAGATTTGTTAACAGGTTTTACGCCTGCAATAGAGTAAGGTCTTTTACGCCGTTTAAAGAGAAGCGCCATTACTCTTGTGTGCGAAACCCATCGGTTAATTCGATCTGTAAAAAAACATTTCATGATAACATTGATCAAGTTGTTCCGAATGTTCCATTATTCATCAAATCGAAGTGATCTGAATGCTCCATACTTTACACAAATGACGTCATCATGACATCATTTGTATAAAGGATGGAGCTTTCGGAACACCTCGGTCAGAATCTCGGTCTTAGAAACACTTTATCTAACACATCTTAAAAATGCTCTAAAGAATGCGCCTTAGGTAAAAACAGAAGAGAGTGATAAATTACAAGAGTTCGCAGACTGACGAAGACTCATAAGCGGCGCATTTCTGATTATCCCAATAGAAATTGCTTGAGGTACTCAACTCAATGCAGTCAGTAATGGCCAATTGCGACCCCGGTTCATTAGGAGCCCAAGCGTCGTAGCTAGGTGGGTTGTTATCGCTTTCCCAAACATAACTGCCTTCGGATGCTATGTCACTCAGTCCAATCCAAAACCAAAGAGAGGCTGTGAAGTAAAGAGAACGCCATTCGTCATGCCAAAAAGGGTCGTTAGAAGAGCATATACATATATTTTGTGTAATCGACGCTTCACTACAGTCAAAAGGTAGAAAATGTGTTAAAACAAGCAGCAGCTGTAGTTGTATGTACGAGGTTTTTTTTTATTGAAAATCAGCTGTAATACGGGTTGTAATGTAATTGTGAAAAGATGAACACCACGCGTATCTATAGGCTAACAGTTCTTATATGTTCAAAACTTATATATAAACATCACCATATCTCGCTACAAGTGTATTTTCAAAATATCAATGCAACTTTGTTACATTTCTAAGTATTAGATAGAGGCTGTTTAGTAGATTCTACGCGAACTAAACAGCGCATTGAATGTTTATATCACGTAGAATCTAAATAGACGGCGAGATTTGACCCGGCAGAGCAGACCAAGCGGAAAGGTCAACAGACTTATCGTCCAGAGGTGATAGGTTCTCGTGATTTGCCGAACACTTCGCATGCTTCGCTATTTACAACTAATAATCATATTATTCGACGACTTAACAGTATTTTCACGTGCATACATTTGTGGCATCATCTTAAAATGTAATTGGTAAACTGAATATGCAAAAATGCCGATCCTGGTCAGCCTGTGCCATCTGTAAGGTATGACCAGGATGTGAACTGTATTTAAATATTTTTTTGAGATTACGCATATTCTAATAATTAACTTTAGATAGATAGATAGATAGATAGATTTTATTTGGTAAAAGATGATGACAATACATGGTACATGTTATAAAACATAATGGTAAAAAAGTATCACAGTATGTTATATAACCCATGTCTGCCCCATCCAAACCTGGGTTGACACAAAAAAGAGATCCGTGATCTCTTATTTCCATTGTGGACCCATGTCTGGATGTGGCTGACACAGAGAGGCATATCAAACATTACTAAATTGAGTTATTAAGTTAAATCAAGTTATCACAATTAAAATGACTAAATTAAGTTATCACAAATAAAATGAACATGGCTTTAAATAAAGACCAATGCAAAATATCACAGATAAAGAGATTGTACAAATCATTGTTATAAAGACTCCAGTAGATATTTGCGGACACTGGTTTTGAACGTCGAAATGGATGATTCATTTTTTATTGTCGTTGGTAAGCTGTTCCAAAGGCTGCAACCCATATAAGAAAATGACTTTCTTCCATGGGTCCCTACCTTTGGAACAGCAAAGCAACCATTTCTGCTAAATCTAGTACAATAAGAATGTGATGTGGCTGCTTCTATAAATTGTTCTGACAAATAGTTAGGAGCTGTTCCGTTTTTTATCTTGTAAACATGTAGCAATGTAATTTCTTCAACTCTTTCAACTTTACTGAAAATTTCAATCCAAATGGACCATGGTAGCTTAACATTTTTTATTTGAATAGATTAGACAAAATCCTATTTTCACATGGCGGCACAATGTTGTGTATAACGGATACAGTGCACGCCTTTACGTAAATAAACGACGGACCATTCCCATCTAAACTGGACAATAAACTTTTCCACTTTTCTGTACAGTAAAGGTCACTCTGCAGGGTCAATTATTTTCCTCTATATACAGACTCTATCGCTAGCGGTTCATTGGAAACTGGGCGTGGCTATGTAAAGACGCCACATAAACTAGCCGACAGCCAGTTTATGCGAAATATAGCGGCGAAATTTTAAGATATACTGCAATTTCATTGGCCCATAAAATAGGTCGAACACTAATGTGAAAAAATGACCATACTACGCTTACATTGATCCGTAGCAATATTGTCTAAGATATAGGTCCTCAGTTGTTCATGGGCAGCGAGAGTCTGTGGTTCTGCTAGTTTACCCCCGAGTCCCTCACAGAAGGTCTATAAAATTATATACAGTTCAATCGAGGTAATACATACAACGGAAATAATATAACTACATTTTTGTTCAAAAACGATAACACATGAAAATAACACAAAAAATCATAAAAAACAGTCTATTGTGATAACTTTAAAATCAATACTGACGTGATAGGTATACAAAAGCGGTCGTTATTTAAATTGTCACTATATTCTCTGCCGATTTTAATTGTTTACGGCCGACAAAAATTAAATAGCATCGGTAAGTATAATTTACAACGGTTTTTGTTTGTTCTACCTAGTGTTCGGCGGCTTTCCGTGCATACTTTGTAATTGTGTCTCCTTTCGAAACATAGTAAAGTCTAAATTTAAAGTTACAGCAACGACTAAATTATGGTTGCATAGTGGAGAAAATAGTGATTCAGCTGGATAATACTAATAAGACGAAAGGGGAGTGCTGAATGTCAGATTGTTTCTGTTACTGTATAATTTTCTTCAAAACTCCGAGATAGTCAATATCGGGCAATAAATAAGACAGGGTCTATAAAAGGTGAATTGCGTTTACAAGCGACCAAGGCGATAATGTCACAATAAACTTGATGAGAAAATCCAAATAAAAAATGACAACCATGATGCTGGTGTTTAAAGTCTACGTCAACTATACGAGACATTAATACCATTACTTTGATAACAAAAAACCCACCTTTGCATCGGCGCGGAATTTGTTTTCCATGACGAATTGATAACACACATTGCCGACTCCAATCCAAGCGCCGGTACATTCACTGTTAAACTGGGTCGTCGTTGGGGGCACTGTCGGTGGTAATGTAGTTGGTGGTAGAGTAGTAGTAGTAGTTGTAGTAGTTGTTGTTGTCGTAGGAGGTGGCGGCGGCGGCGGTACTGTAGTCGGTGGTACTGTTGTCGGCGGTACCGTAGTCGGAGGTACTGTTGTTGGTGGCGATGAAGTTAAAGAAGTCGATGGCGTGGCAGCTGAAACAAGAGCCGTCATAGACGGATTATGCTCCCCGAATAAGTGTTTGTCACAATATAAAAGTCATCATACATTAAGCCCCCTTTTCCCATGACAGATTTTTTGTACACACATTATTTATATAATATGGTCTAGAACATCTCATTTATCACAAAAGTACAAAATTTCATTAAATTCTACCCATTGGATGAAGAGAAATTAGAGAAAATCTAATTTACACATTAAGGCCCCTTTTTCCATGACGAATTCTCAAATCAACAAACGGAGGAAATGGTCCCTAGGAATTATCCCTGGAAGTTCACATGTGAAGTTTCGTTGAATTTGGTCAAAGGGTTGCTGAGATATGGCTGTGGACGGACGGACAAATTATCATACATTAAGCCCCCTTTTCCCATGACATATTTTTTGTACACACATTATTTATATAATATGGTCTAGAACATCTCATTTATCACAAAAGTACAAAATTTCATTAAATTCTACCCATTGGATGAAGAGAAATTGGTGAAATTCTAATTTTTACATTAAGGCCCCTTTTTCCATGACGCAGCCTCAAATCAACAAACGGAGAAAAAGGTTCTTAGGGATTATCCCTGGGAGTTCACATGTGAAGTTTGGTTGAATTTGGTCCAAGGGTTGCTGAGATATGGCTGTGGACGGACGAAAAGGACGGACACACGGACGGACAGCCGGACGGACGGACGAACAGCATGGCGACTATATGCTCCCCCGAAATTTTTTCGGGGAGCATAAAATGTAGAATTAGTAATAGTATTCTATACATGTCAAAAGCAGTCAATTATGCAATACATTCATCACTAGTGGTACATTTGTTATTTGTCCAATGATATCAATTATTTCATTTTGTTAGATATCATCGGAAAACAACGGTTGCCATTTGTCACATAAGTTGGTATGCATTTTATGAAATACCTAGCGGTTTGGTAGATGCACCAACTGCCTTCAATGACATGTGGTTTCCGTGTATACATGTGGTATTTTAATTTGTAATGCACCTTATCAAATAAGAAAAAATACCATTACAATAGTATTTATATACATCAACTAATTAAGCTATAAAATTGTCGTATATTCTGATTTTTTTCGGGAGACAGGGCGGAGCCCAGTAAACGGTTCATTACATTTAAGCTTGAGGAGAAACAGCCATCTGGCTTAGCGGTACATCGTCTGTATTATTGCAAAACATTATAACTACAGCGTGAATCAGGCTGTAGTTACGAGGTTATATAACAACTCATTTTACAATAGAACGGTCTTTCAATTTCGAAATGTGTTCATGCTCGTGCCGCACGTTTTTCTCTTGTATCAACCAAGATATCGGGAAGTAAACTCGTCGAATAACCTCTTCGCTTAGCCACACCCTGTGAGGTGAATAAAAATGGATTATAAAAGTTGTAAAATCATTATGCAGTCAAACAATCCATGTCTTTTAGGGAACTATCTAATAAAGCAAGGAATGTCGTTATAAATCAACGGTAATGTATTTAGTACTCGTTTTAAGTTGTTGAATTAACGGTTAATGCACGTGTTTTTGGCAGTTAATATTCATAGAGGCACAACAAATACGGTATTGTCCGAATGCGAAAGAATATAGCCCTTTCGTATAATGTGGGTCTCTGCGAAATTAAATGACCACAGATACGTGAATTGACTATATTATTACATTAAACTTCAAGCTCCAATGATTGCTTACAAATCACCTGTTGATATGTGCGAAAGAATTAACGGAGATGATAACAGAAATATCATACATAAAGATACAAGGTGTTCTTGAACGTGTGTAAAAGTTTTATTCAATCCAATTACTTACTTCTTTTGTTGATGGCGGTCCACGAAGTTCCGGAAACCAAATTTTGTGCGACATCCTGGTACTCTGACATGTGACAAGAACCGTCTACTTCGTGAAATGATACAGTTTCACAACTCTCATTTTTAGAACAGAGATGGGTACATTGCAATATGCTCTCTGCTTTCGTCTTTAAAGAAATCAGCTCGTCTTTGACTTTCTTTCCGGACTGAGTCCCAAAATAGGCAGGAGTCCATTCAGCCAATGCAGAGTAGTTGCATATACCCATTACGACGTACAGAATCCAAAGTACACAGATTGATTTTGTAAACATTTTGTCGTCTTCTGTAAACAATGAAAGAAACAGCGTTTGAATAAACCGTTCCCCGACAGAGACCTTGTTTTGGCGTCTGTATAAAATAAAGTATAGGAAAACATTCTGGCATTTCTTTTTCTATATGTCTCTTTTGTATATTACGCCTTACAAAAATCCATATGGGGAAGGGTTAAATAAGTCTTATTCGTCACTTTATCGGCAAACTTACAATTCTTTTACCAAGAAACGTTTCGACTGTTTTGTTTTATTTAATTAATCATTTCAAAACTAGGCAAAATCTTAGACTTTTCCCATTTGAAAGTTTTAACAAAAATTTAGGCTGTTCCTATTTTTATCTGTCGAAGGCCATAATGATGAAAAATGAATTGTAATATAAAACAAAACAATTTTGAAATATAAAAGAAATCGCTAATAAAAAGCATTTTTAACATTGTCTCAATATTTTCCCAAAACCAGGGCCCTGTATTACTAAACATCTTACGATCAAGTTTTTGTGTAAACTGCGTAACAAGACATCTGATTGCACGAGAAATCCGACTGAGCCAATCAGGGCTGTTGTTACAAGTAATTTTGCAAAAATCAAACGTACGATCGTTAGTAATACGGGCCCCAGGTCTTCTTTAGAAAATGTTTGAATGTATGTCATTCGATCTCTAACAAGATCAGGTCCAACTGAAATCCTTTTACAATAACCACCAAAATACAATTTAATTGAAGTAGGATCGATAAATTATATGACGCGTCGATATATTTATTGTGCCACCTAACTCAAAACAATGGTTAACTAACGATAAACCACAATAGAACTCGGATTATTTCTCAGCTAGATCTGGTTTCTATTTGAATACAAATTACTTGACGATCATAAAAAAAAAAAACATTGATGCGGCATTTGTAAGTCTTTTATCTCGTATTTCAATCGGATAGGCTTAATGTTCGAATGGGAATCGTAAAGGTTATAACTTTGGTGTTGAAATTAAGGTTTAATAGTCAAACATAAAAATTCACGAAGATTGACGCCTTCAAACCTTTAGAAAATAAAGTTAACCTTTTGAAACACAGTTACAAATTTTGATGAAATTTGGTGTTAAATCTTTTCAAAATGTTTAAGGAAATTTGGAACATGTTGACCAACAGACAGTTTGAGATATATCTGTACTGGATTCTAATATAATCGCATTCAACACCTTTGAATTTGGACCGTCAAATATTTGTTCGTTTGGAATAAAAGATTAAGAGAACCGAAATGATAAGATTCCTATATCTTGAGGCATTGATGAAACATGATGTTGTTGAAATGTCGAAGGATATTTGTAGAGAACAATACCAGATCTTGAGGTATGCTGGTATTAGGCATAATAAATAATACTATTTCCAGCACCAGAAATAATTATGATTATTGAAGTTCATTAACCATTTTTGTGGAAATGAAACATACATACATACATCATTATTCATTTCTGTACACCCTCTATAATAAATGTACATGTATATCTTTTTCTGTTTGAGAAAAATATTCTTTTAACTTATTGTTTTTGAATATTTTAAACATGCTGCTACGAGCCGAAACACCCCCCCCACACACACACACACACAACATGATAAATAGATATATCTGAACAAAAAGACACGTTTTGACTTATTTCAACTAAGTCAACCTGATTAACAAATTTACGTAAACACATCTGTATTTTATAAAATTGTCATAAAAATTACAACAAAAATTATATATTTCATTTACATATAAATAAAATGAATAAAGACGGTAACCTGACAAACAGATTACAATGCGTGAAAGGCGCATGTAAACTAATGTACATGCTTTACTGCTAAAGGCAATTTACCAAAACCTGGAATACTAGGCCTACTAGTTAATCAAGTAAGACTGATTTTCTTATAAGTAAAGGTCTACGAAGGATATTTTCTATTGTGTTTTCTGTGTTTATCACATTTTTTGTTTAATAAGTACAGAGAAATATTTTACGAATAGACCGTAAGTGTTGTGTAAGCGCTCGTAGAAAAGTATATCGTCGGTGTAAATGCAAAACCTCGTATGTCGATTCTTGCGATTTTCAAAGTACAAACTTGTGTGTCCAGTCCAGACAATTCTCGCAGGTTTTTAGATATTTTTACCGATCAGTATCAGTGATACATTATTTATGAACAATATCCAAATTTCAAATTATTACACTTTCCCACCCCCTTTAATTTTTTTCAAAAACGAGATACAAAGATTTGCATTTACAACGACGATATATGCCTGTTTATCATTGTAAATAATGGGTATGCAATTCAATGCATCTGAGGGAACAAAATATCTCACCTTTTTCCTTTCGATAATTAACAGAAATTGTTGAATATTTTAGCTTTCAAATCTGTATCCGTAAATCATAAACACGAATATTTGAAAAACATTGAAGTTGAATCGACGAAATGTAGAACACTTCTATCAAGTCAGTTATGATACCAACGGTTTAAAGGTCCATCCGTTAACCAACGCCTTACTGATCAAAGAATATATGATGTTCCGAGCGAAAAGATTTTATTGATAGGGATGATTAGAGTTAGGACTTCTGTACTGCGATAAAAGAATTGAAACAAAATTTGTTAGCAGTTGCAGGTTTCCAATTATTTTCTTTTGTCAATGTGACCAATCCCGAAATAAAGGATCATTTTCGGGAAATCTGGAAAGTACGAAACGTACCGACAATCTGCATGGACTGCGCACTGTGAGAAGACGGAAACCTTTCTATGCAAAGACGAATTTTTTGAAGGAAGGAAGAATATCATGTCGCACTGTATGATATTATTAAAATGCAATATACAGTTGACAAATATTTGGTCTGATATGTATGTATTTTCATAATTTTGAATTTCTGGAGTGACGCTCGTTATCTTGGTATTTCGTGACATCACCATGATTTACGTGAACGTGTAGGGGCATCATTACTACTTACTTTGCCAGGAAGAACATTGGATGTTCCAATGTCGCAGAGCTTCTATTAAAATCGTTTTTCATTTAGCAGACACTAGTGCCCTAACAGGTCCCTTCCTCAAACAAAAGCCTCGATCGTTTTGACTTCAGTTATGAAGAAGGCTTTGGAAAACATTGGAAACAAGAAGAACTTGCTGACAACCAGCATTACATCCCCTTCCCTCTTTTTTACCATAGAATACTTGTTTTGTTTTTGTAAAAAACATTTCTGTCGTGATCACAGACTTCAAGTTTAAGCTAGACTTTGACTTTGATGATTTTAAAAAAGGAATATCTCGTATATATTGACCCTATTGTAATAAAAATCAACAACAAACGGCAATTTGATATGCTTTCGTCGATAGATGGTACTAATGTATTCTATTAGAATCATATTTGGTTCATTATATGTATTATCAACTTTGTCTTGTGAGGTTGAACAAAAGCAATGTACGCGTCAATCGGAGGCGTGCCGAACCCTGCAATAGCTTAGTCGGTACCGTCGAGGCGTATCAATTTAGGGATGATGGGTTCTACCACAACGCAGCTAATAGGCTATATTTACTGCATTTAACAATTCAATTGTCTCTTAACAGTTGATGACTTGTTTATGAAGCATCTTAATTGCATTAAGGGCTTGTAGCTCGGATCGGAAATAGTTGCGAAATACTCAGATTACATGTTTAGGTACAGCACCAGCGCAGCGCGGCATGTTTCCTATTCAATTATATTGGGTGTGTCGGATTTAAATGACTATTTGACTAACAGTCTGATTTATAAAAACACACACTATTGTTCAGAATTACTTTAATGTTGTTTATTTATCACTTTTAATGCATTGAAATCAGAAACATAGCACATTTTATTCTTTTTCTATCATCATTTATTTATTATCAGAACAATTGAATCGGGCGTTGGTACTTTCATTGACTCTGTGGCGGAAATCAGCCAATAAAGGCAATAAACTTGGCATTTTATCATTTTTAAATAGTTCATTTCAAAGGGCACACCTTTATGTACTCCGGGGAATACAAAGTAAATAAAAAACTTTGATGTTGAAAAACACATTTTTAAACAATAAAGCGGAGATAACATAATTGGTCGCTTTTCAACGAAAACCTCGTAACTGCAGCTTAATACAAGCTGCAGATACGAGGTTTTAGTTGAAAAGGAGCGATTTACCCCTTCTCAAACACTCCCATATTTTGACGCACATAAAGGATATCGAATTTGGTGTGGCACTTGATTCTTCACTGTGTTAAGCGTGGCAGGCAATGGATATTAGGGAGGAAACGAGAACTTAACCTATTTCCAAACGACAATTTTTTTGGTTTGTCCAAATTCAAAAACTACACTATCAAGTGAATGAACCTAAACTTCGGTGTTCATTTTGGGTAGAAAACAATATTGGATATGAAGAAATTGTTTGTCATAAACTATTCCTACATCTTCCACTATGTTTTCCATAGCCTTTCACTTGTGGGGCATCAAAAAGCGTCGCTGATTACAAATTGGATGCCCCAGGATATACCCGCCAAGCGAAAATGTGGTCAAAGTGCTCCGTGACGGGTGAACCCGTCATATTGAAAATCCCTCATCTAGTTTGTTCTATTTTTAGAATATGTCATGATATGTACTGAATTTCGACCAATCAACATCCGCCTGACACCTTGAGGATACAAGCGGGTAATAGATAATTCACTGGTGGTGAACTCGGCCAAAGCGAGGGACGTTTTTTCGCGATCAATGTATTCCATCGGTGTTGTTATAAAATATCGTAACTACTGCTTTATCGAAGCCGTAGTTACGAGATTTTATAACAACACCGACATTTTGGCAATACAAAACGGTAAACCCGGTCTGTTTTTAGAACAAGTTCATAGTCATTAGAAAAAAATCTATAAACTCACATTTAAACGCAAAATATCTATACGTTGTTGTTGCGAAAATTGTTTTAGTTCACCACCAGTGTAATAAATTTGCTTCGGAATCTTAGATTTTCTCAATTGAATTAATTAATGTATAGGAGAAAAAACCTGAGATCACAACATTATTGTAAAGGGCATATTAGTTGACTCTTTTATGAGTGAAATACTTTGAAAAATATCTCATTGATCTCGTAAGCATTGTTCGTTTGCCACTTGCAGCAACTCAAAAGCAACCCAAAGTTTGACGTTTCGGGAAGGGTTAAATTCAAGAAAATGGAAAGTCTATTCGTGGTGTAACTGAATAAAGCAGAAACAAAGCTTTTAAATGTTTAAGAGCAAAATGACAATTAGATTTCCTTCTAATTTTCAAAACTCTTTGATCATGTTTTGCATTTAAGTGTTAAGTGTGATGAAATAGCACAAGAACTTTGTTGCTACAATGTAATGTCTATTGCCAAACAGAATGTATATTGAAATCCGTACTTGTTGCTCGAATAAATAAAATCATCTTTAACAGCCATTTCTGCTAAGACCTTGGAAAGATATTTCAAAATATAGGTTCAGTTGCGTTCATCTATAAAATTCTAATTGAAATGGCATTGGCATTTTATTTAGACGTCTTTATAGTTTATGCAAAGGCATAATCTGCATTTGCTCCTCTTTTCTCCACACTTTCCGCGCTATTATATGTACACATTATTTCTTTATTAATATCAATTTTGTCCTATGTAGTGATTTCCAAAATAGACGACCTAAATATTTTGCAGTTTGGGAAAGGGTTGAGCCGTAGAAGAAAAGCAGAGAAATGGTGCTTTAAAATCTTACATGCCCTTAGATCTGTAACTGTTAAATGAACCCAGTCAATTAGGGACTTTGATTTCAGCGATCCAGTCATAGCCTACCGTATTTAGTTAACTTATGCATGTTAATGTTGTTTGTCATTTTGTGCATTTCCGCGAAGTTATTCATAGAATAAAGTATCACTCTTATAATATTATTTGTTGGGAACATTTTAAGCTTGGTCTGGGTTTATTTAGTTGTGTGAATTGTTCACCAGTGAATGATTAACTAGTGACTTTATATTACTTACAACAGGTGATAATCATGGGTAGAATAAACCAAGTCACGTTTGGTGTTGTCTTTGTAATCTTGTTCATCAATAGTATGCATTCAAATGGCGAACAAAAATTTGTCTTTTTTGAGGCACAATCTGGCAAGAGGGTCAGAGACGAGCTGAACTTTAAAGAGAGGGAAGCACTAAGCATATCCAAATGTGCATCGTGGTGCGCTTTGGATGAGAATTGCAAAACGGCATCCTTTAACGAAGGTGACTGTTCTTGTTTTATGTCTGATTACATTTTGACCGACCCCGACGACATGCAAAATCTGGTGTCTGAAACATCGTGGATGACTCTTTCAAAAAGCGGTGAGTTACATTTTGGTTACTTTTGTGTACCATTATCTCTCAACGGTCAAATGCAAAGATTAACTCATCCGAACGTTCATCAAGGTCTGTCCACTTTACAGGACTAAGAGAAAACTATATCTTTGTTCTTAATTAATAAGCCTATACATGCGCAAACCATAAACACTTACTTTACTTTTCTTTTTATTATCATTGTTATTGTTATCGTCATTAATTTTCCTTATGGGTCTTAACCTTTTATCAACTTTTATAAGATATCTTATACTATAATCCGAGTCTTCTCTGATGTAAATACGCTCTTTGATATTTTGATTTTTCGCTATTTACATAGCGAAAAATCAAAATATCAAAGAGCGTATTTACATCAGAGAAGACTCGGATCACTTATACTATAGAGAGATTCATATTTTATTTAGGGCATAAAATACTTCAAATCCTAATAAATATCTAGAATCGCCAATGTACTATACTATACAATACACTGTGTCATTTCATGCCCAAATGACGAAGGAACCTCAGCAGCGACCCTTACCAATACGACAACAATTAATTTGCCACCGAATAGAGTGTGCACGGGCAGCTGGATCGGACTTGGGAATAAATGTTACAAGTTCCTTGCTGATATGAAACCCCGTTCTGATGCAATGGTGAGATATAACGTCGCCTTTCAACAAGAAACTCTTAATTGCAGCTTAAAACAAGCTGCAGTTACGAGCTTTTGTTCAAAAGCAACGATATATTGACCCCCCCCCCCCAAAAAAAAAAAAACCTATTGCGAAGTATGTGCCAGGTAAAGTACAACCTAGATGTATATCGTCGCTTTGCAATACAACGAAGACCTGGTAACTGTAGCTTGTCTTAAGCTGAAGTCAAGAGGTTTTCGTTGAACAGCAGCGATGTGTGTTACCTAGTCTTGGATTTACCCATTTACGTAGTAAGGTAGTCTTCCCCTTATGAGATTCGCACGACGTCTGCAAATATTCGGGCGACGTCGAAAACATTTGGCGGTGGAACTTTCCACTGCCGAATGTTTACGACCTCGCCGATATAGGTTCGGATACGTAACGACGCCGCTCGAAAAAAGCCGATGTTCTATGAATTTCATATGATTAATAGTTCGGTATTGAACAAAGTTTAGTACCGAACTCAAAACACAGAATATTCCCACTTCCGGTTGCGCGAATGCGCGTACATACATATAGATGCTTTCATAACTAGTTTGCTTGTTACCATAATTGTGTTGTTTACATGGGTAAATTTTGTAAACATGTGCCATAATATCGTGACTGTACAACATGTATACACATTTGTATATTTTTATATTTGTGACCCGTCACACTAAAAGGGACCTAATCAGAAGTAAAAAATCCACAATTTGACAATCTTTTTAGACTCAGCACAGGTCAACTAGTACAGATACTGCATGCGAAAAATGAACATATATTAAGATAAGGAAAACATTCCAGATTTAGAAAAGTACATACAAGGGAAAAGTGTCGACCCTAGTCTGGCTGCGCGGACTGCGCAGACTGACTAGGGACGATATTTTTCACATTTCCTATAAGGTCCCTTTTAGCGTGAAAGGTCACATTTTCATCAATTTTATCTCATGGCAGAGCGACTGTGTGGGATTAGGCGGAATCCTGGCGGAACCAAAGGCTTATGTTGACCATCTACTTCTGAGGAACTACATGATCGACATTATCGGAAACGTCGGAAGTAAATATCAGTTTTATTTATTTATTTTTTTTTCTTTTTTCGTTTTTCAATCACGGCTCTTATTCACAGGACGAAACAGTTTCGATATTTCCCAATATATCAATATATGGTCGATTTGAAACTATTCAAAGCAGAGAAGTCGGTAAAATCTCCGGATATTTGCTTAATAAGCAGGATCGTTTTTAAAAATTTGCTGATAAATAGAGAATAGATGGTTACTGTCTGTAGATGGAAAAAACTTACGACAAGGCGGAGGAATTTTTATCCGTTGAGCCGTTTTAAAAGGGTTAGTAGGAAACGATTTTATCCAGTTAACTGTGACGTAATTTCGGACAAACGAATAGCATTTCGTTGGTGTTGTTATAAAATCTTGTAACTACGGTTTAATTCAAGCTGATGATTAATAAAATTATAACAGTACACCTCGTCTATTTTTAGCACAAAATTCATTGCTATTTGTTTCTTTGGCACAGGTTCTCGTTGGTATTGGTTTGGACTGAGCGACCGCGCTAAAGAAGGCTTGTTTCGATGGGAGAGCGACTACAGCTACCCAAATTACATATTCTGGGCCCCGGACGAACCGAAGGTAGACATAGGGGCTAAAATTGATTGTGTAGAGTATCAGAGCCGTAAAGACTGGAAATGGGTTAACTCACACTGCAAAAATTCCCATGCGTCTTCCATTTGCGAGCTTGTAGAATGACTATTCATTCGGAACACATCGTGCAATTCTATCTGGAATCATACCTCGGATGTATGTCGTGGAACTACTTTACGACTACGAACACATATAAGAGCATAAAACAGTTGTCTGTAACTAATGTCAACAATGAAGCGACAATTATGTTGGAGTATATTGTTTGCAATTCCAGTACCTTCTTCTCTATTTAGACAATTACATCTTGCAAGTCGCCATGTTTGTTCCTTTGATGACCTCGATAACTACTTTATGAAGCGAACTGACTTGCGGTCAAGGAATAGCATTTTTTCAACATTTCTTTAAACCTATACATCCGAGGTATGTTCTAGATTATCCGAGGAATTCGAAATGAATGAGTACTGTTATATATACCTTTTAAACTTGTTAAGTCGACATCGGATTTTCAATTGTCGAGAGTATAGTAGTAAAATCCTCCTGACAATCGGCAAAAATGATATTGGCAAGTCGGGATTTAAACGGACCCAGAATTGTTTTTGACAAATTGGTTGATTTACTGAAATTTTAGTCCTTAAGATATTCCATCCATCATTAGATACAAAACTTTTCATGTAATTTCGCCGACAATTTCAAAGTTTTCCGTGGCATCGAATATTGAAGAAGTATCCGTAATCCGTTGCCAAAGATGACGCCGAAGTTGCCAGAAATATTTGGTATCTAATGATATGTTGAATACCTTTATAGGTCTATTTGAGCGGGTTTTTGGTTGTTTTTCTTGTTGGATTGTTATTTGTATGCCTATTTATTTCACATTTTGTGCATTACTCTTTGTATCCTTTGTATCGCAAGCTTTTTTTTAAATTAAATGTTCGAAACAATTTTATTCTCCGTGATTCGTTTTGACAGAAGCTAAATGCATTTTTGAAATTTCTTGCGAAGAATAGATTCCTGCCTGTGGGGTTAGCATAAAGTTATAAAGAAATGCAATTTATAGTCTGTTCACAATATTAGAGCACATGTTAAACAGTGACAACACACAACACAATTTTGCGTAATTTGCTTCGAATCTTGCATGTGAGGCACATGTAAGATGCAACAAGGGGTTGTGTATATATTGTGTTGTTAACTGAGATCGAGTAAAACTTGTAAAAATCTGCCGTAATATCTTCAACGTACAATAGTCTAAGCCCATTATGACATGTCTTGAATTACTAACTAACACCTTGTGTATGATCTGAATAATTTATTGAATCTAAGTGGTATGAAAGATAGACCTTATGTCTGATAAATAGAGAATAGATGGTTCATGTCTTGGATGGGTCAAGTTTATTTGGTAAGGCGGAGGAATTTATCTGGGGAGCCGAAGGCGAGCCTGATAAATTCCGTAGCCGAGCCAAATAAACTTGACCCGTCCAAGACATGAAACATCTATTCTATTTATCCTGTTACAACCTTAAAACGATTTAGAATTACAGAAACATATTCATTATAAGCCATTGTAATCAATCAATTATTTTCTTTTTACCAGCGATGTCACTTTTTCAAAATGTTTGAATGCGCAAACGTTTGATGAGCGCCAGAAAGTAATCCGCGTGGAAAATATCCTTTCCCATCAACGTTTTATAATTTTATTGAGGTAAAAACAAGCAAATTATATTCAAATTTTTAAATATGATAACCATGCAGTGTAAATGCAAATAACTAAAAAGAACTAGAAGGTGACTCGAGTCGACGACTGTGTCTTGACCTGGCCATTTCTTTGTGTGTGGATAGGGATTGGAAGGATCCGTATCGGTTTTAACAAAAACAGATTCAACGTTTAAATTAAAACTCGAAAAGGTCAAACTGTAACAAGAACATGAAGCGCCTAGCACAAATCACTCAGTTCAGCTATTCGTCCCAACTTTAATTTCCCCAGTCCTGGATTTAGCTGTAAAATCTAACGTGTTTTGCACCTTCTCCGATGTCGTCCATTTTTAGACAGTCTCCAACGAAGCAAGCTTGTGTTGTGCGCGGTACTGAAGACATTATTTCAAAGTAACGATAGCCTGACGTGTAAAAACAGGTACTACATATGTTTTGAAATACGATAACAAACCATCGACCTCTCCTCCTTCTGTAAATCCAAACCCTTCCTTGTTTTTCCTGCACTATCTTGTTGTAAACAAACATCGCTTCGATTCCCAGACAACAACGGGTGTGTATTACGTCATCAAAACTGTAATCTACGTCATCGATTTCTAAGATTTAGGTCAATATTCCAGGGGCGGATTCTGTTAGTGGGGCATTTAGTCCAAATATTTAGACAATGGGATGGAAATGTTTCATTTGTGCTTTTTATTTCTCGGTTTCTGTAGACCACTTGCATCGGATTACGAGTAAACCTAAACTTGGAGTTTTTTTGTAATTTCGGGGCCAGAATATTGGTTAAATAAAATCTACGCAGAATTATTTGATTGGGATGATTTTTGCTATTCAAAAGAGACGACTTTGCGAACAATTTGTGTAAGTTTTGTTATAAAAACGGGGATTTCGAGATCGACGCCAATCGGACAAGATTAAAAGTAGTTTCGGCAGACCACGTGATCATGTGGCATAATAAAGTATGTCACGTGATAGGGGGTATGATAAAGCTAAGTTTATCATACCCCCTGTTATTGGGCAGAATATTAAGCTAGTGACAGGATAAAACATATTTTTTGCACAAATCCCTACAATTTCATTTCGGTTTATCTTTTGCAGCTACACGTATGCATTAGATAATATCAATTTCCTAGTAGATATCTTCCCATTTCCAAAATAGACGTTTATGGACGCCTGTAACAAAAATTGCGTGGGGAATCATCTAGCAAAGGAAAAAAATGCTGATAAACAGTATTTCCTCCCTTTTCCTTAATAATTTCTAAGCCATAACATGTCCTGAACAAAATACGAAATGTCGGGGTACTTTTCCATGATCTTTTCATGCATTTTACTAGTTGTGTAGATTTTTCGACAAATTAACCCTTAGTGGTAAAGGACCTCTATGGATAATATAAGGCGAGAAATCTTCCTAAAAGCTCAAATCAAAATGTCAATTTTCAAAACAAGCAAATTGATGATAATTTTAAGCTGAATGGCTACATGTTTATCTAAATCATATGGAATATGATTTCATACAACCAAAACTATTCAAAATGTACAGATAGCTCTTGGTTTCTGTACCTAACCCAAAATAACATTTTCTTACACCACCGTTATTCATTTAACCAAAATCAAGTTTTCTTTGATTTTATTAGCAAGATTTTTCTGTAAATGCAAGGATAATTGGTGTTGAATTTATATAAGTTTTTGTTTTGTCCTTTATGCTCATCAATGAAACGATGTTAAAGTCAAAACTGTCCCTCTAAAAATATTGCAATTGCTATATATGAGTACTTTGTTTAGAATAAAAGTACGTCCCCCCCCGTGACCCAGGAATCCTTTCTACCATAGAAGCCGATGATCAAGTTACACATCATATGTCCATAGGAAGCTGGGTCAGGTGGGGGGGCGATTTTCCCCAGCCCAGGGAAGGTAGGTATTCCTCGTTTTTGTCGGGAAAATATAAATCTAAAATTGTTTCAGTGAAGCGCTTTGTAATCCGGACAAGACCAAAACTGCCATATGATGATTGTAAACACCATTTGTCCTTGTATTTATGTATTAGATGGAGGCTGTATAGTGAAGTCTATGCGATATAAACGTTCAAAAGGCACAGCCTTTGAACGTTTATATCACGTAGAATCTTCTATACAGACTCTATCTGACTTAGTGTTCGTCAACCAATGAAAACATACGCTTCTACTGTCATTCTTCAAACAACGCCTCCGACCGGAGCTACTATCGAGCGGATCTTGCTGAAATTACATCATTTTCCCAACAATTACATCATTTTCCCAAAAAATACATCATTTTTCAAAACTGCACAGGAAACAGGGGCGTCGCTATGTATATCCGTGACATAATCTGACCGGCAGTGCGTTTATGTAAAATATAGCGCCGAAAATTTCAAATATACTGCAATTTCATTGGTCCAAAAACTAGGACGAACACTAAGTGAAATATAGCGCCGAAATTTTCAAATATACTGCAATTTCTTTGGTCCAAAAACTAGGACTAACACTAAAGAAAATATATATTGCAAATGAAACTATAGAAAATTTCATTTTAGCTCAATGAATATTAGTGTAAAAATGTAAGTATTTAGGTGGGTACAAAATTAGGTTATCTTAAGTTGTGGAAATCTTTAAATCGCATAAATCGGTATTCATTTGATTTATGTATCAGCCGAACCATAAAGCATACTGTTGTTTCTCACTTACTTATCTTGAAAATTAACCCCTCGACCTTGGCTACAGATAACACGTTTTAATGTTCACCAAACCATATATTGTGGGTACTCTTTGGAAAAGTCTAATCGAGACGATTCAAATGAGTACCAACAAGATAGAGTTTGGATTCAAAATAACAATTTTTAATGGTCTCATGAGTATCTGTTGGTACGATAATGCCCAACAATTCTACAGAGAAAATGAACAATTTATAAACACTGGTGGTGAACTCGGCCAAAGCGTGGGTGTTTTTTCGCGATCATAGTATTCCGTCGGTGTTGTTATAAAATATCGTAACTACGGCTTCGATAAAGCCGTAGTTACGAGATTTTATAACAACACAGACGGTTTGTCTGTCAATACATATCGGTAAACCCGGTCTATTTTTAGAACAAATTCATTGTTATTAGAAAAACTATCCAATCAGATCTTTAAACTCACATTCAAACGCAAGATATCTGTACCTTGTTGTAGCGAAAAATGTCCCTCGCTTTGACCGAGTTCACCACCGGTGATAAAGGTTTCTTATGTTTAAGACAAATACACACCTGACTCACGCAAATAACACGTATCTTTAATTATATCTGACGATATTTGACATGGTAGAGCATTTCTAGCCATTAGCAAGGGACGCTCTGCCAGGTCGATTATTATGAGCTATATCTTATTTGAAAATGGAAACAAACGATAGAATTGACGTGAAAATTTTAAAATGTTTTTAACTCGCAAATAACAAGTATCTTAACTGCTCCAACTTTAAAAGTAACAAACGATATAATCGACATGAGAGATTTCAATGATATTATTTATATATAGTATTTTCTTCTTTTGTCTTTTGTCTCAATTTTTCCACAGCAATTTCCTTCTCGGAGAAATAAATGGTTTCGAGAGCAGTTTAACCCTTTCCCAAACAAGACCCTTCTTTGATGTTTAAAACAGAAATGGCTTTGAAAAACATAAAGGCAAAAAAAATCTGATGATCAGCCTATATTCCCTTTGCCTCAATATTTTCCATGCTATAACGTACACAAACTTCAAGTTGATTATTATTCCTCTAGTAGTTTGTAGCTGCTTTTGATTTGGACAACTCTAAAGTTTTGCAGTGTGAAGGCTTAATTTTTTGTTGTTTGGGTTGGTCCAACCTGGAAACTGCGAGGACAACAAAATCGATATTTACAAAAATTAAGTTTTGTGTATGATATAACATAGAAAATATTTAGACAGGAGAAAATGCTAATGATCGGCATTTTCTCCTTTGGTCTTGATATTTCCCAAGCGTTTTATTTGAGGGACGTCAAAATCAGGCCCCGGTTTCTCGAAAAAAAAAAAAATTAAGTACTTTCTCAGATTCAAATCTGAGCACCGTACTCAAATCATACGAAATCCACGTGAACTTCAATCGAATATCCTTCAACGTTGGATAGTATTTCATTGAAGTTGAGCATGTACTCTTGAGTATGTACTTAAGTTTCTTTTCTAGAAACCGGGGCCAGGTCTTGTATGGGAAAGGTGTAAAGTGTTATTGTTTGTTTATTTCACTGTAGGTGAAGTATTGATAGGAGGTGGTGGAGCACCGCATTCAACAGGTGGGGGTACGGGGGCTGGGGGACTGTTAGGGTTAGGTGGAGTGTCACCAACAGGAGCTGGTGGCGACCCACAGACTGACGGTGGGGGTATAGCAGGCGGATCGCCGTTTGAAGCAGTAGTCGGCGGGACGATTGGTTCAGGGTCCGTCGGTCCGATTGGAGCAGGGTCCGTCACTCCGTTTGTGGTCGAAGAACC